>CM023864.1:28946330-29527394 GCA_013389735.1 Phaseolus lunatus | reverse complement strand
TCAAAAATTATTTTCCACTCATAGGAAATTGTGATTCTCTGGAAAATGCAAGTTTGAAGTTACAAAAAGGACAAAAAAAAAGAATCAGATCAAAAAAGGCAACAGAAAAGATATGATAAATCTTACAAATCAGAGTGCAAACCTTGAGCGCTCCAGCTGGCCTAACTGCACACCAAATTTGCAAAAATTATTAAAAAAAATGGTGCATGCGTTTTAGGCGCATTCCAAAGCCATTGTTTAGATAAGATCCTGAATTTTCTTGCATATAAATTTCAGAGACAAATTTTAAAAATACAGCTCAGCATAAATCGGGGAAACAAACCACGTTTTCTGGCCCACACAATTTTCAGTGGTGGCTGTTTTTTATTTGGTCATCTAATCTAGTGCTTTTCTTTAGGTATTCCTTTTGTGTGCCAACTTTTATTGAGTACTTTAATTGTTTGCTTTAATTTTCTTGACTCTCTTTCTAAGTTGTCATATTATAAATCCTTTTGGAGGTACTGTTTTATTCAATTAAATTTGTTTCTTGCTTTTGTTTCTTGGCCTCTCTTTTGGGTGCTGGAATTTAATTCTCCTTGGTGCATATGTGCATGGAACTTGACTTGGTTTAGGTTTAGCTCTTGTGAATAGGTGCTGGAAATTGGAGAATTAAAGCCATCATTTTAAGGAGGAGACAAAGCTAAGCCGCAAACAGGTTGCTTGAAACAAACAATACAAACCACCTAAAAAGATCAAAAATTCAAGACAACAAGGAAGTGCACTAACCCAAAAGAGGATCAACCACAAAGGGAGTCTTCTTTTTTTTGCAACTTGGTTTATTGTTTGTTAAACCTCTTTAATACGTTTAGACGGTGAGTGTGTCTTCAAGGGCTCAAAGTGTCCAAGAAGCCTCACCTAGGGCCGAATAGCATAGTAAATTTTTTTACTTAGTAATTTGTTTGCTTGTTTGAACTTGTTTTCTATTGTTTTGGTAGAAACGTTTTGCCATGATTAGTTTAGTTTAATTTTGTGCTAAAACCGACTAGTTTGTTGCATATTTTTTTTTAGCTTACATAGTTTTATTGCTTTTTGATTTCTCAACTTCTTGTGTTTTAAGTGTTTCACTAAGAGAAATTTTTGTGTGAAGGCATGGAGACAGTTTTGGCAAGGAAAAGGCTTGGTACTTAAGTAGTCCTTTGAGACTCACCTCCCTACCTGGAAAACTACCTTCTTTATCTTCCCTAATCTTTCTCAAAGTAAAAACGCCTAAATACACAAAGGTATAGCCATGTCTTCTTCTTCTAATTCTCCAAAGTCTATAGAATGTGAAGTAAAATCTTTGAAAACCCTTTTGAAAGAGGTATCCCAGCGGTACAATTAATCTCTTTAGGCAAGTGGAGAATGAAAACAAGATAATGAGTTGGGCTAGAGCTCAGAGAGAAATCCCAAAAATCTCAAAAATCAAAAAAAACAAATACTCATGCATCACAAAGCATTGCAACTCTAGGGGAGGGAAGCCTTAGAATTAATGACTACTACCAACCACCCCCTAGAAGAACTAGGCAAAGGGAACAAAAGGTGCCAAGGGAACTAGAGTAGACCTACCTCATTTTCATGAAAGGAAAATGTAGAAATATATCTAGATTGGGAATGAAGGTAGAGCAACTCTTTGCTGCCATAGGGTAAGTGAGGAAGGAACGAAAAGTACCCTTAGCCACCCTTAGTTTCCAAGGAAATGCCATGTATTGTGGACCTCTTTAGAAAGAGACCGACGTCTTCATAGGGAACCTCCCATAGAATATTGGAATGACCTTAGGGAGCCCTAAGACGTCGACATATACCTTCTTACTACACATAGGGAGTTGATGGACAAGCTCCAAGACTCAACAAAAGAATATGAGTGTAGAAGAGTATAGGCAAAAGATGGAGCTCTATATGATGAGAGCCTCTATTAGAGAGGAAGAGGAAACCATATCTAGGTTCCTTAGTGGCCCTATCACTTGAGATAAGAGATAGAGTAGAGCTCTACCTATCAAGACTTGA
This sequence comes from Phaseolus lunatus, assembly GCA_013389735.1. Lineage (NCBI taxonomy): Eukaryota > Viridiplantae > Streptophyta > Magnoliopsida > Fabales > Fabaceae > Phaseolus > Phaseolus lunatus. The sequence continues at coordinate 29,525,372 of CM023864.1, read as the reverse complement.
ATGATTTGGTTCAACTTGGCATTAAAGTTGAGCAACAAAATTTGCGCAAAACATCAAGTCAAAGGGTGAGCCCCTATTCTAACTTTTATCCCAAGAGAGAGTTTAAAAGGGAGGGTAGTACATCTAAGGAAAAACCAAAAAACCTACCAAACCCTTCACCAAAGAAACCTCAACCCCACCCATCCGAGCTAGAGATGTTAAATGTTTTAAGTGCTATGGTAGGGGGCATGTGCAAGCACAATGTCCAAACCAAAGGACTTTGTTTCTTAAAGGTGTAGACGAATACACTAGTGGCGAGGATGAGCTTAGTGAGAAAGAGGAAGGGGGAGAGGATGAGAGGGTAGCTCCATTAGAGGGAGAATTGCTTATGATTAGGAGAACCCTCAACAATCACCCTAGCACATCCATTGAAACCAAAGGGAGAACATATTTCATACAAGATGCAATGTTTTAGAAAATATATGTTCCCTCATGTGGATAGTGGATCTAATTGTAATTGTTGTAGTGATAGGATGGTTGAAAAGCTTAAGCTACAAGTGGTTCCTCACCCAAAAACCTTACAAACTTCAATGGCTTAATGAAAATGGGGAACTACATGTAGATAAGCAAGTGGAAATCAAGTTTTCCATAGGGAACTACAAAGATAAAGTTTTATGTGATGTAGTGCCTATGGAAGCTTGCCATATCTTATTAGGGAGGGCCATGGCAATTTGACAAGAAAACCTTGCATGATGGTCTCACTAACGAGATTTCCTTCACCCATAATTATAAGAAGTTTGTACTTAGTCCTTTACCACATTCTCAAGTGGTGAAAGACCAAATACAAATGAAACAAAAGAGGGATGAGGAAAACAAAAAAAAAGAGTGCTAGAAAAGAGAAAATCCTTAGGGATAGGAAGGCGTGGGAGAAGAGTGTTCCTTCCCACAAGGTTGGTCTACAAGAAAAGCCTTTTGAAAATGTTTTAGAAAACTTGCTTCTTGTTGAACAACCAAGCCTTATCTTTTGTAAAGGAGCACTTACATGCACTGCCACAAGTAATGAACTCATGGTTTTACCTCCTCAAATAGAAAACCTTTTGAGTGAATTTGACGATCTATTCTCACAAGAAGGACCCAATGGGCTTCCTCCTCTTAGGGGGATAGAACATCAAATTGACTTCATTCCGGGGGCAAGCCTACCAAATAGGCCTGCTTATAGAACCAACCCCGAGGAAACAAAGGAGATAGAATCACAAGTTCAAGACTTGTTGGAGAAGGGTTGGGTTCAAAAGAGTCTAAGCCCTTGTGCTGTACCTGTCTTGTTGGTGCCCAAAAAGGATGAAAAATGGCGCATGTGTTGTGATTGTAGAGCAATCAACAACATCACCATCAAGTATAGGCATCCAATCCCAAGGCTTGATGATATGCTTGATGAATTGCATGGGTCAACTCTATTCTCCAAAATTGACCTTAAAAGTGGATATCACCAAATTCGAATCAAGGAGGGTGATGAGTGGAAAACCGCTTTTAAGACCAAATTTGGATTATATGAGTGGTTGGTGATGCCCTTTGGACTCACTAACGCTCCAAGCACATTCATGAGGCTTATGAATCACACCTTGAGGGATTGTATAGGTAAATATGTAGTAGTTTACTTTGATGATATCTTAGTATATAGTAAAACCCTAGAAGACCATCTAAGTCACCTTAGGGAAGTCTTTCTAGTTCTTAGGAAAAATAGTCTTTTTGCAAATAGGGATAAGTGTACCTTTGGTGTAGATAGTGTAGTCTTTTTAGGCTTTATAGTAAACAAAAAGGGGGTGCATGTAGATCCCGAGAAAATTAAAGCCATCCAAGAGTGGCCAACTCCACAAAATGTAAGTGATGTAAGAAGTTTTCATGGGTTAGCTAGCTTCTATAGAAGGTTTGTGCCTAATTTTTCTAGCCTAGCTTCGCCTTTGAATGAACTTGTTAAAAAAGATGTTGCCTTTTGTTGGAATGAAAAGCATGAGCAAGCCTTTCAAAGGCTAAAAGCTCAACTCACCAATGCACCCATCCTATCTCTCCCAAATTTTTCCAAAACTTTTGAGATAGAGTGTTGTACTGACCAGTCCCCGGACATCAGCTGGGTCCCACAGCATGAGCCGAAGCCACGTGGAATGGACCCCACAGGGGGTATTGAACAGAGAAGGGCGACGAGTCATCAGCCTGCAGAGAGGGGTGATGAGTCATCAGCCTGCAGAGAGGGGTGATGAGTCATCAGCCTGCAGAGAGGGGTGATGAGTCATCAGCCTACAGAAAGGGGTGATCAGTGATCAGCCCACAGAGAGAGGTGATGAGTCATCAGCCTACAGAGAGGGGTGACGAGAGTCATCAGCCTACAGAGAGGGGTGACGAGTCATCAGCCTACAGAGAGGGGTGACGAGTCATCAGCCTACAGAGAGGGGTGACGAGTCATCAGCCTACAGAGAGGGGTGATGAGTCATCAGCCTGCAGAGAAGGGTGACGAGTCATCAGCCTATAGAGACGGGTGAGTAGTCGTCAGATCACCAGGATGGGCGGAGGTGTCATGGTCACTCAGCAGGTCGAGGAGTCCTCGGCGACAGTGTGTGACGAAGTGACATCGGCCTTGGGTGATTTGAACAGCATAAACAGAACAATTAAGATTGGTTCCCAGAGGGGGCCAATGACCAGTTGAATACCCAGAATTAGGGAGAGGCCTGGATCACGAAGTGCCTATGCGGGTAGCAGGGAGAGCACAGTTGGGTGTAGAGTCCTGAGGGGACGAGTACTCACCAGAGCTAGGGTTTTCCCAGTGAAGCTACATGCATGGCACGTGAACAGTGAAGGCGCTCCCAGAACAGGTGGCCCCAGAGGCTAGGTGCACAAGGAGGCACCCAGGTGGTCACCCTGTGAGAGTTTGCACTCCAGAGAAGGAAACCTTATGTGCTAGATTACCCTAAGATTGGGTGATAGCGGCGCAAGGGTATTCCAGTAAACCCTAAATATGGCTAGTAGCGCAGCGAACCCTAATTAGGGCTAGCGGCGCAGTAAACCCTAGACTATATAAGGGACAGTAAGATACTTCACAAAGGTACGCAGTTTCTAGACCTAAACACATACAGAGAAACTTATACACTTGGTGTGCTTGCCCTATACTGACTTGAGCGTCGGAGTGCAAACGGCCTCTAGGGCGCCCCCTTTCTCTTTTGCAGGTGCAGATTGCTTCGAAAGAACCAAGCACATAACAACGTGAGGAAGGAGGCGTGTGAGTGTCGTGAGTCAACCGACAGGCGGGTCAACCGGCAAGAACAAGTGTGATGCATCGAGAGTAGGCATAGGCGCGGTGTTGTTGCAAGGTGGACACCCCATTGCTTATTTTAGTGAAAAACTCCATGGTGCCACCCTCAACTACCCCACTTATGACAAAGAGCTCTATGCTCTTGTGAGAGCCCTAAAGACTTGGGAACACTATCTTGTGTCCAAAGAATTTGTTATCCATAGTGATCACGAGTCTTTAAAATATTTAAAGGGCCAACACAAGCTCAATAAGAGACATGCAAAATGGATGGAATTTCTTGAACAATTTCCTTATGTAATCAAATACAAGAAAGGAAGCACCAATATAGTGGCCGATGCTCTTTCAAGACGCCACACACTCTTTCAAAATTGGGTGCCCAAATTCTTGGATTTGACCACATAAGAGAGCTTTACCAAGAAGATCAAGAACTTTCATCCATCTATGCCCAATGTCTACATAGAGCGCAAGGAGGTTACTATGTGTCCGAGGGATATCTTTTTAAAGAAGGAAAACTTTGCATTCCTCAAGGAACACATAGAAAACTCCTTGTCAAAGAATCACATGAAGGGGGACTCATGGGCCATTTTGGAGTTGATAAGACTCTAGATCTTTTGAAAGCAAATTTTGTTGGCCACACATGAGGAAAGATGTCCAACGCCATTGCTCTAGATGTATCTCATGTTTAAAAGCAAAGTCTAGAACAATGCCGCATGGACTCTACACCCCTTTGCCGATTGCAAATGCTCCTTGGGAAGACATTAGCATGGATTTCATTTTAGGACTTCCTAGGACTGCAAGAGGCCATGACTCTATCTTTGTGGTAGTGGACCGTTTTAGCAAAATGTCTCACTTTATTCCATGCCACAAAGTAGATGATGCTCAAAATATTTCTAAACTCTTCTTTAGAGAAGTGGTGAGACTCCATGGTCTCCCTAGAAGTATAGTGTCCGATAGAGATCCCAAGTTTATAAGTCACTTTTGGAAAACTCTTTGGGGTAAACTTGGAACAAGACTACAATTTTCAACTTCTTGTCATCCTCAAACGGATGGGCAAACCGAAGTAGTCAATAGATCTCTTGGAACTATGCTTAGGGCTATCATGAAGGGCAGCCACAAATCTTGGGATGAGTACCTTCCCCACATTGAATTTGCTTACAATAGAGTAGTTCACAAGACTACTAATGCTTCTCCTTTTGAGGTAGTATATGGTTTTAATCCTCTCACGCCCATGGATTTAATTCCCCTTCCTAATCCACAAGATTTTGTGCATAAGGAAGGAGTAATCAAGGCTGATTTTGTCAAGAAAATGCATGAGAAGATTAAAATTCAAATACAACAACAAAATGAGAAGTACACAAAACACAACAACAAAGGGAAGAGAGAAATAATTTTTGAGGAAGGAGACTTAGTTTGGCTTCATCTTCGAAAAGATAGATTTCCAAATCAAAGGAAGTCCAAACTAAGTCCCCGAGGTGATGGACCCTTCCAAGTCCTTAAGCGAGTCAACAACAATGCGTATAAATTGGACCTACCTCTTGAATATGGAGTACATGACACATTTAATGTAATTGATCTTTCTCCATTTGTAGGTACCAATGACGATGACGAACTGGATTTGAGGACAAATCCTTTCCAAGGGGGAGGGGATGATGGAGGAGGGCCAAGCACATCTAGCCAAGGAAGCCAAGGCCCAAACCAAGAAGACCGTCTAGACCAAGAGGAGCGTCTAGCTCCAGGAAGTGAGCGTCTAGAACGTGAAGGAGGGAGGCTATCCATGGAGCTAGACCGTCTAGGACCTCTCACAAGATCCATGGCTAAACATATCCAAGCACACATAGAAGAAGCCACGGATGGAAGAGAGAGATCCTTGTACATGTTTCATAAAGGCCCAAAGGGGGAGGGGGTGCTTAGTAGATTAGTGTAGTGTAGAAAGCAAAACTTGCTCACTTAGGGGTGTGCTATCAAAAAGGTGCCCTTAGCAATAGAAGGAGGGGTGTGCTAGCAAATAGGTGCCTTTAGCAAAAGAAGGAGGGGTGTACTATCAAATGTTGCACTTTTGACCTATCTTCTAGAATATTAGGATGATGGTGTGGTTTGACTAAAGTCAATACCCTAGGCAGCCCCACTTTTTGTATTTCCATCCCTACCCTTTAAGCTTGCTCACCAAGGCTCCTAAATCTATAAATAAGGAGGCCTACCTCATGTATTTTCAAGTTTATTTGAGTAATGTTATGCTGCCATTTTTTGTGCACAAGCTTTACTCCTCCTAGAAATCTAGGCTATAAACTTCAATCCTTTCACCTTCTCCCTTGAGCTGGCCGAACCACTCAATCCATACTCACCATGCACCTTCAAGACCAACACAACTCCTAGGAGGGTCTTGTTTCACTCACCCATTGCTTCCGCTCCATCTATTTCTACTTTGATTCAAGAAGAACACATGAAAATGCCATCAGTTGATCTAGTATCTTGACCACATACTAAGTGCACTTTCAGCGATCATGTACACCATAGGCGATTGGCGATCATGTGTACTCTAAGCGATTGGCGATTATGTGGAATCTTCGCACACGGCGATCATGCGCAAAATAGGCGATCTCTGATTTCATACGGGGGAAGTCGGAGGACGCCGCCTTCTTCATCAAACGGCGATCTCATCGACTTCTAAGCTATACCTTCCTTTCTCTTACCCTTCTTGATTCATGTGCCTCCCTCCCTTGAAGCACGCCCTGTAAGGACCTAGAAACTTTAATTGGAATGAAAGTGTTATATTTAAATAATTTCAGAAGATGTTATTATTTAAAATACAAAGAGCTGGTAAACGAAGTTTCATAGTAGTCGGACCTCGGACGTCGCCCAAGATCTGGGGTCAGCTGGTAGAGGTCGGTCGGCTTACCATTGCAGTAACATAGTAGTCAGGTGCGATGACTTTATCGGGAGGTAATCACGTGGATGTGCTCGAGGAAGACATGTGGATCAAGAAGAGTAAAGGAAGAAAAGTGTAGCTAAGAAGTCTCCTATGTGATCGCCTGCCGCCTATGGTGCACATGATCGCCTGCCGCCTATGGTGCACATGATCGCCGAAAGTGCACTCAGTATGTGGTCAAGGTACTGGATCAACCAGAGTGGGTTCCAACAACCACGCGTATCAAGGTGTGGGTTAAGCCTTAGATACGCTGTGCATGCGAAGCTCTATGCTTGAGCAAAAGAGATCGCCCTTAGTGTTGCATGCATGGGCGCACGAAGAGTGGTGGTGGTCTACTCTTGGAAATGTGAAGCTACCGACGTCACCGAGTCATGTGGAGATGATACTTTAGACGTAACATAGTGGAATGAAGAACCTTCGGGAAGGCGTGACGATGTGTCGTCGGGCATCGGCAGGGCACGATAACTTCGGTCGTCGCCAGGGCGCAAGGCATGCGGGCATCGCCAGACGCGGGACATGCGGGCATCGCCAGGGCGCGAGGCATGTGGACATCGGTCGTCTTCCAGGGAGAGACATCGGTGGTCCACCAGGGTGAGACATCGGTCGTCCTCCAGGATAATCCATCGGTGGAAGGTCATCGCGCGAGAGGTCATCGGTGGGAGGTCATCGCGCGAGATGTCATCAGTGGATAGTCATCGCGCGAGAGGTCATCGGTGGGAGGTTATCGCGCGAGATGTCATCGGTGGATAGTCATCGCGCGAGAGGTCATCGGTGGAAGGTTATCGCGCGATGTCGAGTTTCACGCAGATAAGGTGGGACCCAGGCTCTCAGCATCAGACGTACTGCACGCGCGACACGTAGACAGAAAGGGTGATTCAGAATAGTGACCTCAGAGTGTTAGCCTGCGCAGAGGCATGCGTAGTCGTACTGTTCAGGGAAGCGTACACGCAAACTTCCCTGCAGAGTAGGTGGTGGCAGCTGCTTTTGGAGGGATAAGTTGGTTTAAGTTACAAAAAAAAATCCACTGCTGAGAGAAAAGAAAACATTGTTGTATTCGACGAGAGAAAGAGTGAGTTCCCTCCCTTCTCCTCCAGTTACCTCCTCCGCGTTGCGATTTCAGCATCTCCACACAAGAGTACGACGAGAAGCAACACCATTGGAGCACCTGGGAAAGTTCTCTGCAATTCCTTCAAAACCAGACTCAAGAATAGAGCCAAGGCATTCTTCAAGCTCTGTTGGATTTCGAAGCTCCTGGTGGTTGCGCAAGTCCAGGTAAGGGAAGCTAGCCTTCATTTTCAATACAAGCCATAGATTTGCTGTTTCTGAAGTGAGGGCGACGTGGTCGCCGGTTTTCATTTTCATTTTCGTGAAGCTCTGTTCTATGTGTGGGGCGACGTGGTCGCCGGTTTTAAGTCCTTTTTCAGTGATGCTCTGTTTCTATGTGTTTGGGCGACGTGGTCGCCGGTTTTAAATGCAGACTTCGAAATACCTTGTTTTTGAACCAGATCGCCGATTTTGGCGCTGTTTTACGAACTCCCTGTTTTTGATGTTGCTTTGAAACTGTTTGAGATTTAAATGAGATATTCGAAAATAAAGACCTTGGAGTGAGTTTTGCTGTGATTGAAATCATTCCTTTAAGTGTTGTGTGATGTTTTGAATGTCGTGAATGTGGGATCAAGACATAGTATTTTCAGGAAAGGAAATACCGTGTTGAGATTTGGTTATGAAGTGTCTTGATGTGTGAGTATCCTGTGAATGAGGCGATCCTGACTCTGCTGAGATAATGGAATCATATAGAGGAAGTTATTCAGGCGTTGAGAGTCGAAGGAGGTTCATACGTATGGGTGAGTTGTTCAAGTGGGAACGAGCTCGGCCCGTTGTATGGATTAACCCTGTCATACGGTGAAAGTGATGATATTGAGATTATGGTTATGTGCACAGCTGTGGGAACTTTACAGCAATGAAGTATGACAGGTGCAGGTCTCTGGATGCTAAGTTCAATGCATGAGTCTTCCGGAAGTAGTGTCAAGTGTCATGTGTGATGAGTCAGTGGAAGTCTGACGTGAGAAATGAGAAACATTGAAAATTGATAGACACTTGATGGAAGTATGTGAACTGAACGACTCTTGAGGAAATTGGGAAATATGTGATTTCTTGATGGCTGTGTGATATGAATGAGAAATTGATAGTTTTACGCGGGTATCTGGAATTTGTTTTATCTTGATTTTAAAGTTTCATATCTAAATTCTCTTTAAAAATATCTAGCTTACCCTTTATTTTGTATTGCTCTGTGGCTGTTTTCTCTTAAAAACTGTGATGATCGTGTATTTTACACGGGAGCAGATGATCTTCCAGGGAGTAGAGCTCCTCAGTGAGTGGTCGCCGGAAGGAGATCGCCTGTTTCCGTCTCTATCGGGTGATCGCCTGTTTATGCCTCCATCGGGTGATCGCCTGTTTTTCTGTCCTGATAGCAGATCGGCTGTTTTGGGCCTTCTGTTACAGATCGCCGGTTCATGAATGGAGATCGCCGGTCTTGTTGTATTTGGTTGAATTTCGTTTTAAATTTTGAAAACATTTGACCTGGTTATGTATTTAACTCCCTAAGAGGAGCAACTTCATTTCTTATATATATAATATCATGTACTCTTCAATATTATTTGTTTACCTTTATTTTCATTATACATGTATGTATGGTTTTATTTTGCGGGATGTTACATTAATGGTATCAGAGCAGTTCGTCCTTAGGATGACCTGAGGGCTGTGGATCCATTGTGTTTCTTCTGCTCATAAAATTTATTTGAGTTTTAAATAACAACTATAGTGAAAGATTTTCAAAAACGTTTTTGTATTGAAAATTTGTGTGTGCTTTAGTGAATGTATGCCCTAACTGAAAATCTTAGTATTAAGAATGAGAAGATCTTGATAAAGTAGTGAGGGTGCACACTCGTAACTGGATCGAGATGATTCTCAATCTTAATTCTAAAGGTTTGATGTTTAGCATATATTGAATTCTGGTGTGGATTATTTCATATTATTGAGTGTTTTTAGTAATTGATTGAAAGTGGTTGTTTGGATTGATGGTCTTATATCAGTAGCTGTCCTGGTGTTATGCTTGATGTTATAAGTATCATGATCGGCTGATAAACTCAAACTCTAGATGACTTTGAGATGCTGACCTTTGTAAGGTCTAGCTGTTACCCCTTGAATGAATTGATTTCTTATCGATTTCATTCTTATAGTTGTAGGGAATATAGAAACTAGTGGTTTCAAATCTGAGAACGAAGAGAGATGGCACGTAGACCTCCTACGTCCCCCCAACCTTCTTCGGAGATGGGCCAGATCGCCAAGGCCATTGAGATGATGGCAACTGCCATCCAACAACAGAATGCAGCAATGGCTCAGAATCACCAAGCTGCGATGCACCACTGGGAGACCGCTCGGTCGGCTGAGACAGCCTCTCACGTTAGTCAACCTCAGGAACAGATGGGACTGACCAAGTTCCTCAGGCACAACCCACCTAAGTTCAGTGGGAACGCTACCCCTGATCAAGCAGATCAGTGGGTCAGGGGGTTAGAGAAAATCTTCAGGGCGACCTCCTGCCCTGAAGATAAGAAGCTGGTATTCGCCACATATCTTCTGTCTGGAGAAGCTGAGTTCTGGTGGATGGGAACTCAGCAGATGATGGAAGCCCGAGAGGAAGTGATGGATTGGGAGAGCTTCAGGGTGAAGTTTCTGGAAAAGTACTTCCCAGATAGTGCAAGGTTTGCCAAGGAAGCTGAATTCCTCAGATTGGAGCAGGGAGAGATGTCAGTGAATGCTTATGCTGCTCGGTTTGAGTACCTCGCCCGGTTTTATACCCAAGCTACCTCCGAGGCTTGGAGGTGTAGGAAATTTGAAGAAGGACTGAGGCATGGGCTGAAGAGGACCATAGCCCCGATGTGCATCAGGGAATTTCACGCCTTGGTGGAGAAGACGAAGATGGTAGAGACTCTGGAAAAGGGTGATTCGCGGGTGATCAGGTCTCACCCAGGGGGTTCCTCCAGTGGGAAGGTAAAGGTTCAGCAGCAGCAGAATGAGCCTTATGCGAGACCTCCCCAGCATAGGGCAGGAGCAGCGCCGCCCCAGTTTCAGCAACAACAAACATGGAGACCCAGGTGTTTCACATGCCAAGAGATGGGGCACATTTCTAGAGATTGTCCTAACAGAAAAAGGATGACTCAACCCGTTGGTTCCCAGCAGTTGAGGAACGAAGGCAGCAGACCTCAGGCAGGAGGGAGAGTGTTTGCCATGTCTGGAGCGGAAGCATCTCAGTTAGGTAACCTAGTACAAGATACTTGTTTATAGCTGGTGGATACTTTAGAGTTTTGTTTGTTTCTGGAGCGACACACTCTCTTGTGTCAAGTCGGTGTGCAACCGAACTGAGCCTTCTAGTGAAGGAGCTGCCGTTTGAACGGTTGGTCTCTACACCTGCATCAGGACAGGTTTTGACCTCCCCAGTTTGCTCTGAATGTCCAGTGATAGTAGAGGGATGCAGGTTCAAAGTGAATTAGATCTGTCTACCTCTTCAGGATCTGGATGTTATCCTAGGAATGGATTGGCTACATGCCAATCGAGTTCTCACAGATTGCAGTAGCCAGAAGGTGGTGTTTCCCAATCTCCAAGGGTCAGGTGTGATATCTGCTCAGCATGTGAAGTCAGAGTTGAAAGAAGGGGCGACGTGTTTTGTGATCCTAGCTGAAGGGGGGAGTGAAGAGTGAAGGGGGCGTAAACAGGATACATGGGGTGAAAGATTTCATGGATGTATTTCCAGAAGAAATACTTGGACTACCTCCTAAGAGGGAAGGTTTCACGCAGAATAGGGTTGTTTTGTTGATCGGGATTTGAAAGATGAGTGTGGGAATGGAAGGTTGAAGTTAAAGGCCCCTGAACATGGCAAGATGGTGGCGTTAGAAAACGCTGGTTTAGATGCAAAATCTGGAGTGTGTCTCCAACGCTGCTGAAGGTCCAGTACGATGACTGGCTTGATAAAGAGGGACCACAGAAACTAGAGGAATGGGTCCTTTCGTCTAGAGTGGCAGCTACTGATTAATTTGGGTATGCGATGTTCAGAGCGCTTAACAGTCAAGCCATGCTCTCCTGAGCGCCATTCAGGTCGCCCACTTGGGTTTGAATCAGCAGTGTATGCCTGGTGGTATGATGGGTGGTGGGAAGGTGTTGTAACTGCAGTTAATGGCAGTGGTAGAGGGATCTTCGTCGGATGGCTCTGCCTTAGAAAGTGAATCATCATCCATCCCCAAAGTTGAAGTTACTAAGAAGGTGAGCAAGAATCGTTTGATTAAGAAACCCCTGCGGATCTGGAAAATATGAAGGGAATAACCTGGAGGGAGCCACACTATGTCGCTCATGAGGACAAGGGTAACAACTCTAGTGGTGGATATGAGGACGAAGCTGACAACGCTGTGAAGACACTTCTGGCCTTAAATGAACACAAGGATAATAACTCTGGGGGAGGCAGTGATGACGTTGACAATGAGGAGAAGACCTTTGGAGTTGTAGTTGGAGATCATGCATTTATGAAAGTGACACCGACCAAGGGTGTAGGACGAGCTATCAGATCAAAGGAGCTGTCTCCTAAGTTAGTTGAGCCATATCAGATCTTAAGGAGGATAGGTCTATTGGCTTATGAAATCGCCCTACCTCTCCAATGAGCAAAATCTGCGTAATGTCTTCCACGTGTCACAGTTAAGGAAGTATCTTGCAGACCCTAGGCACGTGTTGGAAGTAGACGATGTGCAGATCAGGGATGACTTGTTGTTGGGACGAAACCAGTAAGGATTGACGATCAGCAGAGTAAGCAGCTCAGAGGCAAGACCATCAACGTGGTGAAGGTGGTGTGGGATGACAGATCGGGTGATACAAATTGGGAATTTGAAAGAAACCCTGAGAGAAGCCTATCCCTACCTCTTTTCCTTGTAATCCAATTTTCGAGGACGAAAATTTTTCTTGTTGGGGAGAATGTAAGGACCTAGAAACTTTAATTGGAATGAAAGTGTTATATTTAAATAATTTCAGAAGATGTTATTATTTAAAATACAAAGAGCTGGTAAACGAAGTTTCATAGTAGTCGGACCTCGGACGTCGCCCAGCTGGTAGAGGTCGGTCGGCTTACCATTGCAGTAACATAGTAGTCAGGTGCGATGACTTTATCGGGAGGTAATCACGTGGATGTGCTCGAGGAAGACATGTGGATCAAGAAGAGTAAAGGAAGAAAAGTGTAGCTAAGAAGTCTCCTATGTGATCGCCTGCCGCCTATGGTGCACATGATCGCTGTAACATCCCGCCAAAATAATACACACATCCATGTATAATTGAAATTAAGTGTAACCAAATAATATTGAAGAGTGCAAAATAATATGTATTTATATATATCAGAAATGAAGTTACTCCTCTTAGGGAGTTTAATACATAACCAAATCCAATGTTTGCAAGATTTTACGAAAATAAAAGAAATGCAGTAAGACAGGCGGTCTCAAAAGAAAACGGCGATCTCCAACAGAAGACCTCAAAAACGGGCGATCTTCTATCAGGACACGAAAACCGGCGATCACCCGATGGAGGCATAAACCGGCGATCACCTGGTAGAGACGGAGATAGGCGATCTCCTTCCGGCGACCACTCGCTAGAGGGCTCTTCTTCCTGGAAGATCATCTGCTCCCGTGTAACAATTACACGATCATCACAGTTTTGAGAAAACAACCACAATAACAGATAAAAGGGTAAGCTAGATAATTTAAAAGAAGTTTAAATCATGAACATGAAAATCCAAGTAAACCAAGTTCCAAAATATCCATGTAAAACGTAAAGCTGCTCATAGCATTCAGCTGATCGCCCAAATCACAAACTTCACAACATTTCCCATAGTCATTCCATTTCACAACACAGCATCAAGTGTCTATCAATATTCAAGTTTCTCATTTCACATGTCAGACTTTCCACTGACTCACCACACAAGACACTTGACACTACTTCCAAATTGACTCGTGCGTTGAACTTAGTATCCAGAGACATGCACCTGTCATACTGCCCACTGTGGAATCTCACACATCCACAGGGTCGCCGCGAAATCTCACACATTCACAAGCATACGATGAATCTCAACACATCACCATACAGCATGACAAGGTTAATTCGTATAACAGTCGAGCCCATTCTTTTTCAAACTACTCGCCCATTCATACGAACCTCCTTCGACTCTCACCAACTGAATAACTTCATCTACGTGATTCCATTATCTCAGCAGAGTCAGGATCGTCTCATTAACAGGTTACTCACTGATCAATGCACTTTCCTAACCAATCTCAACACGGTATTTCCTTTCCTGAAAATACTATGCCTCGATCCCACATTCACAGCATTCAACACATCATACCACTCAAGTAAATGATTCAAATCACATCAACAAACATTTCAAAGCTTCAGATCTTCGAATATCTCATGTAAATCTCAAGTAGTTTCAAAACAACATCAAAAACAGAGATTTCGTAAAACAGCGCCAAAACCGGCGACCTGGTTCAAAAACAAGGTATTTCGAAGGCTTTATATAAAACCGGCGACCACGTCGCCCAAAACACATAGAACAGAGCATTTTACACAGATGAAGACGAAACCGGCGACCACGTCGCACTCATTTCAGAAATAGCTAAACTATGGCTTTTATTGAAAATGGAGTCTAGCTTCCCTTACCTGGACTTGCGCAACCACCAGGAGCTTCGAAATCCAACGAAGCTTGCAGAATACCTTGGCTCTGTTTTTCGCGTCTGGTTGAAGGACTTGCAGAGAACTGCCCAGGTGCTCTAATGGTGGCTGTCGCTCGTCGTACTCTCGTGTGAAGGTGTTAGAATCGCAGCGCGAAGGATATATCTGGAGGAGAAGGGAGGTAACTCACTCTCTCTCTCTTCGAAGGCTGCAACGTTTCTTCCTCTTCAGTAGTGGATTTCAGTGACTTAAACCAACTTATCCCTCCAAAAGCAGCTGCCACCACCTACTCTGCAGGGAAGTTTGCGTGCACGCTTCCCTGAACAGTACGACCACTGTTGCCTCTGGTGCATGCCAACCACTGCTCTGAACAGTACTGCCACTGTTTGTCGCTTGTGCATGCCAGCCACTGCTCTGAACAGTACGACCGCGAGTGTCTCCCGCGCATGCCAACATTCTGATGTCACTATTCTGAACCACCCTTTTCGTCTACGTGGCGCGCGTGCAGAACGTCTCATGCTGGATGTCTGGGTCCCACGTTCTCTGTGTGTAACTTAACGTAGCCCGATGACCTTTTCACCGATGACCACAGGCGCGAAGACTATCCACCGATGACCTCTCGCGCGAAGGCTAACAACCGATGACCTCTCGCGCGAAGGTTAACAACCGATGACCTCTCGCGCGAAGGCTAACAACCGATGACCTCTCGCGCGAAGGTTAACAACCGATGACCACATCCTGGCGAACGACCGATGTCTTCCTCTGGGAGACAACCGATGTCTTCCCTGGCGACGCCCTCATAACTCTCGCGCCTTGGCCACGTCCACATGCATCGCGCCCTGGCAATGCCCGCGTGCCTCGCGTCCGCGCGATGCCCGCATGCCCCTCGCGCCCGCGCGATGCCTGCATGCCTCTCACGCCCGCGCGATGCCTGCATGCCTCTCGCGCCCGCGCGATGTCCACCTGGCGCTCATGTGTAGCAGGCGACCGGCGACCTCGTAGCCTTCTAAACTTAACTTTTTCCTCCCTTTCTATTCTAAATAAAAACATACTTAGAATTTATTTAAAATATAACTCTTTTATTCCAATAAATTTTTCAGGTCCTTACATTCTCCCCAACAAGAAAAATTTTCGTCCTCGAAAATTGGATTACAAGGAAAAGAGGTATGGATAAGCCTCCCTCATGGGTTCTTCTAACTCCCAAGTAGAATCCCCCGATTTCTCATCCCACACCACTTTCACCATGTCGATGGTCTTGCCTCTGAGCTGTTTACATTGCCGATCGTCAATCCTGACTGGTTTTGCTTCAAAGGACAAGTCATCCCTAATCTGCACGTCGTCTACATCCAGCACATGACTAGGGTCTGCCATGTACTTCCTCAGCTGTGACACGTGAAATACATTATGTAGACTTGCTAATTGGGGAGGTGGGGCGATCTCATAAGCCACTAGACTTATCCTCCTTAAGATCCGATATGGCCCAACAAACTTAGGGGACAGCTTCTTTGATCTGATCGCCTACCCTACACCCTTGGCTGGTGTCCCCCTTCATAAAGACATGACCCCAGCAGCAACCCCCAAAGGTCTTCTCCTCTGCTCTGCCTAGGACATTTGCTGACCTTAAGAAACTTTTATTCTGTCCTGTATCAGATTCACCCTCTCGGTGATCTATTGAACCAACTCTTCCTACCTCAATACTTCATCAAAATCCATTTTACATCCCTGTACATGGGATATGCTGCCCCATAGAGTGCCAACTCCAGCATTCACACTCTACTTCCAACCTTGAAGACTTTGTTGAACAAGTCTAGAACTAGGTCCTTAACGTAACCAGGACTAGCCCCTTTAGAGAAAGCGGGCAAGATCCCTTCATTGGGAGAAAAGGGGACAGCTGTCCACAACTCATGCCACCCCCCTAGCGAACTCAAACTAGGGTCCGAAGTGTCCTTCTAGGAATCAACTCCTGTATCTTGATCAAATCATTCACCGACTTCTCAACTGCTGATCAAATTCCCGCGCTCCCAAAAGGGACACTTTTTATTCATTACTCCGCGGCATAATTCTGTACCTTACAAAGACAAGGTTTCTGTTGCTGTTACCTTCCAAATTATTATTATGACCCCTTTTGCCAACTCGACTTCCTGTTCCCATTACGACCTTCTTCTTCAATGTATACGTTAGATGCATTGACGTCGGTTTCAGGTGCCTATCCAGAAGGCATACGAGAACGAACGCACCTCTGCCTCCAGAATCTCTTGCCTAAGGATAACTCTATTCTCCTTCTGTCCCAGATACCACAGGCTATTTCCACTCACAATCCCTTCCACACCCATCATTCTGAAATTTACTACATCTCTAGAAAGACTCAACATCATCATAACACGGCCTACCCTCATTTTTATCCACAGTCATATCCTCCTTCCCTTCTACATTCACAGGTCGATCTACATCTTATTTGCCAAGAACTTCGGAGGCTTACATTTTCGGAAGCCTTTTATCTCAACCCACCATTTCCATAATCCTCTTTCAAATCCCGGTCAGCCAAACAGCATCCATTCTGCGTGAAGCCTAAGCTAGAACCATCTCATGCTGTTTCATTGACATGAGCATCTTCTACGCTTCAAAAGAAAATTCCTTCCTTGGAATTTAACTCTGGTACTTCCCATGGTTACACATGCTTAAGCTTTAAACCCCCAGCCTCTTGCTTATTTACTCTCCATGACTTATACGTAACTGGGACTAAACCTTGGTACTACCAAATCTAACTCACACTTGTTCCTTTCATTCCATCTACTACCACTGGGCATTCAGAGCAACCTAGGGAGGTCAAAACCTGTTTTTGAAGCAGGTGCAGAGGCCAATCGTTCAAACGACAGCTCCTCCACTATATGGCCCAAGCTCGGTTGCACACCGATTTGACACAAAAGAGTGTGTCTCTCCAGAATCAAACAAAACTATAACGTATCTATCAGCTATAAACAAGTATCTTGTACTAGATTACCTGATTGAGGGGCTTCCGTTCCAGACATGGCAAACACTCTCCCTCCTGTCTGAGGTCTGCTGCCTTCGTTCCTCAACTGCTGTGAATTAACGGGTTGAGTCATCCTTTTTCTGTTGGGACAATCTCTAGAAAGGTGCCCTATCTCTTGGCATGTGAAACACCTGGGTCTCCATGTTTGTTGTTGCTGAAATTGGGACGAAGCTGTTCCCACCCGATGTGGTGGAGATCTCACATATGGCTTGCTGTGTGGGTGCTGCACCTTCGCCTTCCCACTGGAAGAGCCTCCTTGGTGTGACCTGATCACTCGAGGATCACCCCTTTCCAGGGTCTCTACCATCTTTGCCTTCTCTACTAAGGCGTGAAATTCCCTGATGCACATCGGGGCTATGGTCCTCTTCAGTCCATGCTTCAGCCCCTCTTCGAATTTTCTACACCTCCAGGCCTCGGAGGTCGCCTGGGTATAAAACCGGGCGAGGTACTCAAAACGAGCAGCATAGGCGTTCACTGACATCTCCCCCTGCTCCAACTTCAGGAACTCAGCTTCCCTTGCAAACTTGGCACTGTCAGGGAAGTATTTCTCCAAGAACTTCACCCTGAAGCTCTCCCAATCCAGTACATCCTCTCGTGCCTCCATCATCTGCTGAGCTCCCATCCACCAGAACTCAGCTTCTCCTGATAACAGATACGTGGCAAACAACAGCTTCTTCTCTTCAGGGCAGGAGGTCGCCCTAAAGATTTTTTCCAGCTCTCTGACCCACTGATCTGCCTGATCAGGGGTAGCATTCCCACTGAACTTAGGTGGGTTGTGCCTCATGAACTCGGCCAGTCCCATCTGTTCTTGGGGTTGACCGACGTGGGAGTTTGTCTCAGCAGATCGGGCAGTTTCCCAGTGCTGCATCGTGGCTTGATGGTTCTGAGCCATCGCTGCATTCTGTTGCTGGATGGCAGTCGCCATCATTTCCATGGCCCTGGCGATCTGACCCATCTCCGAAGAAGGTTGGGGTGGGGTAGAGGGTCTACGTGCCATCTTTCTTCGTTTCAGATTCTGAATCTATAGGCTTCTATATTCCCTACAACTATAAGAATGAAATCGATAAGAATCAATTCATTCAAGGGGTAACAGCTAGACCTTACAAAGGTCAGCATCTCAAAGTCATTAAGAATTTGAGTTCATCCACAGAATCATAATGCTTATAACATCAAGCATAACACCAGCACAACTACTGGTATGCAGTCACCAATCTAATCAACCATTTTCAATCAATTACAAAGACACTCAAGAGAATGAGATAGCTCACACCAGAATTCAATATATGCTAAACATCAAACCTTTGGAATTAAGATTGAGACTCATCTCGATCCAGTTATGAGTGTGCACCCTCACTACTTTATCAAGGCCTTCTCATTCTTAATACTAAGATTTTCAATTAGAACATATATTCACCAAAGCACACACAAAATTTCAATACAAAAACGTTTGAAAACCTTTCACTATAGTTATTATTTTAAATTCAAATAACTTTCATGAGCAGAAGAAACACAATGGATCCACAGCCCTCAGGTCATCCTAAGGACGAACTGCTCTGATACCATTAATGTAACATCCCGCCAAAATAATACACACATCCATGTATAATTGAAATTAAGTGTAACCAAATAATATTGAAGAGTGCAAAATAATATGTATTTATATATATCAGAAATGAAGTTACTCCTCTTAGGGAGTTTAATACATAACCAAATCCAATGTTTGCAAGATTTTACGAAAATAAAAGAAATGCAGTAAGACAGGCGGTCTCAAAAGAAAACGGCGATCTCCAACAGAAGACCTCAAAAACGGGCGATCTTCTATCAGGACACGAAAACCGGCGATCACCCGATGGAGGCATAAACCGGCGATCACCTGGTAGAGACGGAGATAGGCGATCTCCTTCCGGCGACCACTCGCTAGAGGGCTCTTCTTCCTGGAAGATCATCTGCTCCCGTGTAACAATTACACGATCATCACAGTTTTGAGAAAACAACCACAATAACAGATAAAAGGGTAAGCTAGATAATTTAAAAGAAGTTTAAATCATGAACATGAAAATCCAAGTAAACCAAGTTCCAAAATATCCATGTAAAACGTAAAGCTGCTCATAGCATTCAGCTGATCGCCCAAAATCACAAACTTCACAACATTTCCCATAGTCATTCCATTTCACAACACAGCATCAAGTGTCTATCAATATTCAAGTTTCTCATTTCACATGTCAGACTTTCCACTGACTCACCACACAAGACACTTGACACTACTTCCAAATTGACTCGTGCGTTGAACTTAGTATCCAGAGACATGCACCTGTCATACTGCCCACTGTGGAATCTCACACATCCACAGGGTCGCCGCGAAATCTCACACATTCACAAGCATACGATGAATCTCAACACATCACCATACAGCATGACAAGGTTAATTCGTATAACAGTCGAGCCCATTCTTTTTCAAACTACTCGCCCATTCATACGAACCTCCTTCGACTCTCACCAACTGAATAACTTCATCTACGTGATTCCATTATCTCAGCAGAGTCAGGATCGTCTCATTAACAGGTTACTCACTGATCAATGCACTTTCCTAACCAATCTCAACACGGTATTTCCTTTCCTGAAAATACTATGCCTCGATCCCACATTCACAGCATTCAACACATCATACCACTCAAGTAAATGATTCAAATCACATCAACAAACATTTCAAAGCTTCAGATCTTCGAATATCTCATGTAAATCTCAAGTAGTTTCAAAACAACATCAAAAACAGAGATTTCGTAAAACAGCGCCAAAACCGGCGACCTGGTTCAAAAACAAGGTATTTCGAAGGCTTTATATAAAACCGGCGACCACGTCGCCCAAAACACATAGAACAGAGCATTTTACACAGATGAAGACGAAACCGGCGACCACGTCGCACTCATTTCAGAAATAGCTAAACTATGGCTTTTATTGAAAATGGAGTCTAGCTTCCCTTACCTGGACTTGCGCAACCACCAGGAGCTTCGAAATCCAACGAAGCTTGCAGAATACCTTGGCTCTGTTTTTCGCGTCTGGTTGAAGGACTTGCAGAGAACTGCCCAGGTGCTCTAATGGTGGCTGTCGCTCGTCGTACTCTCGTGTGAAGGTGTTAGAATCGCAGCGCGAAGGATATATCTGGAGGAGAAGGGAGGTAACTCACTCTCTCTCTCTTCGAAGGCTGCAACGTTTCTTCCTCTTCAGTAGTGGATTTCAGTGACTTAAACCAACTTATCCCTCCAAAAGCAGCTGCCACCACCTACTCTGCAGGGAAGTTTGCGTGCACGCTTCCCTGAACAGTACGACCACTGTTGCCTCTGGTGCATGCCAACCACTGCTCTGAACAGTACTGCCACTGTTTGTCGCTTGTGCATGCCAGCCACTGCTCTGAACAGTACGACCGCGAGTGTCTCCCGCGCATGCCAACATTCTGATGTCACTATTCTGAACCACCCTTTTCGTCTACGTGGCGCGCGTGCAGAACGTCTCATGCTGGATGTCTGGGTCCCACGTTCTCTGTGTGTAACTTAACGTAGCCCGATGACCTTTTCACCGATGACCACAGGCGCGAAGACTATCCACCGATGACCTCTCGCGCGAAGGCTAACAACCGATGACCTCTCGCGCGAAGGTTAACAACCGATGACCTCTCGCGCGAAGGCTAACAACCGATGACCTCTCGCGCGAAGGTTAACAACCGATGACCACATCCTGGCGAACGACCGATGTCTTCCTCTGGGAGACAACCGATGTCTTCCCTGGCGACGCCCTCATAACTCTCGCGCCTTGGCCACGTCCACATGCATCGCGCCCTGGCAATGCCCGCGTGCCTCGCGTCCGCGCGATGCCCGCATGCCCCTCGCGCCCGCGCGATGCCTGCATGCCTCTCACGCCCGCGCGATGCCTGCATGCCTCTCGCGCCCGCGCGATGTCCACCTGGCGCTCATGTGTAGCAGGCGACCGGCGACCTCGTAGCCTTCTAAACTTAACTTTTTCCTCCCTTTCTATTCTAAATAAAAACATACTTAGAATTTATTTAAAATATAACTCTTTTATTCCAATAAATTTTTCAGGTCCTTACAATCGCCTGCCGCCTATGGTGCACATGATCGCCGAAAGTGCACTCAGTATGTGGTCAAGGTACTGGATCAACCAGAGTGGGTTCCAACAACCACGCGTATCAAGGTGTGGGTTAAGCCTTAGATACGCTGTGCATGCGAAGCTCTATGCTTGAGCAAAAGAGATCGCCCTTAGTGTTGCATGCATGGGCGCACGAAGAGTGGTGGTGGTCTACTCTTGGAAATGTGAAGCTACCGACGTCACCGAGTCATGTGGAGATGATACTTTAGACGTAACATAGTGGAATGAAGAACCTTCGGGAAGGCGTGACGATGTGTCGTCGGGCATCGGCAGGGCACGATAACTTCGGTCGTCGCCAGGGCGCAAGGCATGCGGGCATCGCCAGACGCGGGACATGCGGGCATCGCCAGGGCGCGAGGCATGTGGACATCGGTCGTCTTCCAGGGAGAGACATCGGTGGTCCACCAGGGTGAGACATCGGTCGTCCTCCAGGATAATCCATCGGTGGAAGGTCATCGCGCGAGAGGTCATCGGTGGGAGGTCATCGCGCGAGATGTCATCAGTGGATAGTCATCGCGCGAGAGGTCATCGGTGGGAGGTTATCGCGCGAGATGTCATCGGTGGATAGTCATCGCGCGAGAGGTCATCGGTGGAAGGTTATCGCGCGATGTCGAGTTTCACGCAGATAAGGTGGGACCCAGGCTCTCAGCATCAGACGTACTGCACGCGCGACACGTAGACAGAAAGGGTGATTCAGAATAGTGACCTCAGAGTGTTAGCCTGCGCAGAGGCATGCGTAGTCGTACTGTTCAGGGAAGCGTACACGCAAACTTCCCTGCAGAGTAGGTGGTGGCAGCTGCTTTTGGAGGGATAAGTTGGTTTAAGTTACAAAAAAAAATCCACTGCTGAGAGAAAAGAAAACATTGTTGTATTCGACGAGAGAAAGAGTGAGTTCCCTCCCTTCTCCTCCAGTTACCTCCTCCGCGTTGCGATTTCAGCATCTCCACACAAGAGTACGACGAGAAGCAACACCATTGGAGCACCTGGGAAAGTTCTCTGCAATTCCTTCAAAACCAGACTCAAGAATAGAGCCAAGGCATTCTTCAAGCTCTGTTGGATTTCGAAGCTCCTGGTGGTTGCGCAAGTCCAGGTAAGGGAAGCTAGCCTTCATTTTCAATACAAGCCATAGATTTGCTGTTTCTGAAGTGAGGGCGACGTGGTCGCCGGTTTTCATTTTCATTTTCGTGAAGCTCTGTTCTATGTGTGGGGCGACGTGGTCGCCGGTTTTAAGTCCTTTTTCAGTGATGCTCTGTTTCTATGTGTTTGGGCGACGTGGTCGCCGGTTTTAAATGCAGACTTCGAAATACCTTGTTTTTGAACCAGATCGCCGATTTTGGCGCTGTTTTACGAACTCCCTGTTTTTGATGTTGCTTTGAAACTGTTTGAGATTTAAATGAGATATTCGAAAATAAAGACCTTGGAGTGAGTTTTGCTGTGATTGAAATCATTCCTTTAAGTGTTGTGTGATGTTTTGAATGTCGTGAATGTGGGATCAAGACATAGTATTTTCAGGAAAGGAAATACCGTGTTGAGATTTGGTTATGAAGTGTCTTGATGTGTGAGTATCCTGTGAATGAGGCGATCCTGACTCTGCTGAGATAATGGAATCATATAGAGGAAGTTATTCAGGCGTTGAGAGTCGAAGGAGGTTCATACGTATGGGTGAGTTGTTCAAGTGGGAACGAGCTCGGCCCGTTGTATGGATTAACCCTGTCATACGGTGAAAGTGATGATATTGAGATTATGGTTATGTGCACAGCTGTGGGAACTTTACAGCAATGAAGTATGACAGGTGCAGGTCTCTGGATGCTAAGTTCAATGCATGAGTCTTCCGGAAGTAGTGTCAAGTGTCATGTGTGATGAGTCAGTGGAAGTCTGACGTGAGAAATGAGAAACATTGAAAATTGATAGACACTTGATGGAAGTATGTGAACTGAACGACTCTTGAGGAAATTGGGAAATATGTGATTTCTTGATGGCTGTGTGATATGAATGAGAAATTGATAGTTTTACGCGGGTATCTGGAATTTGTTTTATCTTGATTTTAAAGTTTCATATCTAAATTCTCTTTAAAAATATCTAGCTTACCCTTTATTTTGTATTGCTCTGTGGCTGTTTTCTCTTAAAAACTGTGATGATCGTGTATTTTACACGGGAGCAGATGATCTTCCAGGGAGTAGAGCTCCTCAGTGAGTGGTCGCCGGAAGGAGATCGCCTGTTTCCGTCTCTATCGGGTGATCGCCTGTTTATGCCTCCATCGGGTGATCGCCTATTTTTCTGTCCTGATAGCAGATCGGCTGTTTTGGGCCTTCTGTTACAGATCGCCGGTTCATGAATGGAGATCGCCGGTCTTGTTGTATTTGGTTGAATTTCGTTTTAAATTTTGAAAACATTTGACCTGGTTATGTATTTAACTCCCTAAGAGGAGCAACTTCATTTCTTATATATATAATATCATGTACTCTTCAATATTATTTGTTTACCTTTATTTTCATTATACATGTATGTATGGTTTTATTTTGCGGGATGTTACACGCCCACTTGATTACCTCACGTTAAGGCCATCGTACCTGACTACTTGGTTGGTACAATGGTCAACCAATCGCCCTCTACCAGCTGATCCCAGACCTTGGGCGACGTCCGAGGTCTGACCACGACGATATTTTCTATTTTTATGTCCTTTTTATTTTAAATAATAACATACTCAGAAATTATTTAAAATCTATCACTTCTATTCCAATTAATTTATAGGTCTTTACAAAAGGGGAACTAAATGAGCTGATTCCCTCAGCTCTTAAGGTCGAACGGCTCTTTAGCCTTCACTGCCATTACCCACTCTCTGAGCAACCTTGCGTGTGGGTTTCCTCTAACAGTATGGCCACGTGGGTCTCTGCGCAAACCAACTCTGGGTCACTTTCCATACCAACTCTCTAGAGCTACTGTTCTGAAGCACTCTCACTGACTACGTGTCGCGCATGCAAGACGCTCATGCTGGGAGCCTGGGCCCCACCTCATCTGTATGGAACACAACCTCGCGCGATGACCATCCACCGATGTCTCATCCTGGCGGACAAACGATGTCTCTCCTTGGAAGACGACCGATGTCTCTCCCTGGAAGACAACCGATGTCTCTCCCTGGAAGTCGACCGATGCGTCCCTCATCCCGGCGATGACCGTCTGTCTCTCGCCCTAGCGATGCCTGCGTGTCTCTCGCCCTGGCAATGCCCGCGTGTCTCTCGCCCTTGCGATCCCCGCGTGTCTCTCGCCCTTGCGATCCCCGCGTGTCTCTCGCCCTGGCGATCTCTCATCGTCCTTGATGTGGCGAGGACACATCGCCTTGCTTCTGTTGACTGATGCCACATCGTCACACCCTGTTGGGGGCTCGTCCTACCACTACTCCACACCTGTGTTATCACCCCCACATGACTCGGTGACGTTGGTAGCTTCTCCTGCCCGAGGACAGCTCAGTACTCAATCCTTACGTGCCTAAGCATGCAACACTAAGGTAAATCCCTTATGTCCAAGCGTAAAGTCCCGCAGTTATTCTGCATGCATGGCGCTCCTAAGGTTCAAATCACACCTCCCTACATGTGATTTTTGGAACCCAATATGGTCCACCGACCGACCTCTACCATGCCGCCCTCAGACCTTGGGCGACATCCGAGGTCTGACCACCATGAAATTTCCATTACAAGCTCTTTTCGTTTTAAGTAATAACATATTCAGAATTCATTAAAATTATACTTCTTCTATTCCAAATAATTATCTAGATCCTTACACTCTTCGTGATTCAGGCCTCTCCCTACCTCTGGGTATTTAACTAGTCATTGGGCCCACACTGGAAACAAATCTTAGTTGTTCTGTCTACGCTGTTCAAATCACCCAAGACTGATGTCACCTTGTCACACCCTGTTGCCGAGGACTAATCCCCCTACGGAGTGACGAGGACACATCAGCCCTTTCTGGTGATCGTCACGCTGATGACTAATCACCCTTCTCTGTGGGTGATGACTAACCACCATTCTCTGTGGGTTGATGACTAATCACCCCTCTCTGTGGGAACATGCTGATGACTAATCACCCTCTAATCAATACCACCAGCGGGGTCCATTCCACGTGGCTTTAGCCCATGCTGTGGGACCCATCTGACGTGGTTCACCCACTTTACGAACTGTCCTCAGCGTCCGAGGACTGGTCGGTACAAGGGCATAGACTATGGTGAAACCTTTGCTCCTGTGGCTAGATTGGAGGCTGTGAGGGTGCTGCTGGCTTTTGCATGTATGAGTGGTTTTAAACTCTTCCAAATGGATGTAAAGAGTGCCTTCTTGAATGGCTACACCAATGAAGAAGTCTATGTAGATCAACCACCGGGTTTTGAAGATCACAAGTATCCCAACCATGTCTTCAAGTTGAAGAAAGCTTTGTATGGACTGAAGCAAGCTCCAAGGCAGTGGTATGAGAGGCTTAACAACTTTCTGCTATCTCTTGATTATGAAAGAGGAATGGTAGACAAGACTCTCTTCATCAAGAAGTCATGCAGAAATAATTCTTGTGCAAATATATGTTGATGACATCATCTTTGGTGCTACACAAGATAGGTTGTGTGAAGAATTTGTGGCTGCAATGAAAGGTGAGTTTGAAATGTCTATGATGGGAGAACTATCTTTCTTTCTTGGATTTCAGGTTAAACAAACAAAGGATGGGATCTTCTTAAGTCAATCAAAGTATTGCAAGGAGATTCTCAAAAAGTTTGAAATGGAAAATTGCAAAGAGGCAAGCACTCCAATGTCATCAAGCTGCTACATGGATGCAGATACTGCTGGAAAGAGTATAGATCAAATAAAATTTAGAGGTTTGATTGGATCATTGCTTTATCTAACAGCAAGTAGGCCGGGCATCATGTTTGCGGTGTGTCTATATGCAAGATATCAAGCAAATCCTAAAGAGTCACACTTCAAAGTTGCAAAAAGGATTCTGAAATATCTCAAAGGAACTTCATCTGTAGGATTATGGTATCCTTCTCATTCTCCAATACATTTAATTGGTTATTCAGATTCTGACTTCGCAGGTTGCAAGCTAGATAGAAAGAGCACAAGTGGCCCTTGTCACCTTCTTGGCTCTAGTCTAATCTCATGGCATAGCAAGAAACAAGCATGTGTTGCTCTCTCCACTGCTGAGGCAGAATATATAGCTGCTGGTAGCTGCTGTGCACAGATCCTATGGCTCAAACAACAACTTGCAGATTTTGGTTTACAAATCAGTAAAGTTCCTTTGATGTGTGATAACACAAGTGCAATCAATCTTACCAAAAATCAAATCCATCACTCAAGGACCAAACATATTGAAATAAGACATCATTTCATCAGAGATCATGTGGAAAATGGGAACTGTGAAGTGAAGTTTGTGGAGACCAAACTGCAGCTAGCTGACATCTTTACAAAGCCTTTGCCAAGAGAGAGGTTTTTCTTCTTAAGAAATGAGTTAGGTATTCTTGATCTAAATAATCTCTCTTAAAATCTATGTTTGATACATGTTAAAATCTATTTGTGAAGACAGATAGGGGGAGAATTATTGGTTCTTGTATATTTGTATCTTATATGCATAAAATGTTTAAATCTCTGAGTATAAAAGTGTTTTCTGCTGTTGCTGATAGAAACAACCGATTGTTTCGTGTAAACAACCGATTGAATATTATGTTGAAAGAGGTATAATCTAACATGCTACTGTAAGAAGCTTTGGATAGTGTAAATGCTTTCTCTGCAGGAACTGCATCAGATTTAATCAGTACAACACAAGCACCAGGGATTTGTCTTTATTAAATAGGGGGAGATTGTTGAACCAAGTGGTGTTCAATGTTTTGAAGAATCCAAATCCTTTGAAAGATGTTGAAGCCTCTGCTTTGCTTGTTGCTACTGTGCTGGTTTATAGTTTTGTTCGGGGGTAGTTTTATGTTATAATCCACCCTTAGATTAAATCTCAAAGCAATTAGCATCTCAATCTTTAACAAAGCAAAGAGTTTTTCAAGCTAAGTTGAAACTGTTAGAAATTATGGCTTTAAACTAGAGGGGGGTGAATTGTTTAAAGAGGTTTTCGCAAACTTTTTGAAGCTAGAATGCATTTATCTCAGAAACCAATTGATTAAGCAATTCAGTTAGCCAAAACAGTAAGCAAAACTGCACTGTCAGAAAAACAATCGGTTGTTTATATCAGCAAACAAGAAACAAACTGAATTTAAAGAGTAAGGGATAGACAGATTGTACACAGTTGTTTATACTGGTTCACTCCAACCCAGAGCTACATCAAGTCTTCTCAGAACCCCTGAGGAAATCCACTAAGCAATCACACCTTGATCACTTACACAACAACCAAGAGAATGACCTTGAAAACCTCAAGACACACACTCTCCTTGGTCAACACTAAGATTGCTGATCTTGAACACCTCAAGAACACACAACCAATCTCAGCAACAATACACAGAAGAAATGTTTTAGCAGTTTACACAGATTACACTTGTTACAGATGAAGATTTGAAATCAATACAAGTAGAATCCTATTCCAACACCTTGATCAATCTCTTTAGCTCTTAAGCAATCTCTGCACTTTTTGAAATCTCTCTTAGGAAAACTTTGTCAAAAACATTCTCTTCTTTAAAAGAGATTTTCTGAATTTATATAAAGAAGTTTGTTATCAAATCCTAACAAACCCATAATTGCTTTCAAAAAGATTGGTCAAAGCATTTAATGACTGGAGCGTATTCAGTTTCAAATCATTTAAAGCTCAGTCAAAGAAAACAGTTATTCTGTTATGGTTCCAAAACAAACAATCGATTGTTTCCTCAAATCAATCGGTTGTTTTGTTACTTAACAGATTTCACTATTTGAAAACAGTTTTCAAACTTTCTCAAAACACCTAAGTGTAAACAATCAGTTGTTTCGACAGAACAATCGGTTGTTTCAACTTAGTTTGAAAAACACTTTACTTTGTTTAAAGATTGAGATGCTAAGTGCTTTAAGATTTAATCTAAGGGTGGATTACAACATTAAACTACCCCAGAACAAAACAATAAACCAGCACAGCAGCATCAAGCAAAGCAGAGGCTTCATCATCCTTCAAAGGATTTGGATTCTTCAAAACCTTGAACACCACTTGGTTCAACAGAAACAACCGATTGTTCTGTCGAAACTGTAAGGACCTGTAAAATTGAATTGGAATGAAAGTGGTATATTTAAATAATTCCAGAAGGTGTTATTATTTAAAATACAAAGAGCTGGTAAATGAAGTTTCGTAGTAGTCGGACCTCGGACGTCGCCCAAGATCTGGGGTCAGCTGGTAGAGGTCGGTCGGATGACGTGTGGATCAAGAAGAGTAAAGGAAGAAAAGTGTAGTTTAGTAGTACATGATCGCCGGTCGCCTGCTACACATGAGCGCCAGGGCGCGAGAGGCATGCGGGCATCGCCAGGGCGCGAGGCATGTGGACGTGGCCAAGGCGCGAGAGGCATGCGGGCATCGCCAGGGCGCGAGGCATGAGGGCGTCGCCAGGGATAGACATCGGTCGTCTCCTAAGAGAGTCATCGGTCGTCTTCCAGGGCGAGGGATACATCGGTCGTCTTCCAGGGCGAGGGAGACATCGGTCGTTCGCCAGGATGAGTCAGCGGTGGAAAGTTATCGCGCGACGTCGAGTTTCACACAGAGTAAAGTGGGACCCAGACCCCCAGCATGAAACGTCCTGCACGCGCGCCACGTAGACAAAAAGGGTGGTTCAGAATAGTGACATCAGAAAGTTGGCATGCGCAAGAGACACTCGCGGTCGTACTGTTCAGGGCAGTGGTTGGCATGCAGAAGAGACAACAGTGGTCGTACTGTTCAGGGCAGTGGTTGGCATTCGCAAGAGACAAACATGGTCGTACTGTTCAGAGAAACGTACACTCAGACTTCTCTGCAGAAGGGGTGGCAGCAGCAGCATACGTGGACAGGTAAGCTGGGATTCAAAAGCCACTGCGGGAATGGCAAAGGGCATTACAGACGCAAGAGTGTTAGAGTGAGTGCAAACTTCCTCCCTCCCTTCTTCTCTCCTTGCGCTGCAACTCAGGCAACCTCCAGCACCTGTGCGACGAGCGACGACAGCCCTTGGAGCACCTGGGAGTTTCTCTGCAAGTTCTACCAACCAGGCACTGAAAACAGAGCTAAGGCATCCTTCAAGCTCGGTGGGCTTGAGCTCTCGGTGTTTTGCGCAAGTCCAGGTAAGGGAAGCTAGCCTTCATTTTCAATACAAGCCATAGATTAGCTGTTTCTGGAGTAAGGGCGACGTGGTCGCCGGTTTCGTTTTCATCTTCGTGAATGCTCTGTTCTATGTGTTTGGGCGACGTGGTCGTCGGTTTTGTATACAGACTTCGAAATACCCTGTTTTTGAACCAGATCGCCGGTTTTGGCGTTGTTTGCGAACTCCCTGTTTTTGATGTTGTTTGAAGCTGCTTTGGATTTAAATGTGATATACATGTGATATTCGAAAATATGAACCTTTGAAATGACTGTTGCTATGATTGAAATCATTCTTTGAGTGGTATGGTGTGTGGAATGTCGTGAATGTGGGTCAAGACATAGTATTTTCAGGAAAGGAAATACCGTGTTGAGATTTGGTTGTGAAGTGTATTGATCTGTAAGTATCCTGTGAATGGGGCGATCCTGACTCTGCTGAGATAATGGAATCACATAGAGGAAGTTACTCAGTTAGTGAGAGTCGAAGGAGGTTCATATGAATGGGTGAGTCGTGTGAAACAGAACGAGCTCGGCCTGTCTTATGGATTTACCCTGTCATACTGTGAGAGTGATGAATTGAGACCGAGATTGTGTTGATGCGCATGGCTGTGGAATCATTATAGCCAATGAAGTATGACAGGTGCATGTCCCTGGATGCTAGGTTCAACGCACGAGTCTTCCGGAAGTGGAGTCAAGTGTCTTGTGTGATGAGTCAGTGAAGTCTGACGTGAGAAATGAGAAACTTTGAATTGATAGACACTTGATATATGTTGTGATTTTAATGACCTTCGAGGAATCGTGAAATATGTGTTTAGTTGATGGTTTACGTAGATATCTTGAATTTGTTTTACCTTGATTTTAAAGTTCATATCTAACTCTTTTTAAATGTCTAGCTTACCCTGTGTTTTCTTGGTGTTGTGTTCGGCCTTTTCTTAAACCTGTAATGATCGTGTATAATTTACACGGGAGCAGATGATGTTGCAGGAAGTAGAGCTCCTTAGTAAATTGTCGCTGGAAGGAGATCGCCTGTTTTCAATTTCCGTTGAGCGATCACCCCTTTTGCTGCTTTCTGATAGGAGATCGCCTATATGATAGGAGATCGCCCTTGTAATAGGAGATCGCCCTTCTGTCAGGAGATCGCCTATCTTTCTATTGTATTGTATTTTATTTATATTTCATGGAAAAGTGACCGAATTTGTATTAAACTCCCTGTGAGGAGAAACTTAATTATTTATATAAAATTTTATTCACTTTAATCTATTTGTTACTTTTATTTTCGTTATATACATATGAATAGTATTTTGGTGGGATGTTACAGAAACAACCGATTGTTTACACTTAGGTGTTTTGAGAAAGTTTGAAAACTGTTTTCAAATGGTGAAATCTGTTAAGTAACAAAACAACCAATTGATTCGAGGAAACAATCGATTGTTTGTTTTGGAACCATAACAGAAAAACTATTTTCTTTGACTGAGCTTTAAATGATTTGAAACTGAATACGCTCCAGTCATTAAATGCTTTGACCAATCTTTTTTAAAGCAATTAAGAGTTTGTTAAGATTTGATAACAAACTATATCTTGGTATAAATTCAGAAAAACTGTTTTTAAGAATGAGATCTTTTTGAAAAAGTTTTTCTAAGAGAGTTTTTCAAAGTGCTGAGATTGCTTAAGAGTTTTGTGATTGATCAAGGTGTTGGAATAGGATTCTACTTGTATTGATTTCAGATATTCATTTGTAACAAGTGTAATCTTTGTAAACTGCTGAAACATTTCGTTTGTGTGTTTGCTGAGATTGGTTGTTGATCCGGTCAGTCATCGGTAGTCGATGACATCAGCAGCAGATGACCACGTGGACCATTCACAGGGTGAGACGTGGAATAAGATAGCAGGTGAATCAGGGTGGAGATCACTCAGAACGGTGATCGGTGGTCAGTTATCGAGTGACCACCACCCGCAGATCAGTGCCTAGATGAGCACTTGGAAGCAGAGCGCGAGAAGTAATGAAGCACCGATCAATCATCGGTGGATGGTCATCGGGGTTTCTTGCTACACGCAGTTAAACTGGGACCCAGGCTCCCAGCGAGAGTGTTACGCATGCACCTCGCATGATTCTAAACCAGAAGAAGAAGAGCTGCTCGCCAGTAGGGTCGTGCATGAGGATGGTACAAGAGAGCTAGTAAACTGGTCAGTGATCAGTGACTCTCTTAACCCATTACGTGCATGGCACTGTGCGGTGAGATCATGCATGCAGGATGCAGCGCCTAGTGAGTGTGTTTAGACCAACCACACCTAGTGCTCTCCTGGGAGCATGCGACTCACTCAGAGGAAAGAAACGCTCTAAGTTACTCTGCAAGGGAATAACTTAGGAGCACAGAGAAAAGCGCAAAGGCCCTTTAGGTGTGACACGCGTATGGTTAAATGTAAGTTGCATGCCTCCACGTGTCACCATCTGAGAGAGAGGCGCGGCCCAGGTATAAAAGCACTCCACGTCATGTAAGGTACACAATTTTTTACAGCTTTCAGAGATTTACAGAGGAATATTCATCACACACATTTCTGAGTCATTGTGAGCACGTTTTACACACGTTGCACAGTGATAACAGAATTCAGTTATAGAGAGAGAAAGTGGATCTGAGAGGACACACGAGTCTCACAGAGAGATTCAGAGAGAGTTTTTGTTGGCTCTGTTACCTGACTTGAGTGTCGGAGTGCCAACGGCCGCTAGAGGCGCCGTCTGTGTTGTTTTGCAGGCATTGTTTGGAGTTCTAGAGAAGGTTCTTGAAGCGTTCTTGTAGAACACGCAGTTGTAGAAGGCTAGGCGAAGGAGTGACGAGGCATATCCTCCACATTCGAGTCAGCGGCAGGATCAGCTGTGTGCTCTTGAGGTGTTCAAGATCAACAATCTTAGTGTTAGCCAAGGAGAGTGTGTTTCTTGAGGTTTTCAAGGTCATTCTCTTGGTTGTTGTGTAAGTGATCAAGGTGTGATTGCTTAGTGGATTTCCTCAGGGGTTCTGAGAAGACTGGATATAGCTCTGGATTGGAGTGAACCAGTACCAAGAAGCCCAAGTCAAGTGGGGACCCAAGCCCAATCCATGAGCATCAATAGGAGCAAGGCTAAAGCTTTGGGAAATAAGCATCAATGAATGTATCTCTTTTGTAATTTCTTTTGTGTAGTTTTTAGTAGAACATTAAAGGAAGGTGAAGATATTAAAATAAAGGGTGCTAATGTACAAAAACAAGTCACACCTTCCATGTGACATAAAGAGTAGGTGTAGGTGTAGTTTTTAGGAGGTGCCAAAGTAGAAAAAAGGTCACACCTCCCATGTGAAAAGGATGAATACATAAGAAAATTAAAAGAATCTTCACATGCATCTAGTTCTAGGTCGAGTGACTCACATGCTAAAGGGAGTCTAAGAGTTAATGAATATTATTAACCTCCTCCTAGGAGAACTAGAAGGGAACACCCAAAGGAGACTAGGGTAGACTTACCTCATTTCTATGGGAAGGAAAATGTTGAAATATATCTAGATTGGGAGATGAAGGTAGAACAAGTTTTTGCATGCCACCTGTAACATCCCGCCAAAATACTATACAAATGTATATAATGAAAATAAAGGTAACAAATAGATTCTATGAACAAAATATTATATATATGAAATGTAGTTTCTCCTCACAGGGAGTTTAATACAAATTCGGTCAAATTTTTCCAGAAACATAAACAAAATACAGTAAGAAAAACGAAGCAGGCGATCTCCTATCGAAAGAGACCGATCTCCTATCGGACGAGACCGATCTCCTATCGCACGAGGCCGATCGCCCATCGGGGGACCCAAAAACAGCCGATCTCCTTCCGGCGACCACTTCACTAAGGAGCTCTACTTCCTGGAAGATCATCTGCTCCCGTGTAAGTTATACACGATCATCACAGTTTTAAGAGAACAGCCACAGAACCAAAACACGCAGGGTAAGCTAGATATTTTAAAGAGAGTTTAAATAAGAACATTAAAATCAGAGTAAGCAATTTTCAAGATATTCACGTAAAGCTGTAGATTTTCTCAATGCCCTTCACCTGGTCACCCAGAAATCACACATTTCACAATATTCTCAAGAGTCATTCATTTTCACAATACTGCATCAAGTGTCTATAATTTCAAGTTCCTCATTTCACATGTCAGACCACCACTGACTCAGCACACAAGACACTTGACACTACTTCCGGAAGACTCGTGCATTGACTAGACTCAGGGATTCTGCACCTGTCATACAAAGCTGTAATGTTTACCAGCTATGCGCATTAACACAGTCTCAATCTCAAGTTCACCATTCTCACAGTATGACAGGGTTAATCCATATGACAGGTCGAGCTCGTTCTGTTTCACACGACTCACCCATGCATATGAACCTCCTTCGACTCTCAACGCCTGAATAACCTCATCTATATGAATCCATTATCTCAGGAGAGTCAGGATAATCCCATTATAGACATCACCGATCAATGCACATCCTACACGATCTTACACGGTATTTTCTTTCCTGAAAATACTATGCCTCGATCCACATTCACCACATCCAACACATCACATAACACTTAAAAGAATGATTTCAATCACAGCAAAACTCAACCCAAGGTTCTTATTTTCGAATATCTCATTTAAATCTCAACAGTTTCAAAGCAACACCAAGAACAGGGAGTTTTCGCAAACAACGCCAAAACCGGCGATCTGGTTCAAAAACAGAGTATTTCGAAGTCTGCATTTAAAAACCGGCGACCACGTCGCCCAAACACATGAAACAGAGCATTTACGATGATGAAAACGAAACCGGCGACCACGTCGCCCTTACTTCAGAAATAGCTAAACTATGGCTTGTATTGAAAATGAAGTCTAGCTTCCCTTACCTGGACTTGCGTAAAATACCGCGAGCTCAAAACCCACCGAGGCTTGAACCCCGCCTTGTCTCTGTTTTCAGCGCCTGGTCTGTAGAACTTGCAGAGAACCTCTTAGGTGCTCTAAGGGCAACGTCGCGTGTCGCACTGATGCTGGAGGTTGCCTGAGTCTCAACGCAAGGAAGGGAAGAAGGGAGGGAGGAAGTTTGCACTCACTCTAACACTCTTGAGTCTGTAACACTCTTTGCCTTCCCGCAGTGGCTTTTGAATCCCAGCTTACCTGTCCACGTTTGCTGCTGCTGCCACCCCTTCTGCAGGAGGTCTGAGAACCACTGCCCTGAACAGTACGACCGCGAGTGTCTCTTGCGCATGCCAACATTCTGATGTCACCACTCTGAATCATCCTTTTTGTCTACGTGGCGCGCGTGCAGGACGTTTCATGCTGAGAGTCTGGGTCCCACTTTA
The DNA here is from genome assembly GCA_013389735.1 of Phaseolus lunatus. Lineage (NCBI taxonomy): Eukaryota > Viridiplantae > Streptophyta > Magnoliopsida > Fabales > Fabaceae > Phaseolus > Phaseolus lunatus. The sequence continues at coordinate 29,490,613 of CM023864.1, read as the reverse complement.
TCTGTGTGAGGCTCGCCCTCGCGACAACTTTCCAACGCTGACTCATCCTGGCGAACGACCGATGTCTCCTTCGCCCTAGAAGACGACCGATGTCTTCCTCTGGGAGACGACCGATGTCTTCCCTGGCGACGCCCTCATAACTCTCGCGCCTTGGCCACGTCCACATGCCTCGCGCCCTGGCAATGCCCACATGCCTCGCGCCCGCGCGATGCCTGCATGCCTCTCGGGCCCGCGCGTTGCCTGCATGCCTCTCGGGCCCGCGCGTTGCCTGCATGCCTCTCGCGCCCGCGCGATGCCTGCATGCCTCTCGCGCTCGCGCGATGCCTGCATGCCTCTCGCGCCCGCGCGATGCCTGCATGCCTCTCGCGCCCGCGCGATGCCTGCATGCCTCTCGCGCCCGCGCGACGTCCACCTGGCGCTCATGTGTAGCAGGCGACCGGCGACCTCATAGCCTTCTATACTTAACTTTTTCCTCCCTTTCTATTCTAAATAAAACATACATAGAATTCTTTTAAAATATAACTCTTTTTATTCCAATTCAATTTTACAGGTCCTTACACCACCATGTTAGTGAAGAGAGGAAACTACCCCTAGCTACCTTAAGTTTTCAAGGAAATGCTATGTATTGGTGGACAGCCCTAGAGAGAGATAGGCTCCTCCACAAGGACCCTCCCATCGAATATTGGAATGACCTTAGGGGAGCCTTGAGACGTTGCCATATTCCTTCATACTACAATAGGGAGTTGATGGACAAGCTCCAAAGACTCCAAAAGAACATGAGTGTAGAGGAGTATAGGCAAAAGATGGAGTTGTATATGATGAGAGTCTCTGTTAGGAAGGAAGAAACCACCACCATAGCTATGTTCCTAAGTGGTCTCAATCTTGACATAAGGGATAAAGTGAAAGTCTTGCCCTATAGGGACTTGAATGACTTGATCCAAATTTGTATAAATGTTGAGTAAAAAAATTTTAGAAAAAGATAAAGTCGCAAGGAGAGTTCTTACTCTAACTCTTATCCCAAGAAAGAGTATAGAAGAGAAAGGGAGGATAGTCTTTCAAAAGATAAACCTATAGAAACTCCCAAAAGTGTAGGAAAAGATATATCTACCTCACAACCCCGCAATAGAGATATCCAGTGCTTTAAGTGTCTTGGTAGAGGCCATATAGCATCCCAATGCCCAAATAGGAGAACCATGATCTTAATAGGGAGGGATGAGTATGGCAGCCAAGATGATGAGTGATGGAGATCAAATAGAAGAGGAAGATGAGGCCCAAGCCCAAGAAGCTCAAGGAAAAATTAGCTCAACATCCTTCATGCCTCAAAGGATTACAAGGAGCAAGGCTAAAGTTTTGGGTAAAGAGCATGAAATGTTATCACTCTTTGCAATTACTCTTGTATAAACATTTGTAAATATTTATAAATAAATATAGAAATAGCCTTAGGAATATGCCCAAGAGGAAAGCTAGCTTCTTTAGAATTTCTAGACTATGCCATAAAAATGGTGGCATAAAACTGTTATGGACATTGGGCTAAACAAGAGACCTCCCGTGGTTTCTTGGAACAATTTAAAAGAGTGTATGCGCGCTAGATTTGTTCCACCACACTTTAGGAAAGACCTATTGTTGAAGCTCCAAAGGCTTCACCAAGGCACGCTAAGTGTGGATGCTTATTTTAAGGAGATAGAAATGCTTATGCTTAAAGTTGATATGCATGAAAGTGAGGAAGCTAAGGTGGCTAGATTTGTAAGTGGTCTTAGAAGGGATATTCAAGATGTTGTTGAACTTTGTGAGTACTCTTCTTTAGAAAACTTGGTTCACCTTGCCATCAAGGTTGAAACCCAACTTGCAAAGAAACTTGCTTTCAAATATACTCATAATGATGGCTATTACAACAACTCTTGGAAAAATAAAAACAAATATTTTTCAAAGTTTCCTTCTAAAGATTCATCTTTCAAAGCCTTCCACTTCTAATAATAAATCTCCAACCAAATCGTCTAGTAAGAAATGTTTTAAATGCTTAAGATATGGTCACATAGCTTCTAATTGCCCTTCTAAAAGAAATATGATGATGCATGATGGCATAGTAGCTAGTGAGCATGATTCGGCTTCTTCTAGACATTCTACACCACCTAGATCATCTAATGAATGTGATAGTGAAAGCCCACTTGAAGGTGACTTGTTAGTAGTGAGACGCATGCTTGACCAAGTTTTAAAACCTTTTCATGAAAGCCAAAGAGAAAATATTTTCCATACAAGATGTCTCATTAATAACAAGTTATGTTCTTTGATTGTGGATGGTGGTAGTTGTGCTAATTTGACTAGCACAAGAGTGGTAGATAAACTTGGATTGTCTACTATCTCTCATGCAAAGCCCTATAAATTACAATGGTTAAGTGAAGTAGGAGAAATCATTGTCAACAAACAAGTCCTCATTGCATTTTCTATTGGTAAATATAAAGATGAGGTCTTGTGTGATGTTGTACCTATGAAAGTGTTCTTGCCGGTTGACTCTCCTATCGGTTGACTCTACGACAATCTCGCACCCTCTTCTTCTTTCTCAGGTTGTCGCTTCACTGGATCGAAACACTCTGTACCTACAAAGACAAGGGGACGCCCTAGAGGCCGTTTGCACTCCGACGCTCAAGTCAATACTGGGGCTAAGAAACAGTGTGTATGTGTCTAACATTTCTAGTCTCAAGAGCTGTGTACCTTTTTAGGGTTTCTTACTATTGTTTATATTGTCTAGGGTTTCCCCTGTCTCTGTTACCCGCATTTAGGGTTTTCGCAGGAATACCGTTGCGCCACTATTACCCAGTCTAAGTGTAATCTAGCGCGTAGGGCTTCCCTTGCTAGAGTGCAACCTCTCACTGTATGGCCACCTCGGTACCAACTTGTGCACCTAATCTCTGGGGCCATCCATTCTGGGGGTGCCATTAATTGTTCACGTGCCATGCATGCAGTCTGCCCCTGAGAAACCCTAACCCTAACGAGCATTAGAGTACCCAGGGCCCTTTGTTGATGCTGTGCCCAAATGCACTATTCACACCACCCACACAAGCACCTGGAGACCTAGACTTCCCCCTAACTCTGGGCGTTTCACTGATAATTGGTGTGTTTCCTATGGTCCACCTCTCATGGCCCAGTTTAGTTGTTTGAACTGCTGATGCCCAATGGCACATCGACTTCACTCTGTTGCCGAGTACACATCGAGATACCTCCTGATCGATCTCTGACCATTAGTCGACACGGTGGCTCATGCCACTTAATGGACACTATCTCATGCCACTTGTGGGATCCAACTTACATGGGATCCCGAGGACTGGTCAATACAGGAAGCAACACATCTACTTTTGGGTAGGCCATGGCAATATGATAGAAAATTTTTTCATGATGGCTTTACCAACAAACTTTCTTTTGACTTCCATGGGCACAAGGTCATATTAAAGTCACTCTCTCCAAAAGAAGTCCATGAGGACCAAGTTTGTACAGTTCAGGTATGTTCTCAAATCCAAGAATCTGGGCACTGAGTTTTGACAAAAGGGCGTGCCTCTTGGAGAGAGCATCAACCACAATATTAGTGCTGCCCTTCTTGTATTTGATAACATAAGGGAATTGTTCAAGAAATTCCATCCATTTTGCATGACGTTTATTTAACTTATGCTGACCCTTCAAGTATTTTAAAGACTTATGATCACTATTGTACCGACCAGTCCTCGGACACTGAGGACAGTTTGTAAAGGGGATGAACCACGTCAGCTGGGTCCCACAGCATGGGCCAAAGCCACGTGGAATGGACCCCGCATGTGGTATTGATGAGAGGGGTGATTAGTCATCAGCCCACAGAGAGGGGTGATTAGTCATCAGCCCACAGAGAAGGGTGATTAGTCATCAGCCCACAGAGAAGGGTGATTAGTCATCAGCCCACAGAGAAGGGTGATTAGTCATCAGCCCACAGAGAAGGGTGATTAGCCATCAGTGTGACGATCACCAGAAAGGGCTGATGTGTCTTCGTCACTCCGCAGGTTGAGGAGTCCTCGGCAACAGAGTGTGACGAGGTGACATCGGTCTTGGGTGATTTGAACAGCATAACCAGAGCAGCTAAGATTGGTTCCCAGAATGGGCCAATGACCAGTTAAATACCCAGAGGTAGGGAGAGGACTGAATCACAAAGAGCCTATGCGGGTAGCAGGGAGAGCACGGTTAGGTGCAGAGTCCTGAGGGGTCGAGTACTCATCAAACCTAGGGTTTCCCAGTGAAGCTACATGCATGGCACATGAACAGTGAAGGCGCTCCCAGAACAGGTGGCCCCAGAGATTAGGTGCATAAGGAGGAACCCAGGTGGTCACCCTGTGAGAGTTTGCACTCCAGAGAAGGAAACCTTATGTGCTAGATTACCCTAAGATTGGGTGATAGCGGCGCAAGGGTATTCCAGTAAACCCTAAATATGGCTAGTAGCGTAGTGAACCCTAATTAGGGCTAGCGGCGTAGTAAACCCTAGACTATATAAGGGATAGTAAAATACTTCACAAAGGTACGCAGTTTCTAGACCTAAACACAGAGAGACTCAATACACTTGGTGTTACTTGCCCACTATTGACTTGAGCGTCGGAGTGCAAACGGCCTCTAGGGCGCTCCCTTTCTCTTTTGCAGGTGCAGGTTGCTTCGAAAGAACCAAGCACATATCAGTGCGAGGAAGGAGGCGTGTGAGTGTCGTGGAGTCAACTGACAGGCGAGTCAACCGGCAAGAACAACTATAAATTACAAATTCTTTGGATACTAGATAGTGCTCCCAAGTCTTCAGGGCCCCCACAAGTGCATAGAGCTCCTTATCATGGGTGGGGTAGTTGAAAGTGGCACCATGAAATTTTTCACTGATATAAGCAATTGGGTGTCCACCTTGCAACAATACCGCACCTATGCATACTCCTGATGGATCACATTCTAGCTCAAAAGTTTTTGCAAAGTTTGGTAGAGCTAAAATGGGTGCATTAGTGAGCAAAGCTTTAAGCCTTTGTGATGGCATTTTCATGTGTTCTTCTTGAATCAAAGTAGAAATAGATGGAGCGGAAGCAATGGATGAGTGAAACAAGACCCTCCTAGGAGTTGTGTTGGTCTTGAAGGTGCATGGTGAGTATGGGTTGAGTGGTTCGGCCAGCTCAAGGGAGAAGGTGAAAGGATTGAAGTTTATAGCCTAGATTTCTAGGAGGAGTAAAGCTTGTGCACAAAAAATGGCAGCATAGGATCAAAAATAACAGCAGATTAAGGCAACTTAAAGAGACCCAAAAACAAGAAACAATCAAGCCAAAAAATAGGACTACTAAGAATTGATGACAATTATGGATTCACATGACTTGACACAACATTTATAGATTCAGAAAATAAAGACTCAAAGCATAAAATGAAGCAATTATAAGAAAGCAATAAAGACTCAAATTCCTAAAAGAAAACAGCCACTCAATGTGTAAGGAATCCTATCACAATTGCACAAGAAAATGTTCAAGATCAATTGAACACATGTGCTTCGGTTGGATCTTCCATAAGCACACCAAGAACAATTTAAAATGTAAAAAACAGCAAGACAATTATGGAATTGAAATGACAAGATGAAAATAAAGAAGAACTGAAAATTTAAAAAGACAAGCTACTCATCTTGAAGAACCAAAAGCTCTGATACCAAATGATGGCATTTTCATGTGTTCTTCTTGAATCAAAGTAGAAATAGATGGAGCGGAAGCAATGGATGAGTGAAACAAGACCCTCCTAGGAGTTATGTTGGTCTTGAAGGTGCATGGTGAGTATGGGTTGAGTGGTTCGGCCAGCTCAAGGGAGAAGGTGAAAGGATTGAAGTTTATAGCCTAGATTTCTAGGAGGAGTAAAGCTTGTGCACAAAAAATGGCAGCATAACATTACTCAAATAAACTTGAAAATACATGAGGTAGGCCTCCTTATTTATAGATTTAGGAGCCTTGGTGAGCAAGCTTAAAGGGTAGGGATGGAAATACAAAAAGTGGGGCTGCCTAGGGTATTGACTTTAGTCAAACCACACCATCATCCTAATATTCTAGAAGATAGGTCAAAAATGCAACATTTGATAGTACACCCCTCCTTCTTTTGCTAAAGGCACCTATTTGCTAGCACACCCCTCCTTCTATTGCTAAGGGCACCTTTTTGATAGCACACCCCTAAGTGAGCAAGTTTTGCTTTCTACACTACACTAATCTACTAAGCACCCCCTCCCCCTTTGGGCCTTTATGAAACATGTACAAGGATCTCTCTCTTCCATCCGTGGCTTCTTCTATGTGTGCTTGGATATGTTTAGCCATGGATCTTGTGAGAGGTCCTAGATGGTCTAGCTCCATGGATAGCCTTCCTCCTTCACGTTCTAGACGCTCACTTCCTGGAGCTAGACGCTCCTCTTGGTCTAGACGGTCTTCTTGGTTTGGGCCTTGGCTTCCTTGGCTAGATGTGCTTGGCCCTCCTCCATCACTTTGGAAGGCTTGATCTTGCTTCTTCACTTACTCATTGAGTGGTGAAGCTAGACTTGAGAAGTTAGGCACAAATCTTCTGTAAAAGCTTGCTAGACCATGAAAACTCCTAACCTCTCCTACATTCTGGGGAACTGGCCACTCTCAGATGGCTTTGATTTTTTCGGGGTCGACATGTACCCCATTTTTGCTAACTATAAAACCTAAACATACTACACTATCAACACAAAAGGTACACTTATCAATATTAGCAAAAAGTCTATTTTTCCTAAGCACTAAGAGAACTTCCCTAAGGTGACTTAGGTGGTCTTCTAGGCTTTGTCTATATACTAAGATATCATTAAAATAAACTACTACGTATTTACCTATACAATCTCTCAAGACATGATTCATTAGCCTCATGAATGTGCTAGGTGCATTAGTGACCAAAAGGCATCACTAACCACTCATATAGTCCAAATTTGGTTTTAAAAGAGGTTTTCCACTCATCACCTTCTTTAATTCGTATTTGGTAATATCCGCTTTTAAGATCAATTTTGGAAAATATAGTGGACCCATGCAGTTCATCCAGCATAACATCTAGTCTTGGGATTGGATGCCTGTACTTGATGGTAATGTTATTGACGGCCCTACTGTAAGGACCTAGAAACTTTAATTGGAATAAAAGTGTTATATTTAAATAATTTCAGAAAAATGTTATTATTTAAAATACAAAGAGTTGGTAAATGAAGTTTCGTAGTAGCAGACATCGGATGTCGCCCATGATCTGGGGTAAGCTAGTAGAGGTCGGTCGGATGACATGTGGACCAAGAAGAGTAAAGGAGGAAAAGTGTAACTAAGAAGTCTTCTACAAGATCGCCGTTAGTGAAGACGGAGGCGATCTCCGACTCCTCTGGCACATAATCGCCTGTCGCCTAGAGGGGACAGGAGCGCCAATCGCCTAGAGTGTACGTGATCGACGGGAATGCACGTAGTATGTGGTCAAGATACTGGATCAACCAGAGTGGGTTCCAACGACCACGCGTATCAAGGTGTGGGTTAAGCCTTAGATATGCTGTGCATGCGAAGCTCCATGCTTGGGCAAAGAGATCACCCTTAGTGTTGCATGCATGGGAGCACGAGGAGTGGTGCTGATCTACTCTTGGAAATGTGAAGCTACCGACGTCACCGAGTCATGTGGAGATGATACCTTGGACGTAACATAGTGGAATGAAGAACCTTCAGGAAGGCGTGGCGATGTGTCGTCGGGCATCGCCAGGTGAGAGGCATGCGGCCATCGCCAGGGCGCGAGGGGCATGCAGGCATCACCAGGGCGCGAGAGATCATCGGTGGATAGTCTTCGCGCGAGAGGTCATCGGTGGAGAGTCTTCGCGCGAGAGGTCATCGGTGGATAGTCTTCGCGCGAGAGGTCATCGGTGGATAGTCTTCGCGCGAGAGGTCATCGGTGGATAGCCTTCGCGCGAGAGGACATCGGTGGATAGCCTTCGCGCGAGAGGTCATCGGTGGATAGTCTTCGCGCGAGAGGTCATCGGTGGATAGCCTTCGCGCGAGAGGACATCGGTGGATAGCCTTCGCGCGAGAGGTCATCGGTGGATAGTCTTCGCGCCAGCGGTCATCGGTGGAAGGTTATGGCCCGATGTCGAGCTTTACACAGAGAAAGTGGGACCCAGACTCCCAGCATGAAACGTCCTGCACGCGCGCCACGTAGACAAAAAGGGTGGTTCAGAATAGTGACATCAGAATGTTGGCATGCGCAAGAGACACTCGCGGTCGTACTGTTCAGGGCAGTGGTTGGCATGCAGAAGAGACAACAGTGGTCGTACTGTTCAGGGCAGTGGTTGGCAGGCGCAAGAGACAACCGTGGCCGTACTGTTCAGTGAAATAGTACACTCAGGCTTTCCTGCAGAAGGGGTGGCAGCAGCAGCATACGTGGACAGGTAGGCTTGGATTCAAAAGCCCACTGCGGGAAGGCAAAGAAGGTTACAGTGACTCAAGAGTGAAAGAGTGTCTGCATCTTCATCCTTCTCTTTTCTCTCCTTCACTCTGCCATTCAGGCCTTATCACGTTCCTGCTTAGCTAACGACGACTGCACTTGGAACACTTGGGGAGGTTCTCTACAAGATCTCCAGACCGGGACACTAAAACAGAGCCAAGGCATTCTTCAAGCTTCGTTGGGTTTCAGAGCTCTTGGTGTTTTGCACAAGTCCAGGTAAGGGAAGCTAGCCTTCATTTTTAATACAAGCCATAGATTAGCTGTTTCTGAAGTGAGGGCGACGTGGTCGCCGGTTTCTTTTTCATCTTCGTGAATACTCTGTTCTGTGTCTTTGGGCGACGTGGTCGCCGGTTTTAAATACAGATTTCGAAATCCCCTGTTTTTGGACAAGATCGCCGGTTTTGGCGCTGTTTTACGAACTCCCCTGTTTTTGGTGTTGTTTTGAAACTGTTTGAGATGTAAATGTGATATTCGAAAACATGAACCTTGGAGTGAGTTTTGCTGTGATTGAAATCATTCATTTAAGTGTGGCATGATGTGTTGAATGTTGTGAATGTGAGATCAAGGCATAGTATTTTAAGGAAAGAAAATACCGTGTAAGATCGTGTAGGATGTGCATTGACCGGTGATTCGTTATGATATCCTGACTCTCCTGATATAATGGAATCATATAGATGAAGTTATTCGGGCGTTGAGAGTCGAAGGAGGTTCATACGTATGGGTGAGTTGTTTGAAAGAGAACGAGCTCGACCTGTTGTGTGGATTAACCCTGTCATGCTTGGATGGTGATGATATTGAGATTCATTATACGCTTGTGAATGTGTGTGATTTCACGGCGACCCTGTGAATGTGTGTGATTTCACAGTGGGTAGTATGACAGGTGCAAATACACGAGTCTAGTCAAAGCATGAGTCTTCCGGAAGTAGTGTCAAGTGTCTTGTATGCTGAGTCAGTGTAGTCTGATGTGTGAAATGAGGAACTTTGAAATTTGATAGACACTTGATGCATGATGTGAAATAGAACGACTCTTGAAAATCTTGTGAAATGTGTGATTCCTTGGCGATCAGGTGAAGGGAATGAGCAACTCTATAGTTTTACGTGTATATCTTGAAATTGTTTTATCTTGATTTTAATGTTCTTATTTAAACTCTCTTTAAAATATCTAGCTTACCCTGCGTGTTTTGGTTCTGTGGCTGTTTTCTCAAAACTGTGATGATCGTGTATGATTTACACGGGAGCAGATGATCTTCCAGGAAGTAGAGCTCCTTAGTTAGTGGTCGCCGGGGAAGAGATCGCCTGTTTCTATCTCTTTGTGGTGATCGCCGGATTTCTGTCCTGATAGCAGATCGCCTGTTTTGGGGTCTTCTATTAGGAGATCGCCGGTTTATGTATGGAGACCGCCGGTTTAGATGTTTATGACTGTATTTTGTTAAGTTTTTGAAAAATTTGACTGGTTATGTATTAAACTCCCTGTGAGGAGCAACTTCATTACTTATATACATAATTATGTTCTCTTCAACATTATTTGTTTACCTTTATTTTCATTATATAAATATGAATAGTTTTTGGCGGGATGTTACATTAATGGTATCAGAGCAGTTCATCCTTAGGATGACCTGAGGGCTGTGGATTCATTGTGTTTCTTCTGCTCATAAAATCTATTTGAGTTTTAAATAACAACTATAGTGAAAAGTTTTCAAAACGTTTTGTATTGAAATTTTGTGTGTGCCTTAGTGAATGTATGCCCTAATTAAAAATCTTGGTATTAAGAATGAGAGGATCTTGATAAAGTAATGAGGGTGCACACTCATAACTGGATCGAGATGATTCTCAATCTTAATTCGAAAGGTTTGATGTTTAGTATACATTGACTTCTGGTGTGATTTATTTTGTTTTATTGAGTGTGTTGTAATTGATTGAAAGTGGTTGTTTGGATTGATGGTTGTATACCAGTAGCTGTCCTGGTGTTTTGTTTGAGGTTATAAGTATTATGATTCTGTTGATGAACTCAAATTCTTAATGACTTTGAGATGTTGACCTTTGTAAGGTCTAGATGTTACCTCCTGAATGAATTGATTTCTTATCGATCTCATTCTTGTAGTCGTAGGGAATATAGAAAACCTATAGTTTCAAAATCTGAGAACGAAGAAAGATGGCGCGTAAACCTCCTACCCCTCCCCGACCTTCTTCAGAGATGGGCCAGATCGCCAGGGCCATGGAGATGATGGCAACTGCCATCCAACAGCAGAATACGGTAATGGCCCAGATTCATCAGGCTGTAATGAATCATTTGGAAACTGCTGGATCGGCTGCAACAGCTTCCCATGTCAATCAGCCTCGGGAGCAGGTGGGGATGACCGAGTTCATGAGGCACAACCCAACCCAGTTCCGTGGGAACGTTCCTCCGAACCAACCAGATCAGTGGATCAGAGAGTTTCATGCCTTAGTGGAGAAGGCAAAGAGGGTGGAGACCCTGGAGAGGGGTGATTCCAGGATAATCAGATCACACCCAGGGGGTCCCTCCAGTGGGAAGGCCAAGGTGCAGCACCCACAAAGCAAACCTTATGCGAGACCTCCACCACACCGGGCAGGAGCGCTCCAGTTTCAGCGGCAACAACCATGGAAAGCAAGGTGTTTCCGTTGTGGTGGGTTACATAACGTCAAGGTGTGCTCCAAGAGGAATTCAGAGAAAGGGTGTTTCGCATGCCAAGAAATGGGGCACATTTCTAGAGATTGTCCTAACAGAAAAAGGATGACTCAACCCGTTGGTTCCCAACAGTTGAGGAACGAAGGCAGCAGACCTCAGGCAGGAGGGAGAGTGTTTGCCATGTCTGGAGCGGAGGCATCTCAGTCAGGTAACTTAGTACAAAGTGTTTACTCTACAGCTGGTAGAGGCGTTAGAATTTTGTTTGATTCCAGAGCGACACACTCTTTTGTGTCAAGCCTGTGTGTAGCCGAGTTGGGCCTTCTAGTGAAGGAGTTACCGTTTGAACGGTTGGTCTCTACACCTGCGTCAGGACAGGTGTTGACCTCTACAGTTTGCCCCGAATGTCCAGTGATAGTAGAGGGACGCAGATTCAAAGTGAACTTGATCTGCCTACCTCTTCAGGACCTGGATGTTATCCTGGGAATGGATTGGCTAGCTGCCAATCACGTTCTCATTGACTGCGGTAGTCATAAGATAGCGTTTCCAGACCCCCAAGAGTCAGATGTGATACCTGCTCAGCATGGGTGGTCGGAGTTGGGAAAAAGGGGCGAGGTGCTTCGTGATCCTAGCTCGGTTGGAAGTGAAGAATGAAGAGGACGTGAGCAGGATAAACGTGGTGAAAGATTCCATGGGCGTAGTTCCAGAAGAAATGCCTGGACTACCTTCTAAGAGAGAGATGGAGTTCTCTATTGTTTTGGTACCTGGAGCTGGACCAGTGTCCATGACTCCTTGCATAATGACTCCTGCTGAGTAGATGGAATTAAAGAAGCAAGTGTAAGTTAGATTTGGTTGTACCAAGGATTTAGTCCCAGCTACGTATAAGTCATGGAGAGTAAATAAGCAGGATGCTGGGGGTTTAAAGCTTAAGCATGTGTATCCATGGGAAGTACCAGAGTTAAATTCCAAGAAAGAATTTTTTTTTTCTTTTGAAGCTTAGAAGATGTTCATGTCGATGAAACAACATGAGATGGTTCTAGCTTAAGTTTCACGCAGAATGGATGCTGTTTTGTTGATCGTGATTTGAAAGATGATTATGGGAATAGTGGGTTGAGATAAAAGGCTTCCGAAACCGTAAGCCTCCTGAATTTTGGCAAAATAGGATACAGGTCGGCCTGTGAATGTAGAAGGGAAGGAAGAAATGGCTGTGGATAAGAATGAGGGTAAGCCGTGTTATGATGATGTTGAGTCCTTCTAGAGATGTAGTAAATTTCAAAAAGTTGGGTGTGGAAGGGATTGTGAGTGGAAATAGTCTATTGTATCTGGGAGAAGAAGAATAGAGTTGTCTTTAAACAAGAGATTCTGGATGCAGAGGAAATTTTTCCAATCGGCTCCACTACTTACATGGTTGTGGTTGAGATATATGGTGCGTTCGTTCTTGTATGCCTTTTCGGATAGGCACCTGAACCCAAAATCAATGCATCCAACGTATACTGATCTCGCCGCGGACTCGAGCGTGGAGAGATTGCCTCGTCACTCTTTCGTTTGACTTCCTATCTGCTGCGCGCTCTGCAAGGAGGCTCCAGGAACCTTCACCGGAACTTCGAATGGTGCCTGCAAAACACACAGACGGCGCCTCTACCGGCCGTTGTAGCTCCGACGCTCAAGTCAGGCAACGGGAACACCAAAAGGTCTCTCTTAGGTTTCCCTGTGTGAGACCGTGTGTGTGTGCCCTCAGTCCTCTTTGATTCGAAGACTGAGTGCTCTTGGATTTGTGTTGTGTCTGAGGTAAAGATTGCATACCTGGTTTTGGTGTTCTTCTTCCTCATATAGACCCGTGTAGGCCCTACAGGCTACCTCTAGGCCACTTAATTACTCTGCATTGCCGTTTCCACTCCCCAGGGCTACCTTGCGTGCCAGCTTTCTTCACTTGAATGCCAAGTCTGACAGCGGGAGCCGCGTGGGTGCCTCTGGGCCCCTCGACTTCTGTGCCTATTGGCCCTACCTATTCTCTGGGAACATCTTCACCATCCACGTGGCAGACATGCAACCCACTGGGAGATTCCAACCTTAATGGGTTCTCGTCCCAACGGGATTCTGCACCTAACTGCGTCTTCTCATCTTCCTGCGTGGTCGTCTCGCGACTAAGAACGCTCCCAGCCTCTGGGCACTTTACTGATCATCGGTTGCGTTGTTCACATCGCGCGGCCGATGTCACCTCAACACACACCGATGACCGATGTGATACTTCACGTCCTCGTGCTCTGCTTATGGGATCAGGCGAGGTCCTTGAGTAACGTTCTCGCTGGGAGCCTGGGTCCCAGTTTAACACGTGTTGACAAGAAACCCCCGACGACTGATCATTCTCCATGCACCGATGACTGATCACAATGTATGTACTGATGACAGATCACTCTGAACGCACCGATGACTGGTCGGTGCTTCGTCCCTTCTCGCGCTCTTCTTCTAGGCGCTCAAGTAGGAACTGATCTGCTGGTGGCGGTCACTTGGTAGCTGACCACTGATCGCCGTTCTTGAACGATCTCCACCCTGGTTTATCTGCCTTCACATGCCACGCGTCACTCTGTGATTGGCCTACGTGGTCATCTCCTTCTGACGTCATCGCCTACCGATGACCGACCGGATCATATACATTGAAAAGAAAGTCGTAATGGGAGCAGGAAGCCGAGTTGGCAAAAGGAGTCATAATAATGATTTGGAAGGTAACAGCAACAGAAACCTTGTCTTTATAAGGTACAGAATTATGTAGCGGAGTGGTGAACAAAAGGTATCCCTTTAGGGAGCGTGAGAATTAGATCAACAGTTGGGGAGTCAATGGATGGTTTTGATCAAGATGCAGGAGTTGATTCCTAGAAGGATATTTCGGATCCTAGTTTGAATTAGCTAGGGGGCATGAGTAGTGGGCAGCTGTCCCCTTTCCTTCCGATGAAGGGATCTTGCTCGCTTTCTCAAAAGGGGCTAGTCCTGGTTACGTTAAGGGCCTGGTTCTGGACTTGCTCAACCAAGTCTTCAAGGTTGGAAGTGGAGTGTGAATGCTAGAGTTGGCGCTCTATGGGGCAGCATATTCCATATGCAGGGATGTAAAATGGAATTTGATGAAGTATTGGAGTAGTAAGAGTTGGTTCAGCAGACAACCGAGAGGGTGAAACTGATACAGGGCAGAATGAAAGTTTCTCAAAGTCGGCAGATGTCCTAGGCAGAGCGGAGGAGAAGACCTTCGGAGTTTGCTGCTGGGGATCATGTCTTTATGAGGGGGGACACCAGCCAAGGGTGTAGGGTGGGCGATCAGATCAAAGAAGCTGTCCCCTAAGTTTGTTGGGCCATATCAGATCCTAAGGGGGATCAGTCCAGTGGCATATGAGATCACCCCACCTCCCCAATTAGCAAACCTGCATAATGTATTTCACGTATCACGGCTAAGGAAGTATCTTGCAGACCCTAGTCACGTGTTGGAAGTGGACGACGTGCAGATCGGGTGATTCACCAGGGGAATTTGAAGAAACCATGAGAGAAGCATATCCCTACCTCTTTCCTTGTAATCCAATTTTCGAGGACGAAAATTTTTCTTGTTGGGGAGATTGTAAGGACCTAGAAACTTTAATTGGAATAAAAGTGTTATATTTAAATAATTTCAGAAAAATGTTATTATTTAAAATACAAAGAGTTGGTAAATGAAGTTTCGTAGTAGCAGACATCGGACGTCGCCCATGATCTGGGGTAAGCTAGTAGAGGTCGGTCGGATGACATGTGGACCAAGAAGAGTAAAGGAGGAAAAGTGTAACTAAGAAGTCTTCTACAAGATCGCCGTTAGTGAAGACGGAGGCGATCTCCGACTCCTCTGGCACATAATCGCCTGTCGCCTAGAGGGGACAGGAGCGCCAATCGCCTAGAGTGTACGTGATCGACGGGAATGCACGTAGTATGTGGTCGAGATACTGGATCAACCAGAGTGGGTTCCAACGACCACGCGTATCAAGGTGTGGGTTAAGCCTTAGATATGCTGTGCATGCGAAGCTCCATGCTTGGGCAAAGAGATCACCCTTAGTGTTGCATGCATGGGAGCACGAGGAGTGGTGCTGATCTACTCTTGGAAATGTGAAGCTACCGACGTCACCGAGTCATGTGGAGATGATACCTTGGACGTAACATAGTGGAATGAAGAACCTTCAGGAAGGCGTGGCGATGTGTCGTCGGGCATCGCCAGGTGAGAGGCATGCGGCCATCGCCAGGGCGCGAGGGGCATGCAGGCATCACCAGGGCGCGAGAGATCATCGGTGGATAGTCTTCGCGCGAGAGGTCATCGGTGGAGAGTCTTCGCGCGAGAGGTCATCGGTGGATAGTCTTCGCGCGAGAGGTCATCGGTGGATAGTCTTCGCGCGAGAGGTCATCGGTGGATAGCCTTCGCGCGAGAGGACATCGGTGGATAGCCTTCGCGCGAGAGGTCATCGGTGGATAGTCTTCGCGCCAGCGGTCATCGGTGGAAGGTTATCACGCGATGTCGAGCTTCACACAGAGAAAGTGGGACCCAGACTCCCAGCATGAAACGTCCTGCACGCGCGCCACGTAGACAAAAAGGGTGGTTCAGAATAGTGAAATCAAAATGTTGGCATGCGCTAGAGACACTCGCGGTCGTACTGTTCAGGGCAGTGGTTGGCATGCAGAAGAGACAACAGTGGTCGTACTGTTCAGGGCAGTGGTTGGCAGGCGCAAGAGACAACCGTGGCCGTATTGTTCAGTGAAATAGTACACTCAGGCTTTCCTGCAGAAGGGGTGGCAGCAGCAGCATACGTGGACAGGTAGGCTTGGATTCAAAAGCCCACTGCGGGAAGGCAAAGAAGGTTACAGTGACTCAAGAGTGAAAGAGTGTCTGCATCTTCATCCTTCTCTTTTCTCTTCACTCTGCCATTCAGGCCTTATCACGTTCCTGCTTAGCTAACGACGACTGCACTTGGAACACTTGGGGAGGTTCTCTGCAAGATCTCCAGACCGGGACACTAAAACAGAGCCAAGGCATTCTTCAAGCTTCGTTGGGTTTCGGAGCTCTTGGTGTTTTGCACAAGTCCAGGTAAGGGAAGCTAGCCTTCATTTTCAATACAAGCCATAGATTAGCTGTTTCTGAAGTGAGGGCGACGTGGTTGCCGGTTTTAAATACAGATTTCGAAATCCCCTGTTTTTGGACAAGATCGCCGGTTTTGGCGCTGTTTTACGAACTCCCCTGTTTTTGGTGTTGTTTTGAAACTGTTTGAGATGTAAATGTGATATTCGAAAACATGAACCTTGGAGTGAGTTTTGCTGTGATTGAAATCATTCATTTAAGTGTGGCATGATGTGTTGAATGTTGTGAATGTGAGATCAAGGCATAGTATTTTCAGGAAAGAAAATACCGTGTAAGATCGTGTAGGATGTGCATTGACCGGTGATTCGTTATGATATCTTGACTCTCCTGATATAATGGAATCATATAGATGAAGTTATTCGGGCGTTGAGAGTCGAAGGAGGTTCATACGTATGGGTGAGTTGTTTGAAAGAGAACGAGCTCGACCTGTTGTGTGGATTAACCCTGTCATGCTTGGATGGTGATGATATTGAGATTCATTATACGCTTGTGAATGTGTGTGATTTCACGGCGACCCTGTGAATGTGTGTGATTTCACAGTGGGCAGTATGACAGGTGCAAATACACGAGTCTAGTCAAAGCATGAGTCTTCCGGAAGTAGTGTCAAGTGTCTTGTATGCTGAGTCAGTGTAGTCTGATGTGTGAAATGAGGAACTTTGAAATTTGATAGACACTTGATGCATGATGTGAAATAGAACGACTCTTGAAAATCTTGTGAAATGTGTGATTCCTTGGCGATCAGGTGAAGGGAATGAGCAACTCTATAGTTTTACGTGGATATCTTGAAATTGTTTTATCTTGATTTTAATGTTCTTATTTAAACTCTCTTTAAAATATCTAGCTTACCCTGCGTGTTTTGGTTCTGTGGCTGTTTTCTCAAAACTGTGATGATCGTGTATGATTTACACGGGAGCAGATGATCTTCCAGGAAGTAGAGCTCCTTAGTTAGTGGTCGCCGGGGAAGAGATCGCTTGTTTCTATCTCTTTGTGGTGATCGCCGGATTTCTGTCCTGATAGCAGATCGCCTGTTTTGGGGTCTTCTGTTAGGAGATCGCCGGTTTATGTATGGAGACCGCCGGTTTAGATGTTTATGACTGTATTTTGTTAAGTTTTTGAAAAATTTGACTGGTTATGTATTAAACTCCCTGTGAGGAGCAACTTCATTACTTATATACATAATTATGTTCTCTTCAACATTATTTGTTTACCTTTATTTTCATTATATAAATATGAATAGTTTTTGGCGGGATGTTACACCTACAATCACAGCACATTCTCCACTTACCATCTTTCTTTGGTACCAACAAGACAGGTACAACACAAGAACTGAGGCTCTTTTGGACCTAACCCTTCTCTAACAAATCCAGAACCTATGATTCTATCTCCTTAGTTTTATCAAGATTAGTTTTATAAGTTGTTCTATTAGGAAGACTGGCTCCTAGAACTAAATCTATTTGATGTTCTATTCCTCTAAAAGGGGGAAATCCTAATGGGCCTTCCTTAGGAAATAAATCATCAAACTCTTTTAAAATTTCTTTCACTTGAGGAGGTAGAATACTAGCTTCAGAAGATGTGGCAGTGCATGTAAGTGTTCCTTTACACAGCAGGAGGCCTGTAGGTTGTTCATAAAGAAGTATTGTTTTTATGTTGTTTTCAAACTTCTCTTCTTTCTAAATGACCTGGTGGGAAGGAACACTCTTCTCCCACACCTCTTTTTTTCTAAGGGCTTTTTCCTGGTTTTCTAGTTTTTTTTTCCTCATCCTCTCTTTTTTTCTTCATTTGCACTTGGTCCTTTACCACTTGTGATGGTGGTAATGGATAAAGCACAAACTTCTTTTCTTGGTGGGTGAAAGAAATCTCATTAGTAAGACCATAGTGCATGGTTTTCTTATCAAATTGCCAAGGTCTTCCTAACAAAATATGACAAGTGTTCTCACCAGTTGACTTGGTCGTCATTGAATCTGAGGTAGACGGTGGCTCCTCCTATCTCGCAGTGGTTCTCCCAAGTGTAGCTCCGTTGAAACAGAGGGGGCCCTACCTGTAATTGCACTCCAACGCTCAAGTCAGTATAGGGCAAGAAACATCAAATAACTAGGGTATCTCAAGCCAAGAGTGTGTAAGAAACTCTAAGCTTGCAAAGAACTGTGTTTGTGTGTGAACCTGTGTTTATCTTGGACATTACCCCATTATATAGCTGTTTTAGGTTACCTGCCGCATACATCCTCTTGTCCAAGCGTTGCCTCTAGCGAATTTAGGGTTACCTTTTTGGGATTTTAATGCACAATCTTAGTGCGATCCCGTGGCAACATTCCTTTCATAGAGTGCAACTCTCGTGGCGACATTCCTTTCCTAGAGTGCATAACTTAAGGTGTGGTCACTAGGGTTTCAGCACCTACCGCAGCGCCGCCAACCCAAACTTGTCTGACAACTTAATATCTCACGTGCCTTAAAACCTTCACATGCCTCACATGCATTTCTAAGGATAATTCTATTATGTCAAAACCTTACGTCTTGAACACATCCTGCATGCATGGCATATTTGTGAATCTGGTTCTGCACCTTGACACGTGTAATTCTGTGGTCCCCTCTGTGGGCCCTACCATGCAGACTCTCTTGTGCCGACCTCTCACTCATGTGTCGACGTTCCATGGGTACTACATCACATAAAATGCTATCTTTGTAGTTTCCCACAAAAAACTTGACTTTCACCTGCTTATCCACAGTTAGTTCCCCATCCTCATTTATCCATTGAAGTTTGTAAGGTTTTGAATGAGGTACTACTTGTAGACTGAGTTTTTCAACCATCCTAAGGCTACAACAATTGCAGCATGATCCACTATCCACAATGAGAGAACATGTATTTTCAAAAAATTTACATCTTGTATGGAAGATGTTCTCCCTTTGTGTTTCCTGGATCATATGAGGTTGGTTGTTGAGGGTTCTTCTGATCATCATTAACTCACCCTCACATGGATACACCCCTTCACTATTTGCTTTTTCTTCCTCTTCCTCCCCATTAGCTACATCACTTTGGCTACTATATTCGTCCCTCCCTCTTAAGAGTATAGTTCTCCTATTTGGGCACTGGGCAGCTATATGACCTTGATCCGGTCGGTCATCGGTAGTCGATGACGTCAGCAGCAGATGACCATGTGGGCCAGTCACAGAGTGACACTTGGCATGAGATAGCAGATGAACCAGGGTGGAGATCGTTCAAGAACGGCGATCAGTGGTCAGTTACCGAGTGACCACCACCAGCAGATCAGTTCCTACATGAGCGCCTGGAAGCAGAGCGCGAGAAGTGATGAAGCACCGATCCGTCATCGGTGCATGTAGAGCGATCGGTCGTCGGGGGTCCTTGCCAACGCGTGTTAAACTAGGACCCAGGCTCCCAGTGAGAACGTTACCCAAGGACCACGCCTGATTCCATAAGCAGAGCACGACAATGTAAAGAAGCGCCATCGGTCATCGGTTAGGGTGACACATCGATCACCAGCCAGGATGAGACATCGGTCATCGGTATGTGTCGAGGTGACATCGGCCTCGGCGATGTGAACAACGCGACCAGTGATCAGTAAAGCGCCCAGAGGCAGGGAGTGGCCTTAGTCGCGAGACGACCATGCATGAAGATGGGAAGACGCAGTTAGGTGCAGAATCCTGCTGGGACAAGAACCCATCAAGGTTAGAGTCTCCCAGTGAGGTTGCATGCATGCCACGTGGACCATGAAGGTGTTCCCAGAGATTAGGTAGGGCAGATGGGCATAGAAATCGAGGGGTACAGAGGTACCACGCGGCCTCCCCTATTAGACTTTGCACTCAAGTGAGGAAGGCCTGCACGCAAGGTAGCCCTGGGGGGTAGATAACGGCGGTGCAGAGTAATCAAGTGGCTAGAGGTAGCCAGTAGGGGGCGAAGCGGGTTTATATGAGGAAGAAGAACACTAAACCAGGTACGCAATCTTTGCCACAGAATACACAAGACGCAATACGTAACCAAGAGATTACACAAAGAGAGTTTTTGGTGTTTCCTTGCCCAAACTGACTTGAGCGTCGGAGCTACACCGGCCGCTAGGGCGCCCCTCTATGTTTGCAGGAACCGTTTGCTTCGTTCGAAGGGAAGCCAACCGGAGGAGCAGACGCGGACGCGGGAGGAACGCGAAGCCTATCCACGCTCGAGTCCACCGGCGGGAACATTTGGCGCCCACCGTGGGGCCCGAAGTAAAACGAAGCCCCTATACACAAGAACGAGAGTAGAAATCGCACAGATGAGTAGAAGAACTAGACAAACGGCACCTGCGCCATCTGCTGAAGAAGGAGTTGTTACCATGGCACAGGTCATGGAGATGATGCACGCGCTGCAAGAGAATGTCGCGGCGTCGAGAGTTGAGCAAGAGAAGATGCATGCAGAGCTGACTGCATCGCATAGCAGAAATGAAGAGCTGAACCGCGTGAACGAGGAGTTGCGTAGGGAATTGCAGGCGCAGAATGAGCGCGTATGCGAAGATAGGACGTCGATGCCGCCGTCGCCCCCTAGAGCATTTCCTATGCCTTTCTCCCCCGAGATCATGAACACGGTGGTGCCTCCCAACCTGGTGGGAGTGAAGGCGTCGTTCACGGGGGTGGAAGACCCAGAAGCACATTTGACAGCCTTCCACACTCAGATGATGCTGTCTGGAGGTTCAGACACTGTGTACTGCAAGATGTTTATGAGCACGCTGAGCGGAGTAGCTATGGAGTAGTTCGTGAGCCTGCCAGAGGGCCACATCACCTCTTTCCATCAGTTTTCAAAGCTCTTCACGGAGCAGTACATCGTCAACAGAGCGCCACCAGTGGTGTCTTACGATTTGTTCGACGTGCGCCAGTACCAGGGGGAGTCGCTGAAGGACTTCCTCAACCGTTTCGCTGTGCAGGTGGTGAGATTGCCCAGCAAGGATGAGAACATGTTAGTGCACGCGTTCAAGAAAGGCGTGCTGCCTGGTCCTTTCAGTGAATCCCTCATCAGGAGCCACCCCGCCACCTTCGCTGAGATACGGCGACGCGCGGTGGCGCACATTGTAGCAGAGGCAGAGGTCTCTGAGAAGAGAGGCAGCACTGCGCCGACGAAGCCGCGCGGAGGTCAGGGGAAGCAGCAGCAGCAGGTGCGGGTGTATGAGGCCAAGGAGGAGAGGAAGGCGCAGGGAAGGCCTCGTCCATATGCACCCAGGAAGGACCAGCCCAGGGGGCGTGCAAGGGAGAACAACACACCCCCTAGGTATGATTTTGTGATAGAGTTGGCAGAGCTGATCGCCATCCCTGCCGTGGCTGCAAGACTCCGAGTACCAGAGAGAACCGACAAGGTACTTGGAAGTAAGAAGGATGAGTGGTGTGAATTCCACCAAGCTTATGGACACGCGCTCCACACCTGCCTGGCGTTAGGGCATCAACTTGCTGAGTTGGTGAAGACAGGATTCCTGACCGATTACCTGCGGGAGTCGCAAGGTGATCGCGCTTCGGGGTCTCAGACAGGCGATCAGCAACACGAGATCCCTGTGCATGGGGACGTGAGGTGATGGAGGACGCAACGCTGGGGGGGCTCTCAGGCAGCTCAGGAGGAAGCTCCTCGTGAATCAGGCGTCGCCAGGGCGGTCACCGCCTATGAGAGGAAGGGGTCCATACAGAGTGGTTGAGGCGTTGGAGAATGGAGCTTATCGGCAGGAGACTCTGGATAGAACAGCTATCCCCATGATGTGGAACGCTACACGCTTAAGTTTCTAATTCAGTTAAGTTGTAAAGTAGATGAGTTCTCGCACTGTATACACCCTCAGTATATCTACTGCGAACAGTTGAGTAGATCAGGGGGCACTTTTTTAACAAGGCCACCCAATAAAAGGAGATTTCAGTGCATAAAGTGTGCAAGTGTTCCCAGTTTAAAGTTCTCCTTGCCCCAGGTGCAAGTACAGGCAATCGGTGGTCAGTTACCGAGTGGCCAGCACCCACAGATCAGCCCCTAAGATAAGCGCTTGGAAGCAGAGCGCGATCCGTCATCGGTGCACTCAGAGCGCGATCAAACATCGGTGCACTCAGAGCGCGATCAGTCATCGGTGCATGGAGAGCAGAGCACTCATCGGTGCATGGTCATCGGGGTCTTGCTAACACGTGTTAAGCTATGACTTAGGTCCCCAGCGAGAGCGTTACGCAAGCACCTCGCACGATTCTAAACCAGAAGAAGAGCTGCTTACCAGAGAACGTGCGGTGAGACCATGCAGGTAGGGATGCGCCTGCTGAGTGCGCTTAGACAGCCACCCCTGGTGCTCCCCTGGGAGCATGCACCCACTCGGAGAAAAAGTCCTCTCCCCGACTTTGTACAGCGAGGTGCAGGCGAGAGAAAGTCCTCACCCTCGACTTTGTACAGCGGGGTGCAGGCGAGAGAAAGTCCTCTCCCTCGACTTCGTACAGCGAGGCATTGGCCAGATAAAAAAGTCTTCGCCCTCGACTTTGTACAACGGGGTGCAGGCGAGAGAAAGTCCTCTCCCTCGACTTCGTACAGCGAGGCATGGGCCAGATAAAAAAGTCCTCGCCCTCGACTTTGTACAGCGGGGTGCAGGCGAGAGAAAGTCCTCTCCCTCGACTTCGTACAGCGAGGCATGGGCCAGATAAAAAAGTCCTCGCCCTCGACTTTGTACAGCGAGGTGCAGGCAGAGAAAGTCCTCTTCCCCTGCTTTTTACAGCAAGGTTGAGGCGAGAGAAAAGTCCTCTTCCTCTGCTTCTTACAGCAAGGTTGAGGCAAGAGAACCAAGTCTTTTTCCTCTGCTTCATATGTAACATCCCACCAAAATAATACATACATACATGTATAATTGAAATTAAGTGTAACCAAATAATATTGAAGAGTGCAAAATAAAATGTATATATATATATATCAGAAATGAAGTTACTCCCCTTAGGGAGTTTAATACATAACCAAATCAATTGTTTGCAAGATTTTACGAAAATAATAAAAGAAATGCAGTAAGACAGGCGGTCTCAAAAGAAAACGGCGATCTCCAACTTTAAAACGGCGATCTCTAACAGAAGACCTCAAAACGGGCGATCTTCTATCAGGACACGAAAACCGGCGATCACCCGATGGAGGCATAAACCGGCGATCACCCGGTAGAGACGGAGATAGGCGATCTCCTTCCGGCGACCACTCACTGAGGAGCTCTACTCCCTGGAAGATCATCTGCTCCCGTGTAAAAGACACGATCATCACAGTTTTTAATAGAAAACAGCCACAGAGCAATACAAAATAAAGGGTAAGCTAGATATCTTTAAATAGAGTTTAAATCATGAACATGACAATCAAAGTAAACCAAGTTCCAAATTATCCATGTAAAACGTAGAACTACAATTAGCATTCAGCTAATCGCCCAAAATCACAAATTCACTACATTTCCCATAGTCATTCCATTTCACAACACAGCATCAAGTGTCTATCAATATTCCAGTTTCTCATTTCACATGTCAGACTTTCCACTGACCCACCATGCATAGACACATGACACTACTTCCAATTTGACTCGTGTGTTGACTCAGGCCCAGAGATTTGCACCTGTCATACCTACCACTGTGAATCCACACAGCATGCGCATATACCATCTCATTGTTACCATTCTCTCGGTATGACAAGGTTAATTCGTATAACAGGCCGAGCTCGTTCCCATTTGAACAACTCGCCCATTCATACGAACCTCCTTCGACTCTCACCAACTGAATAACTTCATCTACGTGATTTCATTATCTCAGCAGAGTCAGGATATCTCCTTCTAGACAAGCCCCTAGTCAATACACCTATACAGATCTTACACGGTATTTCCTTTCCGGAAAAATACTATGCCTCGATCCCACATTCACAGCATTCAAACACATCCTACCATTCAAGTAAATGATTCAAATCACATCCCCAAACATTTCAAAGCTTCAGATCTTCGAATATCTCATGTAAATCTCAAGTAGTTTCAAAACAACATCAAAAACAGAGATTTCGTAAAACAGCGCCAAAACCGGCGATCTAGTTCAAAAACATGGTATTTCAAAGGCTATGTTTAAAAACCGGCGACCACGTCGCCCAAGCACACAAACAGAGCATTTTACGCAGATGAAAACAGAAGTGGCGACCACGTCGCCCTCACTTCAGAGATAGCTACACTGTGGCTTGTATGGAAAAAGAGGGCTAGCTTCCCTTACCTGGACTTGCGCAACCACCAGGAGCTTCGAAATCCAACGAAGCTTGCAGAATACCTTGGCTCTGTTTTTGTGTCTGGTTTTGAAGAGCTTGCAGAGAACCACCCAAGTGCTCCAATGGTGGCTGTCGCTCGTCGTATTCCCGCGTGAAGGTGTACTAGAATCGCAGTGCGAAGGAGAGAATGGAGGAGAAGGGAGATAAACGCACCCTTTAGCTCTGGAACCACAGCAACGTTTCTTTCCTTCTCCCTCAGAAAATGGGTTTTTGCATCTTAAGCTGACTTCTCCACAAAAACCGCTGCCACCACCCACTCTGCAGGGAGTTTGCGTGTACGCTTCGCTGAACAGTACACCTAAGCGTGCCTCTGCGCAGGCTAACACTCTGAGGTCACTATTCTGAACCACTCTTTCGTCTACGTGGCACGCGTGCAGAACGTCTCTTGCTGGGAGTCTGGGGCCCACGTTCTCTGGGTGTAACTCAACGTCGCGCGATGACCTTTCGCCGATGACTACCAGCTCGAAGAGAAACCACTGATGACCTCTCGCGCGAAGACGATCCACCGATGACCTCGCGCGAAGACTACCACCGATGACCTCGCGCGAAGACTACCACCGATGACCTCGCGAAGACTACCACCGATGACCTCGCGCGAAGACTACCACCGATGACCTCGCGCGAAGACTACCACCGATGACATCTTCCTGGCGAACGACCGATGTCTTCCTCTGGGAGACAACCGATGTCTTCCCTGGCGACGCCCTCATAACTCTCGCGCCTTGGCCACGTCCACATGCATCGCGCCCTGGCAATGCCTGCGTGCCTCGCGCCCGCGCGATGCCCGCATGCCCCTCGCGCCCGCGCGATGCCTGCATGCCTCTCACGCCCGCGCGATGCCTGCATGCCTCTCGCGCCCGCGTGATGCCTGCATGCCTCTCACGCCCGCGCGATGTCCACCTGGCGCTCATGTGTAGCAGGCGACCGGCGACCTCGTAGCCTTCTAAACTTAACTTTTTCCTCCCTTTCTATTCTAAATAAAAACATACTTAGAATTTATTTAAAACATACTCTTTCATTGCAATAAATTTCAGGTCCTTACATTCTCCCCAACAAGAAAAATTTTCGTCCTCGAAAATTGGGTTACAAGGAAGGAGGTAAGGATATGCTTCTCTCATGGTTTCTTCAAATTCCCATGGTGAATCACCCGATCTTCACGTTGTCCACTCCCAACACGTGAGTAGGGTCTGCAAGGGACTTCCTTAGCTATGATACGTGGAATACATTATGTAGACTTGCTAATTGGGGAGATGGGGCGATCTCATAAGCCACTAGACTTATCCTCCTTAAGATCCGATATGGCCCAACAAACTTAGGGGACAGCTTCTTTGATCTGATCGCCTACCCTACACCCTTGGCTGGTGTCCCCCTTCATAAAGACATGACCCCAGCAGCAACCTCCAAAGGTCTTCTCCTCTGCTCTGCCTAGGACATTTGCTGACCTTAAGAAACTTTTATTCTGTCCTGTATCAGATTCACCCTCTCGGTGATCTATTGAACCAACTCTTCCTACCTCAATACTTCATCAAAATCCATTTTACATCCCTGTACATGGGATATGCTGTCCCATAGAGTGCCAACTCCAGCATTCACACTCTACTTCCAACCTTGAAGACTTTGTTGAACAAGTCTAGAACTAGGTCCTTAACGTAACCAGGACTAGCCCCTTTAGAGAAAGCGGGCAAGATCCCTTCATTGGGAGGAAAGGGGACAGCTGTCCACAACTCATGCCACCCCCTAGCGAACTCAAACTAGGGTCCGAAGTGTCCTTCTAGGAATCAACTCCTGCATCTTGATCAAATCATTCACCGACTTCTCAACTGCTGATCAAATTCCCACGCTCCCAAAAGGGACACTTTTTATTCATTACTCCGCTGCATAATTCTGTACCTTACAAAGACAAGGTTTCTGTTGCTGTTACCTTCCAAATTATTATTATGACCCCTTTTGCCAACTCGACTTCCTGTTCCCATTACGACCTTCTTCTTCAATGTATACGTTGGATGCATTGACGTCGGTTTCAGGTGCCTATCCAGAAGGCATACGAGAACGAACGCACCTCTGCCTCCAGAATCTCTTGCCTAAGGATAACTCTATTCTCCTTCTGTCCCAGATATCACAGGCTATTTCCACTCACAATCCCTTCCACACCCATCATTCTGAAATTTACTACATCTCTAGAAAGACTCAACATCATCATAACACGGCCTACCCTCATTTTTATCCACAGCCATATCCTCCTTCCCTTCTACATTCACAGGTCGATCTACATCTTATTTGCCAAAAACTTCGGAGGCTTACACTTTCGGAAGCCTTTTATCTCAACCCACCATTTCCATAATCCTCTTTCAAATCCCGGTCAGCCAAACAGCATCCATTCTGCGTGAAGCCTAAGCTAGAACCATCTCATGCTGTTTCATTGACATGAGCATCTTCTACGCTTCAAAAGAAAATTCCTTCCTTGGAATTTAACTCTGGTACTTCCCATGGTTACACATGCTTAAGCTTTAAACCCCCAGCCTCTTGCTTATTTACTCTCCATGACTTATACGTAACTGGGACTAAACCTTGGTACTACCAAATCTAACTCACACTTGTTCCTTTCATTCCATCTACTACCACTGGGCATTCAGAGCAACCTAGGGAGGTCAAAACCTGTTTTTGAAGCAGGTGCAGAGGCCAATCGTTCAAACAACAGCTCCTCCACTATATGGCCCAAGCTCGGTTGCACACCGATTTGACACAAAAGAGTGTGTCTCTCCAGAATCAAACAAAACTATAACGTATCTATCAGCTATAAACAAGTATCTTGTACTAGATTACCTGATTGAGAGGCTTCCGCTCCAGACATGGCAAACACTCTCCCTCCTGTCTGAGGTCTGCTGCCTTCGTTCCTCAACTGCTGTGAATTAACGGGTTGAGTCATCCTTTTTCTGTTGGAACAATCTCTAGAAAGGTGCCCTATCTCTTGGCATGTGAAACACCTGGGTCTCCATGTTTGTTGTTGCTGAAATTGGGACGAAGCTGTTCCCACCCGATGTGGTGGAGATCTCACATATGGCTTGCTGTGTGGGTGCTGCACCTTCGCCTTCCCACTGGAAGGACCCCCTGGGTGTGATCGGATTACCCTGGAACCACCCCTCTCCAGGGTCTCCACCCTCTTTGCCTTCTCCACTAAGGCATGGAACTCTCTGATCCCCTGATCTGGTTGGTTCGGAGAAACGTTCCCACGGAACTGGGTTGGGTTGTGCCTCATGAACTCGGTCATCCCCATCTGCTCCCGAGGCTGATTGACATGGAAAGCTGTTGCAGCCGATCCAGCAGTTTCTAAATGATTCATTACAGTCTGATGAATCTGAACCATTACCGTATTCTGCTGTTGGATGACAGTTGCCATCACCTCCATGGCCCTGGCGATCTGACCCATCTCTGAAGAAGGTTGGGGAGAGGTAGAAGGTCTACGTGCCATCTCCTTCGTTTTCAGATTTTGAAACTATAAGATTCCTATATTTCCCTACAACTAAAAGAATGAGATCGATAAGAAATCAATTCATTCAAGGGGGTAACAGCTAGACCTTACAAAGGTCAGCATCTCAAAATCATTAAGAATTTGAGTCCATCAACAGAATCATAACACCTATAATTCCAAACAAAACACCAGAACAGTTACTGGTGTGCAAGCATCAATCCAAACCACCATCTCAGTCAAATTCAAGAACACTCAAAAATCACACCAGAATTCAATGTAGGCTAAATATCAAACCTTTGGAATTAAGATTAAGAATTATCTTGATCCAGTTATGAGTGTGCACCCTCATTCCTTTATCAGGATCTTCTCATTCTTGATACCAAGATTTTCAATTTGAGCATACATTCACTAAAGCACAGAAGCACACACAAACTTTTCAATACAAAACGTTTGAAAACCTTTCACTATAGTTGTTATTTAAAAACTCAAATAACTTTTATGAGCAGAAGAAACACAATGGATCCACAGCCCTCAGGTCATCCTAAGGACGAACTGCTCTGATACCATTAATGTAACATCCCACCAAAATAATACATACATACATGTATAATTGAAATTAAGTGTAACCAAATAATATTGAAGAGTGCAAAATAAAATGTATATATATATATATCAGAAATGAAGTTACTCCCCTTAGGGAGTTTAATACATAACCAAATCAATTGTTTGCAAGATTTTACGAAAATAATAAAAGAAATGCAGTAAGACAGGCGGTCTCAAAAGAAAACGGCGATCTCCAACTTTAAAACGGCGATCTCTAACAGAAGACCTCAAAACGGGCGATCTTCTATCAGGACACGAAAACCGGCGATCACCCGGTAGAGACGGAGATAGGCGATCTCCTTCCGGCGACCACTCACTGAGGAGCTCTACTCCCTGGAAGATCATCTGCTCCCGTGTAAAAGACACGATCATCACAGTTTTTAATAGAAAACAGCCACAGAGCAATACAAAATAAAGGGTAAGCTAGATATCTTTAAATAGAGTTTAAATCATGAACATGACAATCAAAGTAAACCAAGTTCCAAATTATCCATGTAAAACATAGAACTACAATTAGCATTCAGCTAATCGCCCAAAATCACAAATTCACTACATTTCCCATAGTCATTCCATTTCACAACACAGCATCAAGTGTCTATCAATATTCCAGTTTCTCATTTCACATGTCAGACTTTCCACTGACCCACCATGCATAGACACATGACACTACTTCCAATTTGACTCGTGTGTTGACTCAGGCCCAGAGATTTGCACCTGTCATACCTACCACTGTGAATCCACACAGCATGCGCATATACCATCTCATTGTTACCATTCTCTCGGTATGACAAGGTTAATTCGTATAACAGGCCGAGCTCGTTCCCATTTGAACAACTCGCCCATTCATACGAACCTCCTTCGACTCTCACCAACTGAATAACTTCATCTACGTGATTTCATTATCTCAGCAGAGTCAGGATATCTCCTTCTAGACAAGCCCCTAGTCAATACACCTATACAGATCTTACACGGTATTTCCTTTCCGGAAAAATACTATGCCTCGATCCCACATTCACAGCATTCAAACACATCCTACCATTCAAGTAAATGATTCAAATCACATCCCCAAACATTTCAAAGCTTCAGATCTTCGAATATCTCATGTAAATCTCAAGTAGTTTCAAAACAACATCAAAAACAGAGATTTCGTAAAACAGCGCCAAAACCGGCGATCTAGTTCAAAAACATGGTATTTCAAAGGCTATGTTTAAAAACCGGCGACCACGTCGCCCAAGCACACAAACAGAGCATTTTACGCAGATGAAAACAGAAGTGGCGACCACGTCGCCCTCACTTCAGAGATAGCTACACTGTGGCTTGTATGGAAAAAGAGGGCTAGCTTCCCTTACCTGGACTTGCGCAACCACCAGGAGCTTCGAAATCCAACGAAGCTTTCAGAATACCTTGGCTCTGTTTTTGTGTCTGGTTTTGAAGAGCTTGCAGAGAACCACCCAAGTGCTCCAATGGTGGCTGTCGCTCGTCGTATTCCCGCGTGAAGGTGTACTAGAATCGCAGTGCGAAGGAGAGAATGGAGGAGAAGGGAGATAAACGCACCCTTTAGCTCTGGAACCACAGCAACGTTTCTTTCCTTCTCCCTCAGAAAATGGGTTTTTGCATCTTAAGCTGACTTCTCCACAAAAACCGCTGCCACCACCCACTCTGCAGGGAGTTTGCGTGTACGCTTCGCTGAACAGTACACCTAAGCGTGCCTCTGCGCAGGCTAACACTCTGAGGTCACTATTCTGAACCACTCTTTCGTCTACGTGGCACGCGTGCAGAACGTCTCTTGCTGGGAGTCTGGGGCCCACGTTCTCTGGGTGTAACTCAACGTCGCGCGATGACCTTTCGCCGATGACTACCAGCTCGAAGAGAAACCACTGATGACCTCTCGCGCGAAGACGATCCACCGATGACCTCGCGCGAAGACGATCCACCGATGACCTCGCGCGAAGACTACCACCGATGACCTCGCGCGAAGACTACCACCGATGACCTCGCGAAGACTACCACCGATGACCTCGCGCGAAGACTACCACCGATGACCTCGCGCGAAGACTACCACCGATGACATCTTCCTGGCGAACGACCGATGTCTTCCTCTGGGAGACAACCGATGTCTTCCCTGGCGACGCCCTCATAACTCTCGCGCCTTGGCCACGTCCACATGCATCGCGCCCTGGCAATGCCTGCGTGCCTCGCGCCCGCGCGATGCCCGCATGCCCCTCGCGCCCGCGCGATGCCTGCATGCCTCTCACGCCCGCGCGATGCCTGCATGCCTCTCGCGCCCGCGCGATGCCTGCATGCCTCTCACGCCCGCGCGATGTCCACCTGGCGCTCATGTGTAGCAGGCGACCGGCGACCTCGTAGCCTTCTAAACTTAACTTTTTCCTCCCTTTCTATTCTAAATAAAAACATACTTAGAATTTATTTAAAACATACTCTTTCATTGCAATAAATTTCAGGTCCTTACATCATACAGCAAGGTTGAGGCGACAGAGAAAGTCCTCTTCCTCTGCTTTTTACAGCAAGGCTGAGGCAAGATAAGAAAGTCCTCACCTCGACTTTATACAGCGAGGCTGAGGTGAGATAAAAAGGTCCTCACCTTGACTTTGTACAACGAGGCTGAGGCGAGAGGAGAAAGACCTCACCTCGACTTCTTACAGCGAGGCTGAGGCAAGAGGGGTCATCGAGAAGCATTTTTGATAGCATTCCTATGAGCTCTTCTTTGGATTTTGGAGTTCCTTGGTGATGATGGATGCGGAAGCTTATGGAGGAGGTGAGCAAGGCCTTCCTAGGAAGCATGGGTGCCTTGAAGGTGCATGAAGAGTGAGGAAATGGGGAGGTTTGGCCAGCCCCTTTGGTAGTGATGAATTGAAGACTAAAACCTAAGTGTTAGGCAAGGAGTAGTGTATGGCACAATTTGGGCAGCATAACAATACTCTATTTAATCTTGAAAATACAAGGTGTAGGCTCCTCCTTTTATAGGCTAAGGAGGACCATAATGCAACCCTAATGCTAGCCAAATGAAATGTAAATGTGAAGCACATGGGCCACATGGAAAGTGTGAGCACATGGGGAGGGGTGTGTCTAGTTTGTAAGTTCACCCCCTCCATGGGCTTTCTAGAATAGTGGGAAGGTTAACTTCTCCTTAATTCTAATGTGCAGAAAAATAAACATTTGTCCACATGGCTATGCTATTTACACCCCAATTAAAGCTAAACTACATTTGATGGGCCTTCACGGAATATGTGCTAGTATGCCACTCTCCCATTCATAGCATTGATCCAAGTCTTCTTGTCCTAGACGCTTCTAGCTTGGCCTTCTCGTCCTAGACGCTCCTAGCTTGTCTTAGACGCTCCTAGCTTGGTCTTAGACGCTCTTGACTTGGCTCTTGCCTTTCATGGAAGGTTGTGCTTGGCCCTCTTCCATCAATTTTCCTTCCCCAAAACACAGGCGTCATCTTTGGTGTTCAGGCCCTCTATGCACCTAGCGCTGGAGTAACAGAGAAGTAAAGCAAAGCCTGAAGCGCGATGACTGATCGGTGGTGCACTAACAAGCTAGTCGGTGGTTGGTGGTAAAGCTCTGATTATGAAAGCTTCCCCAAACAAGCTCTTGGGCGATCAGTCGAAGCATTTAGACACCATCAGGTCAGTCATCCAACATGGATTTATGCATAAAAGGTTTATACACAAGTTTGTAGCAAAAAAAGAGATTACATAGAAGAAAGAGTTGCAAGGAAAAAAATCTTAAGCAAGAAGACTGAACTTGCCGTCGACCGCTGAATGGTGGAGGCTAGGTTGGGTAGAGTCCAAGTCTGGCAGGACGCAGTGAACCTGCTGCAAAGCCCATGGAACCCATCTATCAGAGCCTCGGCACTAGCAGCCATGGTCTCAGGTTCATCGGCTTCAAACTCCTTCTTCTCTTTGGCAAGGAAGACCACTTAGTCTCTTCGCTGAGAACAAGTTCACAGCTCGAGACTGGGGGGCTTGTGATCTGGTTGGTCATCGGTAGTCGATGACGTCAGCAGCAGATGACCACGTGGGCCAGTCACAGAGTGACACTTGGCATGAGATAGCAGATGAACCAGGGTGGAGATCATTCAAGAACGGCGATCAGTGGTCAGTTACCGAGTGACCACCACCAGCAGATCAGTTCCTACATGAGCGCCTGGAAGCAGAGCGCGAGAAGTGATGAAGCACCGATCCGTCATCGGTGCATGTAGAGCGATCGGTCGTCGGGGGTCCTTGCCAACGCGTGTTAAACTAGGACCCAGGCTCCCAGTGAGAACGTTACCCAAGGACCACGCCTGATTCCATAAGCAGAGCACGGCAATGTAAAGAAGCGCCATCGATCATCGGTCAGGGTGACACATCGATCACCGGCCAGGATGAGACATCGGTCATCGGTATGTGTCGAGGTGACATCGGCCTCGGCGATGTGAACAACGCGACCAGTGATCAGTAAAGCGCCCAGAGGCAGGGAGTGGCCTTAGTCGCGAGACGACCATGCATGAAGATGGGAAGACGCAGTTAGGTACAGAATCCTGCTCGGACAAGAACCCATCAAGGTTAGAGTCTCCCAGTGAGGTTGCATGCATGCCACGTGGACCATAAAGGTGTTCCCAAAGATTAGGTAGGGCAGATGGGCACAGAAATCGAGGGGTACAGAGGTACCACGCTGATAGCATTCCTATGAGCTCTTCTTTGGATTTTGGAGTTCCTTGGTGATGATGGATGCAGAAGCTTATGGAGGAGGTGAGCAAGGCCTTCCTAGGCAGCATGGGTGACTTGAAGGTGCATGAAGAGTGAGGAAATGGGGAGGTTTGGCCAGCCCCTTTGGTAGTGATGAATTGAAGACTAAAACCTAAGTGTTAGGCAAGGAGTAGTGTATGGCACAATTTGGGCAGCATAACAGTACTCTATTTAATCTTGAAAATACAAGGTGTAGGCTCCTCCTTTTATAGGCTAAGGAGGACCATAATGCAACCCTAATGCTAGCCAAATGAAATGTAAATGTGAAGCACATGGGCCACATGGAAAGTGTGAGCACATGGGGAGGGGTGTGTCTAGTTTGTAAGTTCACCCCCTCCATGGGCTTTCTAGAATAGTGGGAAGGTTAACTTCTCCTTAATTCTAATGTGTAGAAAAATAAACATTTGTCCACATGGCTATGCTATTTACACCCCAATTAAAGCTAAACTACATTTGATGGGCCTTCACGGAATATGTGCTAGTATGCCACTCTCCCATTCATAGCTTTGATCCAAGTCTTCTTGTCCTAGACGCTTCTAGCTTGGCCTTCTCGTCCTAGACGCTCCTAGCTTGTCTTAGACGCTCCTAGCTTGGTCTTAGACGCTCTTGACTTGGCTCTTGCCTTTCATGGAAGGTTGTGCTTGGCCCTCTTCCATCACACGCGGCCTCCCCTGTCAGACTTTACACTCAAGTGAGGAAGGCCTGCACGCAAGGTAGCCCTGGGGGGTAGATAACGGCGGTGCAGAGTAATCAAGTGGCTAGAGGTAGCCAGTAGGGGGCGACGCGGGTTTATATGAGGAAGAAGAACACTAAACCAGGTACGCAATCTTTGCCACAGAATACACAAGATGCAATACGTAACCCAAAGATTACACAAAGAGAGTTTTTGGTGTTTCCTTGCCCAAACTGACTTGAGCGTCGGAGCTACACCGGCCGCTAGGGCGCCCCTCTGTGTTTGCAGGAACCGTTTGCTTCGGTCGAAGGGAAGCCAACCGGAGGAGCAAACGCGGACGCGGGAGGAACGCGGAGCCCATCCACGCTCGAGTCCACCGGCGGGAACAGACCTCTTCCAAAGCATTTAAAACACTTAGTATCTCTGCTATGAGGTTGCGGGGTTATCACATCTTTTCCTAAACTTTTGGAGGTTTCTTTAGGTTTCTCTCTTGACATATTATCCTCCCTTTCTTTTTTATACTCTTTCTTTGGATTAGAGTTAGGATATGTACTTTCCCTACGACTTGAGATTTTCCTCAACATTTGTTGCTCAATTTTGATACATAATTGAATTAAATCATTCAAGTCTCTATAGGGTAAAAGTTCAACCCTATCTCTAATCTCAAGATTGAGTCCACTCAAAAATCTAGCTATGGTGGTGGTCTCATCTTCCCTAATGGAAGCTCGCATCATATATAATTCCATCTTCTGCCTATACTCTTCCACACTCATAGTTTTCTGTTGGAGTCTTTGGAGCTTGTCCATCAACTCCCTATTATAATAGGAAGGTATATGTCGACGTCTTAAGGCTACCCTAAGATCATTCCAATATTTTATGGGAGGATCCTTATGAAGGTGCCTATCTCTTTCTAAGGCAGTCCACCAATACATAGCATTTCCTTGAAAACTTAGGGTGGCTAAGGGTACTTTTCTTTCCTCACTTACCCTATGGAAAGCAAACAATTGTTCTACCTTCATTTCCCAATCTAAATAAGCTTCGACATTCTCTTTTCCATGGAAATAAGGAAAATCTACCCTAACCTCCTTAACATTTTCTTTTTCTTTCCTATCTCTTCTAGTTATCCTAAGGGGTGGTTGATAATATTCATTTATCCTAAGGCTTTCTTCCCCAAAAGAATCATTACCCCTAGAACTAGATGCAAGTGAACTTTTTTTAGATTTATGAGTGTATTCATCCCTTTCCTTAACCATTTTCAGCTATTTTTCTATCAATGCAAACTGAGCATCCCTTTCTTTGAATTGGGCCTCTTGTTCCAATTGTCTATATGAGAGGGATTGAAAGTCCTTTGCTAGTTTTTTTAAAAGAGATTTAACTGACTTTCTATCACTTTCACTAGAATTAGAAGAATGAGTTGACATGATTAAGGTGGTGTGTTAAAAGAAATTTACCACAAGAAAGATAGGTGGAGTAATGTAGGTAGATTCCCAGGAAAGAGAGGTGGATCACTTAAGTACCAAGCCTTTCTTAGCCAGATTCTATCCTTCAAGACTTTCACAAACCTTTCTCTAAGTAATTTACTTAGACCACACCCAAGAATGAAAGCACAAGCTTAATACAAGAAATTAGAATTACTAAAAATAATTAATCACAAAGGACAATTAACTCTAATTCAAAAGCATTAAACTAGACCAATTCCTAAGGTGAGGCTTCTTTGGCACTTAGAACCTTTGAAGACACACTCACCGTCTAATTGGGGTGATTAATTCCACTAATTATTAAATGTTTAACAACTTCCAACTCAAAAGAAATACAATGGAAATTGGATTACAAAAGAGAATTTTAGAAATCCTATGCTATGCAAAAAAAAGGAACCTAAGGAAAGGTACTAGAATTGGATTAGAAAAACCAAAACTAAACTACAAATTTTTTTTTTTTTAAGTGTCTAAAGGTATGACATAAAACAATTATGCTGAACTGTAAAATGAAAATATGACTTTGATATTTTAACCACAGTCAGTTCAAGGTCTTAGCTGAATTTTGGCACTAAAATCATATTAAAAACATGTGCCAATTAATTGCAATAAAATTTCCAAATCTATTGCCAAAACACCGTTTTTCCAGCGTCAGTTTTGAACACTGATAGCATTCGATTTATCATTTTTTTTCTACTACGAATTTTGAATTACTTCCTTTTTTTTCTCTTTTTTCTAACACTTCAATATTTCCAAAATCTAGAATTTCACAACTTTTGAACATTGGAATCAAATTCTCTGATCAAAAGCACTCAACAAAATTTTCCAGAAACAGAGAAAGCCTAATTTGGAATCAAATAGTTTTGAGAACTTGCAAAGACACAATAGAATGATTGTATAAGAATTTGTATGGATTTATCACACAAATATGAACTCAATTCTAAAAGAAAAATGCACCAAAGGATCAAGCAAAATAGAAGTCAATTGTACTCAAAATCAAATCAAGAAACCAAAAAGTATCAAGAAAAGTGATCCGGTCGGTCATCGGTATCCGATGACGTCAGCAGCAGATGACCACGTGGGCCAGTCACAAAGCAACACGTGGCAAGAGATAGCAGATGAACCAGGGTGGAGATCGGCTCCTACATGAGCGCCTGGAAGCAGAGCGCGAGAGTGATGAAGCACCGATCAGTCATCGGTGTATACAGAGTGATCAGTCATCGGTGCACGCAGAGTGATCAGTCGTCGGGGGTTCCTTGCCAACACGTGTTAAACTGGGACCCAGGCTCCCAGTGAGAACGTTACTCAAGGACCTCGCCTGATTCCATAAGCAGAGCACGACAACGTGAAGAAGCGCCATCGGACATCGGCCAGGATGAGAGATACCTCGGTCATCGGTGTGTGTCGAGGTGACATCGGCCGCGCGATGTGTACAACGCAACCAATGATCAGTAAAGCGCCCAGAGGCAGGGAATGGCCTTAGTCGCGAGACGACCACGCATGAAGATGAGAAGACGCAGTTAGATGCAGAATCCTGCTGGGACAAGAACCCGTCAAGGTTAGAGTCTCCCAGTGGGGTCGCATGTCTGCCACGTAGACGGTGAAGATGTTCCCAGAGAATAGGTAGGGCAGATAGGCACAGAAGTTGAGGGGTACAGAGGTACCCACGCAGCCTCCCCTGTCAGACTTTGCACTCAAGTGAAGAAGGCTGGCATGCAAGGTAGCCCTGGGGAGTGGAAACGACAGTGCAGAGTAATTAAGTGGCCCTAGAGGTAGCCAATAGGGGCTACGCGGGTTTATATGAGGAAGAAGAACACCAAACCAGGTATGCAGTCTTTGCCGCAGAATACACAACAAAAATCCAAGAACACTCAGTTTTCGAATCGAAGAGGACTGAGGGCACACACACACGGGTCTCACACAGAGAGATCCGAGAGAGAGAGTTTTAGTGTTCCCGTTGCCTGACTTGAGCGTCGGAGCTACAACGGCCGCTAGAGGCGCCGTCTGTGTGTTTTGCAGGCATCGTTCAGAGTTCTGGCGAAGGTTCCTGGAGCCTCCTTGCAGAACGCGCAGTGTCTAGAAAGCTAGACGAAGGAGTGACGAGGCATTTTCCCCACGCTCGAGTCCGCGGCGAGATCATTTGGCGCCCACCGTGGGGCCCAAAGTAAAACGAAGCCCCCATACACAAGAACGAGAGTGGAAATCGCACAGATGAGTAGAAGAACCAGACAAACGACACCTGCACCACCTGCTGGTGAAGGAACTATGACCATGGCGCAGGTCATGGAGATGATGCGCGCGCTGCAAGAGAATGTCGCGGCATCGAGAGCTGAGCAAGAGAAGATGCATGCAGAGCTGACTGCATCGCATAGCAGAAATGAAGAGCTGAACCGCGTGAACGAGGAGTTGCGTAGGGAATTGCAGGCGCAAAATGAGCACGTATTCGAAGATAGAACGTCGATGCCGCCGTCGCCCCCTAGAGCATTTCCTATGCCTTTCTCCCCCGAGATCATGAACACGGTGGTTGTAAGGACCTGTAAAATTGAATTGGAATGAAAGTGGTGTATTTAAATAATTTCAGAAGATGTTATTATTTAAAATACAAAGAACTGGTAAACGAAGTTTCATAGTAGTCGGACCTGGGACGTCGCCCAAGATCTGGAGTCCGCTGGTGGAGGTCGGTCGGATGACGTGTGGATAAAGAAGAGTAAAGGAAGAAAAGTTAAGTTTAGAAGAGTATGAGATCGCCGGTCGTCTACTACACATGATCGCCAGGGCGCGAGAGACATGTGGACGTCGCCAGGGCGCGATGCATGCGGACATCATCAAGGCGCGAGGCATGCGGGCATCTTCCAGGGGGAGACATCGGTCGTCCACCAGGAGAGGTCATCGGTGGATTATCTTCGCGCGAGAGGTCATCGGTGGATAGCCTTCGCGCGAGAGGTCATCGGTGGATAGTCTTCGCGCGAGAGGTCATCGGTGGTTAGCCTTCGCGCGATAGGTCATCGGTGGATAGCCTTCGCGCGAGATGTCATTCGGTGGATTGTTTTCGCGCGAGGGGTCATCGACGAAAGGTTATCGCGCGATGTCGAGTTGCACACAGAGAAGGTAAGACCCAGACTCCCAGCATGAAGCGTAGTGCACGCACGCCACGTAGACAAAAAGGGTGGTTCAGAGTGGTGACATCAGAATGTTGGCATGCGCAGGAGACACTCGCGGTCGTACTGTTCAGAGCAGTGGTTGGCATGCACAAGCGACAACAGTGGCAGTACTGTTCAGAGCAGTGGTTGGCATGCACCAGAGACAACAGTGGTCGTACTGTTCAGGGCAGTGGTTCTCAGACTTCTCTGCAGAGTGGGTGTAGCAGCTGCTTTTGATGGATAAGTTGGTTTAAGATGCAGAGACCCACTGCTGAGAGAAAAAAAAAAAACGTTGCAGCTTTCAAAGAGAGAAAGAGTGAGTTACCTCCCTTCTCCTCCAGATATCTCCTTCGCGCCGCGATTCTAGCATCTTCACGCAAGAGTACGACGAGAGGCAGCACCATTAGAGCACCTGGGAGGTTCTCTGCAAGTCCTTCAACCAGACGCAAAAACAGAGCCAAGGCGTTGTTCAAGCTTCGTTGGGTTTCGGAGCTCCTGGTGTCTTGCGCAAGTCCAGGTAAGGGAAGCTAGCCTTCATTTTCAATACAAGCCATAGATTAGCTGTTTCTGAAGTGAGGGCGACGTGGTCGCCGGTTTCGTTTTCATCTTCGTGAATGCTCTGTTTCTATGTGTTTGGGCGACGTGGTCGCCGGTTTTATATACAGACTTCGAAATACCTTGTTTTTGAACCAGATCGCCGGTTTTGGCGTTATTTGCGAACTCCCTGTTTTTGATGTTGCTTTGAAACTGTTTGAGATTTAAATGAGATATTCGAAAATAAGAACCTTGGATTGAGTTTTGCTGTGATTGAAATCATTCCTTTAAGTGTTATGTGATGTGTTGAATGCTGTGAATGTGGGATCGAGGCATAGTATTTTCAGGAAAGGAAATACCGTGTAAGATCGTATGTAATGTGTATTGACCTGGGGCTTGTCTAGAAGGAGATATCCTGACTCTGCTGATATAATGGAATCACGTAGATGAAGTTATTCAGTTGTGGAGAGTCGAAGGAGGTTCATACGTATGGGTGAGTTGTTCAAAAGGGAACGAGCTCGGCCTGTTATATGAATTAACCTTGTCATACCGGGGGAGTTATTGACATTGAGACTATATGCGCATGGCTGTGTGGATTTCACAGCAACCCTGTGTGGATTTCACAGTGGTATGGTATGACAGGTGCAAATCTCTGGGCCTGAGTCAACGCACGAGTCAATCCGGAAGTAGTGTCAAGTGTCTTGTGTGATGAGTCAGTGGAAGTCTGACGTGAGAATGAGAAACTTTGAATTGATAGACACTTGATGAATGTTGAGATTTTAATGACCTTTGAGGAATCGTGCAATATGTGTTTAGTTGATGGTTCACGTGGGTATCTTGAATTTGTTTTACCTTGATTTTAAAGTTCATATCCAAACTCTTTTTAAATGTCTAGCTTACCCTGTGTTTTCTTTTGTGTTGTGGTCTCTTCTTAAACCTGTAATGATCGTGTATAATTTACACGGGAGCAGATGATGTTGCAGGTTGTAGAGCTCCTTAGTGAATTGTCGCTGGAAGGAGATCGCCTGTTTCCTATTCCCGATAGGCGATCACCCTTTTGCTGTTTTCTGATAGGAGATCACCTTTCTGATAGGAGATCGCCCTCCTAGCAGGAGATCGCCCTTTCTGTCAGGAGATCGCCTGTCTTTCTATTGTATTCAATTTTGTTTATGTTTCTGGAAAATTTGACCGAATTTGTATTAAACTCCCTGTGAGGAGAAACTACATTTCATATATATAATATTTTGTTCACTTCAATCTATTTGTTACCTTTATTTTCATTATATACTTTTGTATAGTATTTTGGCGGGATGTTACATTAATGGTATCAGAGCAGTTCGTCCTTAGGATGACCTGAGGGCTGTGGATCCATTGTGTTTCTTCTGCTCATGAAAGTTATTTGAGTTTAAAATAACAACTATAGTGAAAAGTTTTCAAACGTTTTTGTATTGAGATTTTGTGTGTGCTTTGGTGAATATATGTTCTAACTGAAAATCTTAGTATTAAGAATGAGAAGGTCTTGATAAAGTAGTGAGGGTGCACACTCATAACTGGATCGAGATGAGTCTCAATCTTAATTCCAAAGGTTTGATGTTTAGCATATATTGAATTCTGGTGTGAATTATTTCATTCTCTTGAGTGTCTTTGTAATTGATTGAAATATGGTTGATTGGATTGATGATTGTATACCAGTAGCTGTTCTGGTGTTTTGTTTATCAGCACTATGACTCTGTTGATGAGCTCAAATTCTTAATGACTTTGAGATGCTGACCTTTGTAAGGTCTAGCTGTTACCTCCTGAATGAATTGATTTCTTATCGATCTCATTCTTGTAGTTGTAGGGAATATAGAAACCTATAGTTCCAAATCTGAAACGAAGAGAGATGGCACGTAGACCTTCTACCCCTCCCCAATCTTCTTCGGAGATGAGCCAGATTGCTAAAGCTATCGAGAAGATGGCAACTGCCATCCAACAACAGAATGCAGCGATGGCTCAGAACCATCAAGCTACAATGCACCACTGGGAAACTGCTCGGTCGGCTGAGACAAACTCCCACGGCGGTCAGCCTCGAGAACAGATGGGACTGACTGAGTTCATGAGGCACAACCCACCCAAGTTTAGTGGGAATGCTACCCCTGATCAGGCAGATCAGTGGGTCAGAGAGCTGGAGAAAATCTTTAGGGCGACCTCCTGCCCTGAAGAGAAGAAATTGGTGTTCGCAACCTTTTTGCTATCTGGGGAAGCTGAGTTCTGGTGGATGGGAGCTCAGCAGATGATGGAGGCCCGAGAGGATGTGTTGGACTGGGAGAGCTTCAGGGTGAAGTTCTTGGAGAAATACTTCCCAGACAGCGCAAGGTTTGCGAGGGAAGCTGAATTCCTAAAGTTGGAGCAGGGGGATATGTCTGTGAACGCCTATGCTGCTCGGTTTGAGTATCTCGCCAGATTCTACACCCAGGCGACCTCTGAGGCTTGGAGGTGTAGGAAGTTTGAAGAGGGACTGAAGCATGGGCTGAAGAGGACCATAGCCCCGATGTGCATCAGGGAATTTCACGCCTTGGTAGAGAAGGCGAAGATGGTTGAGACCCTGGAAAAGGGTGATTCTCGGGTGATCAGGTCACACCCAGGGAGTTCTTCCAGTGGGAAGGCTAAGGTGCAGCACCCACAAGGCAAGCCTTATACGAGACCTCCACCACGTCGGGCAGAAGCAGCGCCATCCCAGTTTCAGCAGCAACAACCTTGGAAACCCAAGTGTTTCCATTGTGGTGGACCTCACACGTCCCATGTGTGCCCCAAGAAGGCTTTTGAGAGAAGGTGTTTTGTCTGCCAAAGGACGGGGCACGTTGCTAGAGATTGCCCAAGCAGGAATGGGGCGACTCAACCTAGTGGCTCTCAGTAGTTGAGGAGCGAAGGCAGCAGACCTCAGGCAACAGGGAGAGTGTTTGCCATGTCTGGAGCGGAGGCATCTCAGTCAGGTAACCTAGTACAAGGTGCTTATTTATAGCTGGTAGATGCGTTAGAATTTTGGTTGATTCTGGAGCGACACACTCCTTTGTGTCAAGCTTGTGTGTAGCCGAGTTGGGCCTTCTAGTGAAGGAGTTGCCTTTCGAACTGTTGGTCTCTACACCTGCGTCAGGACAGGTGTTGACCTCTACAGTTTGCCCTGAATGTCCAGTGATGGTAGAGGGACGCAGATTCAAAGTAAACTTGATCTGCCTACCTCTTCAGGATCTGGATGTTATCCTGGGAATGGATTGGCTAGCTGCCAATCACGTTCTCGTAGTCTGCGGTAATCAGAAATTAGCGTTTCCAGATCTCCAAGAGCCAGATGGCGAGGTGCTTCGTGATGCTAGCTCGGTTGGAAGTGAAAAATGAAGAGGACGTAAGCAAGGTACCTTGGTGAAAGATTTCATGGATGTATTTCCAGAAGAGATACCTGAATTACCTCCTAAGAGAGAGGTGGAACTCTCTATTGTTTTGGGTGCCTGGAGCTGGACCGGTGGCAATGGCTCCAGCTGAGTTGATGGAATTAAAGAAAGAAGTGTAATTTAGATTTAGTGTACCAAAGTTTATTTTCAGCTACATATAAGTTATGGAGAGTATATAAGCAGAATGTTGAGGGTTTAAAGACTTAAGCATGTGTATCCATAGGAAGTACCGGAGTTAAGTCCCAAGAATGAAAGAATGAATTTTCTTTTATTTGAAGCTTG
The DNA here is from genome assembly GCA_013389735.1 of Phaseolus lunatus. Classification (NCBI taxonomy): domain Eukaryota; kingdom Viridiplantae; phylum Streptophyta; class Magnoliopsida; order Fabales; family Fabaceae; genus Phaseolus; species Phaseolus lunatus. The sequence continues at coordinate 29,447,748 of CM023864.1, read as the reverse complement.
GGAGATGTTTATGTCGATGAAACAGCATGAGATGACTCTAGCTTAACCACAAGCTTAAAAGGAAAGAGGAGATATTGTATTTATGTCTAAAGTTCAATTAGACAGAGAAATTTGCTGAAAAATACCAAGTAGAGAAGTTACTGGGAGAAGAGAGAAAGCTTCACGCAGAATGGATGCTGTTTTGTGGATCGTGAATTGGAAGATGAGTATGGAAATGGTGGATGAGGAGTGATGAGAAAGGGAAATGGAAAGATATTCGTGTATCCAAATATGACTCGGAACTTGGGAGAAGCCGAGCTCATTCGAAATATCAATCGTGGTGGTGGAGAGACGTACGTAAGATGTGCGAGGAGGGTGAAGATGATGGTTAGTTCCAAAAAGTCATTGTTTGGAAAGTTGGAGGCGGAGGGGATGTGAGATTTCAGGAGGATGCGTGGGCCACTAACTCTAACTTTAAAGCAACGTGGCTGGTCTATGTGCTTCAAGTGGATAAGTGTTCTATTTGTTCGACATAAGGATTTGAGGTCCCACCTTGAGAACTTTTATCTTATACGTATGTCATCCAAGTAGAATCAGGTGTGGAAGGGAATGTGGGTGGCAATAGTCTGTTGTATCTTGGAGAAGAGGAATAGAGTTGTCCTTAAGAAAGAAAATCCTGGATGCAGAGGAAATTTTCCAATCGGCTCCACTACTTACATGGTTGTGGTTGAGATATATGGTGCGTTCGTTCTTGTATACCTTTTCAGATAGGCACCTGAACCCAAATCAATGCATCCAAAGTATACATTGAACAAGGAGGAAATGATGGGAACAGGAAGCCGAGTTGGCAAAAGAAGTCATGATGATGATTTAGAAAGTAACAGCAACAAGAACTTTGTCTTTATAAGGTGCAGAATTATGTGGTATAGTGGTGAACCAAAGGTGTTCCTTTAGGGAGCGTGAGAATTAGATCAGCAGTTGGGAAGTCGATGGATGGTTTTGATCAAGATGCGAAAGTTGATTCCTAGAAGGATATTTCGGATCCTAGTTTGAATTGGCTGGGGGACATGAGCAGTAGTCAGCGGTCCTCTTTCCTTCCGATGAAGGGATCTTGCTCACTTTTTCTCTACAGGGGGCTAGTCCTGGTTCTGTTAAGGGCTTAGTTCTGGACTTGCTCGACCAAGTCTTCAGGGTTGGAAGTAGAGTGTGAGTACTGGAGTTGGCGCTTAATGGAGCAGCATACTCCATATGCAGGGATGGAGAATGGAATTTGATGAAGTATTGGAGTAGTAAGAGTTGGTTCAACAGACAACCGAGAAGGTGAAACTGATGCAAGGCAGAATGAAAGCTTCTCAAAGTCGACAGATGTCCTAGGCAGCTCAGAGGCAAGACCATCAATATGGTGAAAGTGGTGTGGGATGAGAGATCGGGTGATACAACTTGGGAATTAGAAGGAACCATGAGAGAAGCCCATCCATACCTTCTTTCCTTATAATTCAATTTTCGAGGACGAAAATTTTTCTTGTTGGGGAGAATGTAAGGACCTGTAAAATTGAATTGGAATGAAAGTGGTGTATTTAAATAATTTCAGAAGATGTTATTATTTAAAATACAAAGAACTGGTAAACGAAGTTTCATAGTAGTCGGACCTGGGACGTCGCCCAAGATCTGGAGTCCGCTGGTGGAGGTCGGTCGGATGACGTGTGGATAAAGAAGAGTAAAGGAAGAAAAGTTAAGTTTAGAAGAGTATGAGATCGCCGGTCGTCTACTACACATGATCGCCAGGGCGCGAGAGACATGTGGACGTCGCCAGGGCGCGATGCATGCGGACATCATCAAGGCGCGAGGCATGCGGGCATCTTCCAGGGGGAGACATCGGTCGTCCACCAGGAGAGGTCATCGGTGGATTATCTTCGCGCGAGAGGTCATCGGTGGATAGCCTTCGCGCGAGAGGTCATCGGTGGATAGTCTTCGCGCGAGAGGTCATCGGTGGTTAGCCTTCGCGCGATAGGTCATCGGTGGATAGCCTTCGCGCGAGATGTCATTCGGTGGATTGTTTTCGCGCGAGGGGTCATCGACGAAAGGTTATCGCGCGATGTCGAGTTGCACACAGAGAAGGTAAGACCCAGACTCCCAGCATGAAGCGTAGTGCACGCACGCCACGTAGACAAAAAGGGTGGTTCAGAGTGGTGACATCAGAATGTTGGCATGCGCAGGAGACACTCGCGGTCGTACTGTTCAGAGCAGTGGTTGGCATGCACAAGCGACAACAGTGGCAGTACTGTTCAGAGCAGTGGTTGGCATGCACCAGAGACAACAGTGGTCGTACTGTTCAGGGCAGTGGTTCTCAGACTTCTCTGCAGAGTGGGTGTAGCAGCTGCTTTTGATGGATAAGTTGGTTTAAGATGCAGAGACCCACTGCTGAGAGAAAAAAAAAAAACGTTGCAGCTTTCAAAGAGAGAAAGAGTGAGTTACCTCCCTTCTCCTCCAGATATCTCCTTCGCGCCGCGATTCTAGCATCTTCACGCAAGAGTACGACGAGAGGCAGCACCATTAGAGCACCTGGGAGGTTCTCTGCAAGTCCTTCAACCAGACGCAAAAACAGAGCCAAGGCGTTGTTCAAGCTTCGTTGGGTTTCGGAGCTCCTGGTGTCTTGCGCAAGTCCAGGTAAGGGAAGCTAGCCTTCATTTTCAATACAAGCCATAGATTAGCTGTTTCTGAAGTGAGGGCGACGTGGTCGCCGGTTTCGTTTTCATCTTCGTGAATGCTCTGTTTCTATGTGTTTGGGCGACGTGGTCGCCGGTTTTATATACAGACTTCGAAATACCTTGTTTTTGAACCAGATCGCCGGTTTTGGCGTTATTTGCGAACTCCCTGTTTTTGATGTTGCTTTGAAACTGTTTGAGATTTAAATGAGATATTCGAAAATAAGAACCTTGGATTGAGTTTTGCTGTGATTGAAATCATTCCTTTAAGTGTTATGTGATGTGTTGAATGCTGTGAATGTGGGATCGAGGCATAGTATTTTCAGGAAAGGAAATACCGTGTAAGATCGTATGTAATGTGTATTGACCTGGGGCTTGTCTAGAAGGAGATATCCTGACTCTGCTGATATAATGGAATCACGTAGATGAAGTTATTCAGTTGTGGAGAGTCGAAGGAGGTTCATACGTATGGGTGAGTTGTTCAAAAGGGAACGAGCTCGGCCTGTTATATGAATTAACCTTGTCATACCGGGGGAGTTATTGACATTGAGACTATATGCGCATGGCTGTGTGGATTTCACAGCAACCCTGTGTGGATTTCACAGTGGTATGGTATGACAGGTGCAAATCTCTGGGCCTGAGTCAACGCACGAGTCAATCCGGAAGTAGTGTCAAGTGTCTTGTGTGATGAGTCAGTGGAAGTCTGACGTGAGAATGAGAAACTTTGAATTGATAGACACTTGATGAATGTTGAGATTTTAATGACCTTTGAGGAATCGTGCAATATGTGTTTAGTTGATGGTTCACGTGGGTATCTTGAATTTGTTTTACCTTGATTTTAAAGTTCATATCCAAACTCTTTTTAAATGTCTAGCTTACCCTGTGTTTTCTTTTGTGTTGTGGTCTCTTCTTAAACCTGTAATGATCGTGTATAATTTACACGGGAGCAGATGATGTTGCAGGTTGTAGAGCTCCTTAGTGAATTGTCGCTGGAAGGAGATCGCCTGTTTCCTATTCCCGATAGGCGATCACCCTTTTGCTGTTTTCTGATAGGAGATCACCTTTCTGATAGGAGATCGCCCTCCTAGCAGGAGATCGCCCTTTCTGTCAGGAGATCGCCTGTCTTTCTATTGTATTCAATTTTGTTTATGTTTCTGGAAAATTTGACCGAATTTGTATTAAACTCCCTGTGAGGAGAAACTACATTTCATATATATAATATTTTGTTCACTTCAATCTATTTGTTACCTTTATTTTCATTATATACTTTTGTATAGTATTTTGGCGGGATGTTACATTAATGGTATCAGAGCAGTTCGTCCTTAGGATGACCTGAGGGCTGTGGATCCATTGTGTTTCTTCTGCTCATGAAAGTTATTTGAGTTTAAAATAACAACTATAGTGAAAAGTTTTCAAACGTTTTTGTATTGAGATTTTGTGTGTGCTTTGGTGAATATATGTTCTAACTGAAAATCTTAGTATTAAGAATGAGAAGGTCTTGATAAAGTAGTGAGGGTGCACACTCATAACTGGATCGAGATGAGTCTCAATCTTAATTCCAAAGGTTTGATGTTTAGCATATATTGAATTCTGGTGTGAATTATTTCATTCTCTTGAGTGTCTTTGTAATTGATTGAAATATGGTTGATTGGATTGATGATTGTATACCAGTAGCTGTTCTGGTGTTTTGTTTATCAGCACTATGACTCTGTTGATGAGCTCAAATTCTTAATGACTTTGAGATGCTGACCTTTGTAAGGTCTAGCTGTTACCTCCTGAATGAATTGATTTCTTATCGATCTCATTCTTGTAGTTGTAGGGAATATAGAAACCTATAGTTCCAAATCTGAAACGAAGAGAGATGGCACGTAGACCTTCTACCCCTCCCCAATCTTCTTCGGAGATGAGCCAGATTGCTAAAGCTATCGAGAAGATGGCAACTGCCATCCAACAACAGAATGCAGCGATGGCTCAGAACCATCAAGCTACAATGCACCACTGGGAAACTGCTCGGTCGGCTGAGACAAACTCCCACGGCGGTCAGCCTCGAGAACAGATGGGACTGACTGAGTTCATGAGGCACAACCCACCCAAGTTTAGTGGGAATGCTACCCCTGATCAGGCAGATCAGTGGGTCAGAGAGCTGGAGAAAATCTTTAGGGCGACCTCCTGCCCTGAAGAGAAGAAATTGGTGTTCGCAACCTTTTTGCTATCTGGGGAAGCTGAGTTCTGGTGGATGGGAGCTCAGCAGATGATGGAGGCCCGAGAGGATGTGTTGGACTGGGAGAGCTTCAGGGTGAAGTTCTTGGAGAAATACTTCCCAGACAGCGCAAGGTTTGCGAGGGAAGCTGAATTCCTAAAGTTGGAGCAGGGGGATATGTCTGTGAACGCCTATGCTGCTCGGTTTGAGTATCTCGCCAGATTCTACACCCAGGCGACCTCTGAGGCTTGGAGGTGTAGGAAGTTTGAAGAGGGACTGAAGCATGGGCTGAAGAGGACCATAGCCCCGATGTGCATCAGGGAATTTCACGCCTTGGTAGAGAAGGCGAAGATGGTTGAGACCCTGGAAAAGGGTGATTCTCGGGTGATCAGGTCACACCCAGGGAGTTCTTCCAGTGGGAAGGCTAAGGTGCAGCACCCACAAGGCAAGCCTTATACGAGACCTCCACCACGTCGGGCAGAAGCAGCGCCATCCCAGTTTCAGCAGCAACAACCTTGGAAACCCAAGTGTTTCCATTGTGGTGGACCTCACACGTCCCATGTGTGCCCCAAGAAGGCTTTTGAGAGAAGGTGTTTTGTCTGCCAAAGGACGGGGCACGTTGCTAGAGATTGCCCAAGCAGGAATGGGGCGACTCAACCTAGTGGCTCTCAGTAGTTGAGGAGCGAAGGCAGCAGACCTCAGGCAACAGGGAGAGTGTTTGCCATGTCTGGAGCGGAGGCATCTCAGTCAGGTAACCTAGTACAAGGTGCTTATTTATAGCTGGTAGATGCGTTAGAATTTTGGTTGATTCTGGAGCGACACACTCCTTTGTGTCAAGCTTGTGTGTAGCCGAGTTGGGCCTTCTAGTGAAGGAGTTGCCTTTCGAACTGTTGGTCTCTACACCTGCGTCAGGACAGGTGTTGACCTCTACAGTTTGCCCTGAATGTCCAGTGATGGTAGAGGGACGCAGATTCAAAGTAAACTTGATCTGCCTACCTCTTCAGGATCTGGATGTTATCCTGGGAATGGATTGGCTAGCTGCCAATCACGTTCTCGTAGTCTGCGGTAATCAGAAATTAGCGTTTCCAGATCTCCAAGAGCCAGATGGCGAGGTGCTTCGTGATGCTAGCTCGGTTGGAAGTGAAAAATGAAGAGGACGTAAGCAAGGTACCTTGGTGAAAGATTTCATGGATGTATTTCCAGAAGAGATACCTGAATTACCTCCTAAGAGAGAGGTGGAACTCTCTATTGTTTTGGGTGCCTGGAGCTGGACCGGTGGCAATGGCTCCAGCTGAGTTGATGGAATTAAAGAAAGAAGTGTAATTTAGATTTAGTGTACCAAAGTTTATTTTCAGCTACATATAAGTTATGGAGAGTATATAAGCAGAATGTTGAGGGTTTAAAGACTTAAGCATGTGTATCCATAGGAAGTACCGGAGTTAAGTCCCAAGAATGAAAGAATGAATTTTCTTTTATTTGAAGCTTGGGAGATGTTTATGTCGATGAAACAGCATGAGATGACTCTAGCTTAACCACAAGCTTAAAAGGAAAGAGGAGATATTGTATTTATGTCTAAAGTTCAATTAGACAGAGAAATTTGCTGAAAAATACCAAGTAGAGAAGTTACTGGGAGAAGAGAGAAAGCTTCACGCAGAATGGATGCTGTTTTGTGGATCGTGAATTGGAAGATGAGTATGGAAATGGTGGATGAGGAGTGATGAGAAAGGGAAATGGAAAGATATTCGTGTATCCAAATATGACTCGGAACTTGGGAGAAGCCGAGCTCATTCGAAATATCAATCGTGGTGGTGGAGAGACGTACGTAAGATGTGCGAGGAGGGTGAAGATGATGGTTAGTTCCAAAAAGTCATTGTTTGGAAAGTTGGAGGCGGAGGGGATGTGAGATTTCAGGAGGATGCGTGGGCCACTAACTCTAACTTTAAAGCAACGTGGCTGGTCTATGTGCTTCAAGTGGATAAGTGTTCTATTTGTTCGACATAAGGATTTGAGGTCCCACCTTGAGAACTTTTATCTTATACGTATGTCATCCAAGTAGAATCAGGTGTGGAAGGGAATGTGGGTGGCAATAGTCTGTTGTATCTTGGAGAAGAGGAATAGAGTTGTCCTTAAGAAAGAAAATCCTGGATGCAGAGGAAATTTTCCAATCGGCTCCACTACTTACATGGTTGTGGTTGAGATATATGGTGCGTTCGTTCTTGTATACCTTTTCAGATAGGCACCTGAACCCAAATCAATGCATCCAAAGTATACATTGAACAAGGAGGAAATGATGGGAACAGGAAGCCGAGTTGGCAAAAGAAGTCATGATGATGATTTAGAAAGTAACAGCAACAAGAACTTTGTCTTTATAAGGTGCAGAATTATGTGGTATAGTGGTGAACCAAAGGTGTTCCTTTAGGGAGCGTGAGAATTAGATCAGCAGTTGGGAAGTCGATGGATGGTTTTGATCAAGATGCGGAAGTTGATTCCTAGAAGGATATTTCGGATCCTAGTTTGAATTGGCTGGGGGACATGAGCAGTAGTCAGCGGTCCTCTTTCCTTCCGATGAAGGGATCTTGCTCACTTTTTCTCTACAGGGGGCTAGTCCTGGTTCTGTTAAGGGCTTAGTTCTGGACTTGCTCGACCAAGTCTTCAGGGTTGGAAGTAGAGTGTGAGTACTGGAGTTGGCGCTTAATGGAGCAGCATACTCCATATGCAGGGATGGAGAATGGAATTTGATGAAGTATTGGAGTAGTAAGAGTTGGTTCAACAGACAACCGAGAAGGTGAAACTGATGCAAGGCAGAATGAAAGCTTCTCAAAGTCGACAGATGTCCTAGGCAGCTCAGAGGCAAGACCATCAATATGGTGAAAGTGGTGTGGGATGAGAGATCGGGTGATACAACTTGGGAATTAGAAGGAACCATGAGAGAAGCCCATCCATACCTTCTTTCCTTATAATTCAATTTTCGAGGACGAAAATTTTTCTTGTTGGGGAGAATGTAAGGACCTGTAAAATTGAATTGGAATGAAAGTGGTGTATTTAAATAATTTCAGAAGATGTTATTATTTAAAATACAAAGAACTGGTAAACGAAGTTTCATAGTAGTCGGACCTGGGACGTCGCCCAAGATCTGGAGTCCGCTGGTGGAGGTCGGTCGGATGACGTGTGGATAAAGAAGAGTAAAGGAAGAAAAGTTAAGTTTAGAAGAGTATGAGATCGCCGGTCGTCTACTACACATGATCGCCAGGGCGCGAGAGACATGTGGACGTCGCCAGGGCGCGATGCATGCGGACATCATCAAGGCGCGAGGCATGCGGGCATCTTCCAGGGGGAGACATCGGTCGTCCACCAGGAGAGGTCATCGGTGGATTATCTTCGCGCGAGAGGTCATCGGTGGATAGCCTTCGCGCGAGAGGTCATCGGTGGATAGTCTTCGCGCGAGAGGTCATCGGTGGTTAGCCTTCGCGCGATAGGTCATCGGTGGATAGCCTTCGCGCGAGATGTCATTCGGTGGATTGTTTTCGCGCGAGGGGTCATCGACGAAAGGTTATCGCGCGATGTCGAGTTGCACACAGAGAAGGTAAGACCCAGACTCCCAGCATGAAGCGTAGTGCACGCACGCCACGTAGACAAAAAGGGTGGTTCAGAGTGGTGACATCAGAATGTTGGCATGCGCAGGAGACACTCGCGGTCGTACTGTTCAGAGCAGTGGTTGGCATGCACAAGCGACAACAGTGGCAGTACTGTTCAGAGCAGTGGTTGGCATGCACCAGAGACAACAGTGGTCGTACTGTTCAGGGCAGTGGTTCTCAGACTTCTCTGCAGAGTGGGTGTAGCAGCTGCTTTTGATGGATAAGTTGGTTTAAGATGCAGAGACCCACTGCTGAGAGAAAAAAAAAAAACGTTGCAGCTTTCAAAGAGAGAAAGAGTGAGTTACCTCCCTTCTCCTCCAGATATCTCCTTCGCGCCGCGATTCTAGCATCTTCACGCAAGAGTACGACGAGAGGCAGCACCATTAGAGCACCTGGGAGGTTCTCTGCAAGTCCTTCAACCAGACGCAAAAACAGAGCCAAGGCGTTGTTCAAGCTTCGTTGGGTTTCGGAGCTCCTGGTGTCTTGCGCAAGTCCAGGTAAGGGAAGCTAGCCTTCATTTTCAATACAAGCCATAGATTAGCTGTTTCTGAAGTGAGGGCGACGTGGTCGCCGGTTTCGTTTTCATCTTCGTGAATGCTCTGTTTCTATGTGTTTGGGCGACGTGGTCGCCGGTTTTATATACAGACTTCGAAATACCTTGTTTTTGAACCAGATCGCCGGTTTTGGCGTTATTTGCGAACTCCCTGTTTTTGATGTTGCTTTGAAACTGTTTGAGATTTAAATGAGATATTCGAAAATAAGAACCTTGGATTGAGTTTTGCTGTGATTGAAATCATTCCTTTAAGTGTTATGTGATGTGTTGAATGCTGTGAATGTGGGATCGAGGCATAGTATTTTCAGGAAAGGAAATACCGTGTAAGATCGTATGTAATGTGTATTGACCTGGGGCTTGTCTAGAAGGAGATATCCTGACTCTGCTGATATAATGGAATCACGTAGATGAAGTTATTCAGTTGTGGAGAGTCGAAGGAGGTTCATACGTATGGGTGAGTTGTTCAAAAGGGAACGAGCTCGGCCTGTTATATGAATTAACCTTGTCATACCGGGGGAGTTATTGACATTGAGACTATATGCGCATGGCTGTGTGGATTTCACAGCAACCCTGTGTGGATTTCACAGTGGTATGGTATGACAGGTGCAAATCTCTGGGCCTGAGTCAACGCACGAGTCAATCCGGAAGTAGTGTCAAGTGTCTTGTGTGATGAGTCAGTGGAAGTCTGACGTGAGAATGAGAAACTTTGAATTGATAGACACTTGATGAATGTTGAGATTTTAATGACCTTTGAGGAATCGTGCAATATGTGTTTAGTTGATGGTTCACGTGGGTATCTTGAATTTGTTTTACCTTGATTTTAAAGTTCATATCCAAACTCTTTTTAAATGTCTAGCTTACCCTGTGTTTTCTTTTGTGTTGTGGTCTCTTCTTAAACCTGTAATGATCGTGTATAATTTACACGGGAGCAGATGATGTTGCAGGTTGTAGAGCTCCTTAGTGAATTGTCGCTGGAAGGAGATCGCCTGTTTCCTATTCCCGATAGGCGATCACCCTTTTGCTGCTTTCTGATAGGAGATCACCTTTCTGATAGGAGATCGCCCTCCTAGCAGGAGATCGCCCTTTCTGTCAGGAGATCGCCTGTCTTTCTATTGTATTGAATTTTCTTTATGTTTCTGGAAAATTTGACCGAATTTGTATTAAACTCCCTGTGAGGAGAAACTACATTTCATATATATAATATTTTGTTCACTTCAATCTATTTGTTACCTTTATTTTCATTATATACTTTTGTATAGTATTTTGGCGGGATGTTACAGTGGTGCCCCCCAACCTGGTGGGAGTGAAGGCGTCGTTCACGGGGGTGGAAGACCCAGAGGCACATTTGACAGCCTTCCACACTCAGATGATGCTGTCTGGAGGTTCAGACGCTGTGTACTGCAAAATGCTTATGAGCACGCTGAGCGGAGTAGCTATGGAGTGGTTCGTGAGCTTGCCGGAGGGCCACATCACCTCTTTCCATCAGTTTTCAAAGCTGTTCACGGAGCAGTACATCGTCAACAGAGCGCCACCAGTGGTGTCTTACGATTTGTTCGACGTGCGCCAGTACCAGGGGGAGTCGCTGAAGGACTTCCTCAACCGTTTTGCTGCGCAGGTGGTGAGATTGCCCAGCAAGGACGAGAACATGTTAGTGCATGCGTTCAAGAAAGGCGTGCTGCCTGGTCCTTTCAGTGAATCCCTTATCAGGAGCCACCCCGCCACCTTTGCTGAGATACGGCGACGCGCGGTGGCGCACATTGTAGCAGAGACAGAGGTCTCTGAGAAGAGAGGCAGCACTGCGCCGACGAAGCCGCGCGGAGGTCAGGGGAAGCAGCAGCAGCAGGTGCGGGTATATGAGGCCAAGGAAGGGAGGAAGGTGCAGGGAAGGCCTCGTCCGTATGCGCCCAGGAAGGACCAGCCCAGGGGGCGTGCAAAGGAGAACAACACATCGCCTAGGTATGAGTTCGTGATAGAGTTGGCAGAGCTGATCGCCATCCCTGCCGTGGCTGCAAGACTCCGGGTACCAGAGAAAACCGACAAGGTACTTGGAGGGAGGAGGGACGAGTGGTGTGAGTTCCATCAGGCTTATGGACACACGCTCCGATCCTGCTTGACGTTGGGGCATCAACTTGCTGAGTTGGTGAAGACAGGATTCCTGACCGATTACCTGCGGGAGGCGCAAGGTGATCGTGCTTCGGGGTCTCAGACAGGCGATCAGCAACACGAGGTCCCTGTGCATGGGGACGTGAGGTGATGGAGGATGCAACGCTGGGGGGGCTCCCAGGCAGCTCAGGAGGAAGCTCCTCGTGAATCAGGCGTCGCCAGGGCGGTCATCGCCTATAAGAGGAAGGGGTTCATACAGAGTGATTGAAGCGTTGGAGAGTGGAGCTTATTGGCTGGAGACTCTGCATGGAGCACCTATCCCCAGGACATGGAACGCTACACACTTGAGATTCTACTTCAGTTAAGTTATAAAGTAGATGCGTTCTTGCGCTGTACACACACTCAATATATATACTGTAAATAGTTGAACAGATCAGGGGGCACTCTTTTCCTGATGAGGGTTTCTAACGAGGCCACCCAATAAAAAAGATTTCAGTATACCAAGTGTGCACGTGTTTTCCAGTTTCAAGTCCTACTTGCCCCGGATGAAAGTGCAAGTGATCGGTTGGAGCCTGCTCGCCCCAGGCGCGAGTACGGACGACCGATAGGGGTCAACAAGAAAACTCCTCTTCCCCAAAGCAAGACATCATCTTCGCGTTTAATCACTAAGAAGCAGAACGCGATCATTCATCGGTGCACCCAAAGGACGATCAGTCATCGGTGCACTCGAAGCAGAGCACTCGGTCGGTGCATGGTCATCGGGGTCTTGCTAACACGTGTTAAGCTGGGACCCAGGTTCCCAGCGAGAGCGTTACGCATGCACCTCGCATGATTCCAAACTAGAAGAAGGGGAGTTGCCCACTCAAAGGGCATGCGGTGATACCATGCAGGCAGGGATGCGCCTAGCGAGTGCGCTTAGACAGCTACCCCTGGTGCTCCCCTGGGAGCATGCACCCACTCAGAAAAAAGGCCTCACCCTCGACTTTATACAGCGGGGTGCAGGAGAGAGAAAGTCCTCTCCCTCGACTTCGTACAGCGAGGCATGGGCCAGATAAAAAGTCCTCACCCTCGACTTTATACAGCGGGGTGCAGGCGAGAGAAAGTCCTCTCCCTCGACTTCGTACAGCGAGGCATGGGCCAGATAAAAACTCCTCACCCTCGACTTTATACATCGGGGTGCAGGCAGAGAAAAGTCCTCTTCTCTGCTTTTTACAGCAAGGTTGAGGCGAGATAAAAGGTCCTCACCTCGACTTAGTACAGCGAGGCTGAGGCGAGAGGAGAAAGACCTCACCTCGACTTCTTACAGCAAGGCTGAGGCAAGAGGGGTCATCGAGAAGCATTCCCCAAAACACGGGCGTCATCCTTGGCGTTCGGGCCCTCTATGCAACTAGCGCTGGAGTGACACAGAAGTAATGCGAAAACTGAAGCGCGGTGACTGATCGGTGGTGCGCTAACATGCTAGTCGGTGGTCGGTAGCAAAGCTCTAAGTATGAAAGCTTCCCCAAACAAGCTCTTGGGCGATCAGTCGAAGCATTTAGACACCATCAGGTCAGTCATCCAACATGAATTTATGCATAAAAACTGTTAAAGAGAATGCTAAGGTACAGTTGGTCGCGATCAAGTTAGAGGCAAAGTTTGAAGGGTCACAGTGAGATCACGCTGGAGCCTAAGCCTGTTAACAGTTAGCCACATGCAGAGTAAGTTAAAGGTGGAGAGAGAGAAAGGCAGCTGAGAAAAAGAGATTACACAAAAGGAGAAGTCGCAAGGGAAGAAGCTCAAGGAGGAGGAATGAGCTTGCCATCAACCACTGAATGGTGGAGGCTAGGTTGGGCAGAGTCCAAGTCTGGAAGGACGCAGTGAACCTACTGCCAGCCCATGGAACCCATCTATCAGAACCTCGACGCCAGCAGCCATGGTCTCAGGTACATCAGTTTCGAGCTCCTTCTCCTCTTTGGCAACGAAGAGCATTTAGTCTCTTCGCTGAGAACAAGTTCACATCTCGAGACTGGGGGGCTTGTGATCCGGTCGGTCATCGGTATCCGATGACGTCAGCAGCAGATGACCACGTGGACCAGTCACAGAGCAACACATGGCAAGAGATAGCAGATGAACCAGGGTGGAGATCGGCTCCTACATGAGCGCCTGGAAGCAGAGCGCGAGAGTGATGAAGCACCGATCAGTCATCGGTGTATACAGAGTGATCAGTCATCGGTGCACGCAGAGTGATCAGTCGTCGGGGGTTCCTTGCCAACACGTGTTAAACTGGGACCCAGGCTCCCAGCGAGAACGTTACTCAAGGACCTCGCCTGATTCCATAAGCAGAGCACGACAACGTGAAGAAGCGCCATCGGACATCGGCCAGGATGAGAGATACCTCGGTCATCGGTGTGTGTCGAGGTGACATCGGCCGCGCGATGTGTACAACGCAACCAATGATCAGTAAAGCGCCCAGAGGCAGGGAACGGCCTTAGTCGCGAGACGACCACGCATGAAGATGAGAAGACGCAGTTAGATGCAGAATCCTGCTGGGACAAGAACCCGTCAAGGTTAGAGTCTCCCAGTGGGGTCGCATGTCTGCCACGTGGACGGTGAAGATGTTCCCAGAGAATAGGTAGGGCAGATAGGCACAGAAGTTGAGGAGTACAAAGGTACCCACGCAGCCTCCCCTGTCAGACTTTGCACTCAAGTGAAGAAGGCTGGCACGCAAGGTAGCCCTGGGGAGTGGAAACGACAGTGCAGAGTAATTAAGTGGCCCTAGAGGTAGCCAGTAGGGGCTACGCGGGTTTATATGAGGAAGAAGAACACCAAACCAGGTATGCAGTCTTTGCCTCAGAATACACAACAAAAATCCAAGAACACTCAGTTTTCGAATCGAAGAGGACTGAGGGCACACACACACGGGTCTCACACAGAGAGATCCGAGAGAGAGAGTTTTGGTGTTCCCATTGCCTGACTTGAGCGTCGGAGCTACAACGGCCGCTAGAGGCGCCGTCTGTGTGTTTTGCAGGCATCGTTCGGAGTTCCGGCGAAGGTTCCTGGAGCCTCCTTGCAGAATGCGCAGTGTCTAGAAAGCTAGACGAAGGAGTGACGAGGCATTTTCCCCACGCTCGAGTCCGCGGCGAGATCAAAAAGGTACTACATAGATTTGTTGACATTTCTTGGAGAACAAGACTTGACAAAACATGTATAGATCTCAAAATCAAAATGACTCAACTTAAAACAGATTCAACTGATTAAAAGCAGATTCAACCGATTAAAACATGCAGAAAAGACTCAAAACCTAATAAAATCAAACAACACATCAAAATTCAAAGAATCCTACACAAAACTGCAATATAGAAGCTCAAGATAAATTTGAACATGTTTGCACCGATTGGATTGATCCAAATAGCATTCAAAATTAAAAACAAGGTTCAAACACATCAAGACAATCAAGAATAGTATGAACAACATAGAAATTGAATGAAGAACAGAATCAAAAAGAAGAAACAAGATGAAGCACTTATCTCTTGAAGACCATGGCTCTAGATACCACTTGATAGCCACATGCCTTCATCCAATTGATTTCTTTGGTGGAATTTGCAGTCGCTTGCATGGATTGTCACGGACAAGGCTCTCATATGGAGATCATAGTTGCCTTGGAGGTGCAGGTCCAGTATGGAGGTGAGTGGTTTGGCCAGCTCACTTGGAAGGTGAAGGTTGAAGACTAAGCTTGCTTATCCTAGAGAGGAAATGGCAATGAGTGAAGAATTGACACAAATTCTTGGTAGCAATTTCACTCAAATGAATAATATTCCATTACATGAGGTAGGCTCCTCCTTATATAGCAATGGAGGACCAAAAATGAAACTCAAATGCAACTGAAATGGCCTTGTAATGTCCGCCCCATTCAGCTTGGCACATTATACACATTGATCATATTTAACATGTGTAGGAAAGCTTTTCAGCACATGTTTCATATGGATCATGTGGAGGTAGCCGTGTAGCACATTTAACACATGGAAAATGTGTTAATTGTGTACTCTTTAGCCTTACTTAAACTGGCCTAGGTGAATTTAGAAGTTTTAGAAACTCTAAATTAGCATAGGTTGATTTTATGTGCCAAAATTAAATTCTAAGAAAATTTACAGTAAAAGGCCTACTCTACACTACACTAAGCTTATGGCATTTTGAACATATAGAGGAACATTTCCCTACCATCAGTAGCAGTGTCCTAATCCTCTTGAATTCTTCTAGCCATAGCTCTTGTAGTTGGCCCGGATCTTCTATGTGTTAGGCTTGGGCTTGGACTTATGCTGGGGCCTCTTCCTTCACCATCTGAGGGTCTTTGGCCTGGTACTCTCCTATTACTTGGCCCGTAACTATTAAGGAGTCACCCTTTGTGATAGCATTCCTATGAGCTCTTCTTTGGATTTTGGAGTTCCTTGGTGATGATGGATGTGGAAGCTTATGGAGGAGGTGAGCAAGGCCTTCCTAGGAAGCATGGGTGCCTTGAAGGTGCATGAAGAGTGAGGAAATGGGGAGGTTTGGCCAGCCCCTTTGGTAGTGATGAATTGAAGACTAAAACCTAAGTGTTAGGCAAGGAGTAGTGTATGGCACAATTTGGGCAGCATAACAATACTCTATTTAATCTTGAAAATACATGAGGTAGGCCTCCTTATTTATAGATTTAGGAGCCTTGGTGAGCAAGCTTAAAGGGTAGGGATGGAAATACAAAAAGTGGGGGCTGCCTAGGGTATTGACTTTAGTCAAACCACACCATCATCCTAATATTCTAGAAGATAGGTCAAAAATGCAACATTTGATAGTACACCCCTCCTTCTTTTGCTAAAGGCACCTATTTGCTAGCACACCCCTCCTTCTATTGCTAAGGGCACCTTTTTGATAGCACACCCCTAAGTGAGCAAGTTTTGCTTTCTACACTACACTAATCTACTAAGCTACCCCTAATGGGCCTCCAAGTAGCATGTACAAGGTCTTCTCCCTCCCATTCGTGGCTTGACTCATTTGGGCGTGAATGTGCTTGGCCATGGACCTTGTGTTGGGCCTGAACTTGGGTTGGAGCTTGGGCCTCTTCTGTAAGGACCTAGAAAATTTTATTGGAATGAAAGTGATATATTTTAAGTGAATTCTAAGTATGTTTTTATTTAAAATAAAAAGGAAGGAAAGTGTAGCTTAGAGGTCTATAAGATCGCCATTGATAAAGACGGAGGCGACCTCCGACTTCTCTGGTACATGATCGCCAATCACCTATGGTGCACATGATCGCCGAAAGTGCACTTAGTATGTGGTCAAGATGCTGGATCAACCATAGTGGGTTCCAAAAAACCACGCGTATCAAGGTGTGGGTTAAGCCTTAGATACGCTGTGCATGCGAAGCTCCATGCTTGAGCATAAGAAATCGTCCTTAGTGTTGCATGCATGGGCGCACGAGGAGTAGTGCTGATCTATTCTTGGAAATGTGAAGCTACCGACGTCACCAAGTCATGTGGAGGTGATACCTTGGACGTAACATAGTAGGATGAAGAACCTTCAGCAAGGCGTGGCGATGTGTCATCAGTCATCGCCAGGGCGAGACACATGCGGGCATCGCCAGGGCGAGAGACATGCGGGCATCGCCAGGTCGAGAGACATGCGGGCATCGCCAGGGCGAGAGACATGCGGTCATCGCCAGGGATAGACATCGTTCGTCTTCCAGAGAGAGACATCGATCGTCTTCCAGAGAGAGACATCGGTCGTCCGCCAGGAGGAGACATCGGTCGTCCGCCAGGATGAGTCATCGGTGGAAGGTTATCGCGCGATGTCATGTTTCACACAGATAAGGTGGGACCCAGGCTCCCAGCATGAGACGTCCTGCACGCGCGACACGTAGACAAAAAAGGGTGTTTCAAAATAGCTGGCATCAAAGAGTTGGTATGCGCAGAGACACACGTGGCCATACTGTTCAAGGAAGTGTGCACGCAAGCTTTCCTGCAGAGTGGGTAGTCGCAGCGGCAATTGTGGACAAGTTGGTTTAGATTCAAAAACTCACTTCTGAGAGGCAAAGAACGTTGCTGTGGTTCAAGAGTGACAGAGTGAGTTTACCTTCATCCTTCTCTTTTCTCTCCTTCGCGCTGCAATTCAGGCATCCTCAAGCACCAGTACGACGAGCGAGGACTGCCCTTGGACTCCTGGGAAGTTCTCTGCAAGTTCTCCAAATCGGACGCTAAAACAGAGTTAAGGCATCTTTAAGCTTCGGTGGGTTTTGGAGCTCTTGGTGTTTTTGCGCAAGTTCAGGTGAGGGAAGCTAGCATTTTCGTTTAAAAAAAAAAACGTTAGGCGAGTAGGTTCTGAAGTGAGGGCGACATGGTCGCCGATTTTCATATTCCTTTTCACGATGCTCTGTTTTTATGTGTGGGGCGACGTGATCGCCGGTTTTAATGTTGATTTCGAACTTCCCTGTTTTAGTGTCGTTTGAAACTATTTGAGATTGAAATGTGAAATGCATGTGATATTCGAAAATCTGAACCGTGGAATGATTGTTGCTGTGATTGGAATCGTTCATTTAAGTGTTGTATGATGTGTTGAATGTTGTGAATGTGGAATCAAGGCATAGTATTTTCAGGAAAGAAAATACCGTGTAAGATTTTTGTAGAATGTGCATTGATCGGTGATTTCTATAATGAGATATCCTGACTCTCCTGATATAATGGAATCATATAGATGAAGTTATTCAGGCGTTGAGAGTCGATGGAGGTTCATATGTATGGGTAAGTGTTTTGAAAAAATAACCACTTGACCTGTTGTATGGATTCACCCTGTCATACTAGGAGAGTGATGAGATTGAGATTGAGATTATGTTGATGTGCATAGCTGTGGGAACTTTACAGCAATGTAGTATGATAGGTGCAGATCTCTGAGTCTAGTCAATGCACGTGTCTTCCGGAAGTAGTGTCAAGTGTCTGTGTGTGATGAGTCAGTGGAAGTCTGACGTGAGAAATGAGAAACTTTGAAATTGATAGACACTTGATGGAATTATGTGAATTGAACGACTCTTGAGGAAATTGTGAAATATGTGATTACTTGATGGTCATGTGAAGGGAATGAGAAAGTTGATGGTTTTTACGTGGGTGTCTTAAATTTGTTTTATCTTGATTTTAAAGTTTCATATCTAAATTCTCTTTAAAATATCTAGCTTACCCTGCGTTTTTGTTTTGTGGATGTTTTCTTAAACCTGTGATGATCGTGTATAATTTACACGGGAGCAGATGATGTTGCAGGAAGTAGAGCTCCTCAATGAGTGGTCGCCGGAAGGAGATCGCCTGTTTTCTGTTTCTGTTAGGAGATCGCCTGTTTTTCTATTTTGCTGTATTTTGTTTAAGTTTGGAAACTGACTGGATATGTATTAAACTCCCTGTGAGGAGAAATTTCAGAACACACACACACACATATATATATATATATATATATGTTCACTTCGATATTATTGTTTTACCTTTATTTCACTATATAAATATGAAAAGGATTTGGCGGGATGTTACATTAATGGTATCAGAGCAGTTCGTCCTTAGGATGACCTGAGGAGAGTGGGTTCATTGTGTTTCTTCTGCTAGTGGAGTCTTAATCAAAGCTATAGTGAAAGGTTTTCAAATATTTTCTGATTGAAATCTTGTTTGTGCTTTAGTAGATATAGGCTCTAAATGAAAAATTTTGGTATTAAGAGTGAAAGGATCTTGATAAAGTAGTGAGGGTGCACACTCATAACTGAATCGAGATGTTCTCAATCTTAATTCTAAAAGTTTGATGTTGAGCATATATCCACTTCTGGTGTGTTTTATCCCAATTATTAAGTGTGGTGATATTTGATTGGTAGTTTGTACCCATGACTGTTCAGTGTTATTGATCCAGCCGCTTGACTCGAACGTCAACACTCCTCCTCTCCAGCTCCAAACCTTCCAAGAAACCTGAAAGAACAGAAAGGCGCCTCTGCGGCCAGTAGAGCTCCGACGCTCAAGTCAGTGGACAAATCAACAAATTCTCTTAGAGAAAACTAGGAACCGTGCAAGTGAGTTGTTACTAAAAAATGAATCTCCCCCTGAATACCGTTAGGAATTCTATATATATACCTGTGTTTTTCTCTCTCCTGACGGTTATTCCTCTCGACACGTGGACCGCATCTGGTCGTACACGTGTCACCATCTGGAGTACCTGCAACTGAAACGTTACTTTCCCTTTACTCCTACGACTAAGTTATCCACATAGGGAGTAACTTAGCATGCAGGCTACTCTGGGCACAACCTTAAAGCTGGTTAACACTGGTTATCACGGTTCTCAGAGCACACGGGCAAATATACCACTTATCTCCTGTATTTAAACCATGTAATAAACGTTTACCAAGTCTTCTCCAATACCCGGCGATGTCATCTTTCGGCGATGTCCTCTTTCGGCGATCACGTGCAATCTAGGTGTTTACTGATCTCCTACGAGAGAAGTAGGAGACCGCCGCCTTCTTCAACAAACGACGATTCCCTCAACTTCTAAGCTACATTCTCTTTTCTCTTGCTCTTCTTGATCCATGCATTCTCCCGCCATGTCGTTCCACGTGGCACCCTGTGATTGGTCCACGTGGCAATCTACTGCTGAAGTCATCGACTACCGATGACCGACCGGATCAGCTCTCGCTGGGAACCTTGGTCTCAACTTAACACGCATTGGCAAGAACCCCAATGACCGATCGCCCTCTGCATGCGCTTACGACCGCCAGTGCCTTATGCCTATCCACTGATGACCGTGCGGTGCCTCATAACTTCCCCCCGATGACCGGGCGGTGTCTCCAGGCGCTTATCTAGGCACCGCTCTGGGGGTGGCGGCCACTAGGTATCTGACTACCGATCACCGTTGTAGGTAATATCCTCCCTGATTCACTTGCTCTTTCTACCACGTGCCACTCTGTGCATGGTCCACGTGGTCACCTGCTGCTGACGTCATCAACTACTGATGACCGACCGAAACACAAGCCCCCCAGTCTCGAGCTGTGAACCTGTTCACAGCAAAGAGACTAAGAAGTCGTCTTCAAGCGGTCTACAGGAGCGCACACTCTGGCAATAACACTGTTTCATTCCTTCTTCTTCGCCTTCAGACATTCTAAACATCTCTCTGTGAGACCTTTCGACTTCTTCAACCTCCAACCTTCGTGACGCTTTTCTGATCACCCAAAGGTAACCTTTTATCTCTTCTACTGATGACTGATCACCCCTCCTCTAGGAGGCACACTGATGACCGATCACTCGCTAATCCAAACTGCCTGCGAGGTCCATTCCACATGGCCTTGGTCCATGCTGCGGGACCCAGCTGACATGGATCACCCTTTACTATCTGTCCTCGATGACCGAGGTCTGGCCACTACACAAGCGCCCCAGGCCCGAGTTGTAACTTGTCTCAACGAAGAGCCTTATAACCCGCCTGATCGCTATCGGACCTACCGGGCTGACTGGCTCTCACCTTTTTGCCGATGACCGAGGTCATGTAACGAATGAATTATAAATCTTGTCTTTACAATTCAAAGTACTCTTTCTCCTTTACAACTCAACTTTCACCTTGTGTGGGTTGTTTGTAAAGGTCATCTTCCGCTCTCTTCACTTAGCCTTGTTTCTTTGTGCGTTTAACTGACATGCCAAGTGTTCTGCATCATCGCCAAAAATTCCTCTGATCTGGTACTCGCCGAATTAAATTCGGGCGATGTTGCCTTCTTTACCCAAATAAGACGTCCTCTGTGGGATCACCTTTTCCAACCTTCTATTCACTTTTTCACCTGTCATTCCTTTATACGAACTCCTCTTGCCTGCACCTGCTCGAAGGCAAGGAGGACTTCTTCTTTCTCGCCTGCACTTGCTCAAAGGCAAGGAGGTCTTCCTCTGTTGCCTACACTTGCTCAAAGGCAAGGAGGTCTTCCTCTGTTGCCTACACTTGCTCAAAGGCAAGGAGGACTTCCTCTGTTGCCTACACTTGCTCAAAGGCAAGGAGGTCTTCCTCTGTTCTCGCCTGCACTTGCTCAAAGGCAAGGAGGGCTTCCTCTGGTGCCTACACTTGCTCAAAGGCAAGGAGGACTTCCTCTGGTGCCTACACTTGCTCAAAGGCAAGGAGGACTTCCTCTGGTGCCTACACTTGCTCAAAGGCAAGGAGGTCTTCCTCTGTTGCCTACACTTGCTCAAAGGCAAGGAGGTCTTCCTCTGTTGCCTACACTTGCTCAAAGGCAAGGAGGACTTTGAACTTCGCTGGATGCCTCCGATCGCCAAAGGACGATGAGGACTTTAAAAACCTTTCACTTGTGCCCCTGATCGCCTTAGGGCGATGAAGACTTTAAAACTTTTTCACTTGTGCCTCTGATCGCCTGAGGGCGATGAGGACTTTAAAACTTTTTCACTTGTGCCTCTGATCGCCTGAGGGCAATGAGGACTTTAAAACCTTTTCACTTGAAACGTGCGCACTCATTTTACTTCTACCTTGAATCACTTTAGGTGATAAGGTTTTTTTTTCAAAAACTTCTTTAAATTGATAAGCACTCATACTTTAGTATACTTCAAAATTTCAATTTTGACTTTCTTATTTCTTGGGTGGCCTCGTTAAAAACCCTCCTTAGGGAAAAAAGAGTGCCCCCTTTGCATCTGTTTTTACAAAACTGTTAATGATTCCTCTGAGTTTGTACTACTTACAAAGCTTTAACTGAAATAAAACTTGAGGTGAGTGGCGTTCCAAGTACGAGGAATCGCCCTTCCTTCTAGTGTCTCCAAGCGGTAGGTGCCGTTCCCGAGTGCTTCGGTTATTCTAAACGGTCCTGTCCACTTGGGCGACAACTTATTCTCCATCTCGTACTGGTGGGCTTTCCTCATCACCAGATCGCCGGTTTTAAACTGCCTCTGTATTACCCTAGAATTGTATCTTCGTTCAATTCTTCTTTTCACCGCTTCATCTTTCACTCTTGCTTCCTCTCTAACCTCATCTAGTAAATCCAGGTTCATTCTTCTCTCTTCATTTGATTCTTCTGCTACAAAGTGTTGAAATCTCGGTGAGCTTTCCTGGATCTCAACTGGAATCATTGCGTCACAGCCATACACTAAACTAAAAGGAGTTTCGTGGGTACCTGACTGCTCAGTTGTGTGGTATGCCCAAATTATGCGAGGTACCTCATCAGCCCACGATCCTTTAGCTTTCTCTAACCTCTTCTTCAAACCTCTCAACAGAACCCGATTACCGGATTCTACCTGGCCATTCGTCTGTGGGTGTTCCACGGATGCAAACACTTGTTGAATTCCCACATCCTCACACAGCTTCTTCAATAGGTGGCTTGCAAACTTAGTCCCATTATCCGATACTAGACGCTTAGGCACCCCAAATCGGCACACAATGTTCTTCCACACAAAGTTTTCGATCTTGGGTGCCGTGATTTGGGCAACTGGCTCCGCTTCAATCCACTTAGTGAAGTACTCAATCGCCACCACCAAGTACTTCCTCTGCCTGATCGCCATCGGGAAAGGCCCCAGAATATCAATTCCCCATGTATGAAATGGCCAAGGGCTATAAATCGACTTAAGCTCTTCTAGGGGCGACTTGTGCCAATCGGCGTGCTGCTGGCACTGCTTGCAGCACTGGGCGTACTTCTTGCAATCCTCTCTCATCGACGGCCAATAATATCCTGCACGAAGAGTTCTAGCGGCAAGAGCTCGACCCCCGATGTGACTTCCGCATATACCTTCATGGAGCTCAGCCATAATCCTTGTGCATTTCTCCCCGTGTATACATACCAGGAGTGGGTGTGTGAACCCGAACCTGTACAACTCACCATCTACCAGGGTGAACCTGGTGGAGTTCTTCTTGATCTTCTTGGACTCTACTGGATCCATTGGAAGCACGCCATCGGCTAAGTAACCCTGGTATTGCGTAATCCACGTATCTGGCTTATGTGTGGCACAGACCTGTGCGACGTTCACTCCCATCACAAGGAATGCCCTTATCCTTGGCGTTCTCAAGGTCTCCTGAGTCAAAGACCTGTGACTCCTCGCCGTTCCCCCCGTCGACTTGGTCACCTGAAACACCTGGTGATCTGCCACGAACACCCTTGGTGTCTTCAATGTTTCTTGAATAACAGTTCTCTGCCTACCCCCCTTGCCTGAACTGGCAAGCTTGGCAAGCAAGTCAGCTCGGGCATTTTGCTCCCTTGGTACGTGCACTACCTCAAATGAGGTAAAAGAACTCTTCAACTCCTGCACATATGCCAAGTAAGCCGCCATCTGCGGGTCCTTGGCCTGGAACTCGCCAACTACTTGCCCTGTGACCAGCATCGAGTCACTTTTGGCCACCAACACTTTAGCTCCCATCTCCTTTGCCAACAGGATACCTCCAATCAATGCCTCATACTCTGCTTGATTGTTGCTGGCTTTGAAAGCAAACCTCAGGGACTGTTCTATCAGCACGCCGTTGGGCCCCTCTAGAATGACTCCAGTGTAACATCCCGCCAAATCCTTTTCATAATTATAAAATGAAATGAAGGTAAAACAATAATATTGAAGTGAACATATGTATATATATATAATGAAATTGCTCCTCACAGGGAGTTTAATACATAACCGGTCAATTTTCCAAAACTTAAACAAAATACAGCAAAATAAAAAAAACAGGCGATCTCCTATCAGAAAAGGGCGATCTCCTATCAGACAACAGAAAAAGGGTGATCACTTAACAGAAACAGAAACAGGCGATCTCCTTCCGGCGACCACTCACTGAGGAGCTCTACTTCCTGCAACATCATATGCTCCCGTGTAAATTATACACGATCATCACAATTTTAAGAAAAAGCCAAACACAACACCAAAAACACAGGGTAAGCTAGATATTTGAAAGAGAGTTTAGATATGAACTTTAAAATCAAGATAAAACAAATTTAAGATACCCACGTAAAACCATCAACTTTCTCATTCTCTTCACATGACCATCAAGTAAACACATATTTCACAATTCCTCAAGAGTCGTTCAAATCACATAATTCATCAAGTGTCTATCAATTCAATGTTTCTCATTTCTCATGTCAGACTTCCACTGACTCATCACACACAGACACTTGACACCACTTCCGGAAGACTCATGCATTGACTAGACTCAGAGATCTGCACCTGTCATACTGCCCCACTGTGAAATCACACACATTCACAGGGTTGCTGTGAAATCACACACATTCACAAGCGTATAAATGAATCTCAATATCATCACTATCCTAGCATGACAGGGTTAATCCATACAACGGGTCAAGCTCGTTCTCTTTCAAACAACTCACCCATACGTATGAACCTCCTTCGACTCTCAACGCCTGAATAACTTCATCTATATGATTCCATTATATCAGGAGAGTCAGGATATCTCATAATAAACAAATCACCGGTCAATGCACACTCTACACAATCTTACACGGTATTTTCTTTCTTGAAAATACTATGCCTTGATCCCACATTCACAACATTCAACACATCATACAACACTTAATGAACGATTCAGTCACAGCAACATTCGTTCCGCGGTTCAGATTTTCGAATATCACATGCATTTCACATTTAAATCTCAAACAGTTTCAAACAACACAAAAACAGGGCAGTTCGCAAAACAACACCAAAACCGGCGATCTCATCCAAAAACAGGGGATTATGCAATAACAGTTGAAAACCGGCGACCACGTCGCCCCATCATCTCAATCATCTAATATAAGGTTTTCGTTGGAATTAAGGCTAGCTTCCCTTACCTGAGCTTGCGCAAAACACCAAGAGCTCCAAAACCCACCGAAGCTTAAAGATGCCTTAGCTCTGTTTTAGCGTCTGGTTTGGAGAACTTGCAGAGAACCTCCCAGGTGCTCCAAGGGCAGTCGTCGCTCGTCGTACTGGTCCTTAAGGATGCCTGAATCACAGCGCGAAGGAGAGAAAAGAGAAGGATGAAGGTGAGCTCACTCTGTCACTCTTGAACCACTGCAATGTTCTTTGCCTCTCCGAAGTGGGTTTTTGAATCTAAACCAACTTGTCCACAAAAGCCGCTGCCACCACCCACTCTGCAGGGAAGTTTGCGTGTACGCTTCCCTGAACAGTACGACTACGCGTGCCTCTGCGCAGGCCAACACTCTGATGTCACTATTCTGAACCACCCTTTTTGTCTACGTGTTGCGCGTGCAATACGTCTCATGCTGAGAGCCTGGGTCCCACCTTATCTGTGTGAAAATCGACATCGCGCGATAACCTTCCACCGATGACCGCTCGCGCGATGACTATCCACCGATGTCTCATCCTGGAGGACGACCGATGTCTCTCCCTAGGAGACGACCGATGTCTCGCCCTGGCGATGACCGCATGCCTCGCGCCCTGGCGATGCTCGCATGCCTCGCGCCCTGGCGATGCTCGCATGCCTCGCGCCCGGCGATGCCCGCATGCCTCGCGCCCTGGCGATGCCCGCATGCCTCGCGCCCGGCGATGCCCGCATGCCTCGCGTCCGGCGATGCCTGACGACACATCGCCACGCCTTGCTGAAGGTTCTTCATCCCACTATGTTACGTCCAAGGTATCATCTCCACATGACTTGGTGACATCGGTAGCTTCACATTTCCAAGAGTAGATCAGCACTACTCCTCGTGCGCCCATGCATGCAACACTAAGGACGATCTCTTATGCTCAAGCATAGAGCTTCACATGCACAGTGTATCTAAGGCTTAACCCACACCTTGATACGCGTGGTTGTTGGAACCCACTCTGGTTGATCCAGTATCCTGACCACATACTGAGTGCACTTTCGGCGATCATGTGCACCATAGGCGACTGGCGATCACGTGTAATCTAGGCGACAGGCGATTATGTACTAACCAGGCGATCTCATAGTCTTCTAAAATACACTTTCCTTCCTTTTTTATTTTAAATAAAAACATACTTAGAATTCATTTAAAATATATTCCTTTTTATTCCAATTTACTTTTACATGTCCTTACATCCAGCACCGCTACCTTGCTAGTTCGACGATCCATCTACCGAAAGGACCCAACGAAAGCCATTTTCTTCAACGTGAGTTGCCTCTGACGAGAGCTCGACAAGAAAATCAGCGAAAACCTGCCCCTTAATTGGCCCTCGGGGTTCAAAGTTAATGTCGAACTCTGACAGCTCTACCGCCCACTTCACCATTCTTCCAGCGACATCAGGTTTCTTCAGGACCTTCTGAATTGGCAAATCGGTCATTATCAGGACGGTGAAGCTCTGAAAGTAATGACGCAACCTCCTCGCCAAAAATACCACCACTAGAGCAGCTTTCTCCAAGGCCTGATACCTCACTTCGGGACCTTGTAGCACTTTACTCACAAAATAAATAGGCTTCTGGACCTGGTTTTGGTCTTGAACAAGCACCGCACTCACCGCTCTCTCAGTTACAGCATAATACAACCTGAGAGGCACTCCTACTAACGGTTTGCACAGAACCGGCGGGCTTGCTAAATATGTCTTAAGCTTCACGAAAGCTTCTTCACACTCCTGGGTCTAGACAAACCTATTGTTTCTCTTTAAACATTGAAAATATGGGTGGCCCTTCTCGCCGCTAGCTGACACAAAGTGTAAGGACCTGTAAAATTCAATTGGAATAAAAAGGGATATATTTTAAATGAATTCTAAGTATGTTTTTATTTAAAATAAAAAGGAAGGAAAGTGTAGCTTAGAAGACTATGAGATCGCCTAGTTAGTACTTAATCGCCGGTCGTCTACTACACATGATCGCCAGGGCGCGAGGCATGTGGACGTCGCCAGGGCGCGCGAGGCATGTGGACGTCACCAGGGCACGCGAGGCATGCGGGCAACGCCGGGGCGCGAGGCATGCGGGCAACGCTGGGGCGCGAGAGGCATGCGGGCAACGCTGGGGCGCGAGAGGCATGCGGGCGTCGCCGGGGCGCGAGGCATGCGGGCAACGCTGGGGCGCGAGAGGCATGCGGGCATCGTCGGGGCGCGAGGCATGAGGCATCGCCGGGTCGCGAGAGGCATGCGGGCGTTGCCAGGGATAGACATCGGTCGTCTCCCAGGGAGAGACATCGGTCGTCTTCCAGGGAGAGACATCGGTCGTTTGCCAGTATGAGACCTCAGTGGATAGTCATCGCGCGAGCGGTCATCGGTGGAAGGTTATCACGCGATGTCGAGCTTCACGCAGATAAAGTGGGACCCAGACTCCCAGCATGAAACGTCCTGCACGCGCGCCACGTAGACAAAAGGGTGGTTCAGAATAGTGACATCAGAATGTTGGCATGCGCAAGAGACACTCGCGGTCGTACTGTTCAGGGCAGTGGTTGGCATGCACAAGAGACAACAGTGGTCGTACTGTTCAGGGCAGTGGTTGGCAGGCGCAAGAGACAACCGTGGCCGTACTGTTCAGTGAAATAGTACACTCAGGCTTTCCTGCAGAAGGGGTGGCAGCAGCAGCATACGTGGACAGGTAGGCTTGGATTCAAAAGCCCACTGCAGGAAGGCAAAGAAGGTTACAGTGGCTCAAGAGTGAAAGAGTGTCTGCATCTTCATCCCTCTCTTTTCTCTCCTTCGCGCTGCAACTCAGGCAACCTCCAGCACCAATGCGACGTGCGACGACTGCCCTTAGAGCACCTGGGAGGTCCTCTGCAAGATCTACAAACCAAATGCTGAAAACAGAGCTAAGGCATCCTTTAAGCTCGGTGGAATTTGGAGCTCTTGGTGTTTTGCGCAAGTCCAGGTAAGGGAAGCTAGCCTTATTTCCAACGAAAATCCTTATATTCATGATTGAGATGATGGGGGCGACGTGGTCGCCGGTTTTTCAACTGTTATTGTAAAATCCTCTGTTTTTGAACGAGATCGCCGGTTTTGGCGTTGTTTTTCGAACTCCCCTGTTTTTGGTATTGTTTGAAGCTGTTTGAGATTTAAATGTGAAATACATGTGATATTCGAAAATCTGAACCTTTGAAATGACTGTTGCTATGATTTGGATCGTTCATTTGAGTGGTATGATGTGTGGAATGTCGTGAATGTGGGATCAAGACATAGTATTTTCAGGAAAGGAAATACCGTGTTGAGATTTGGTTATGAAGTGTATTGATCTGTAAGTATCCTGTGAATGAGGCGATCCTGACTCTGCTGAGATAATGGAATCACATAGAGGAAGTTACTCAGTCAGTGAGAGTCGAAGGAGGTCCATATGAATGGGTGAGTCGTGTGAAAAAGAACGAGCTCGGTCTGTCTTATGGATTAACCCTGTCATACTGTGAGAGTGATGAATTGAGATCGAGATTGTGTTGATGCGCATGGCTGTGGAAACATTACAGCAAATGAAGTATGACAGGTGCATGTCTCTGGATGCTAGGTTCAACGCACGAGTCTTCCGGAAGTAGGGTCAAGTGTCTTGTGTGATGAGTCAGTGGAAGTCTGACGTGAGAATGAGAAACATTGAATTGATAGACACTTGATAAACGTTGTGATTTTAATGACCTTTGAGGAATCGTGCAATATGTGTTTAGTTGATGGTTTACGTGGGTATCTTGAATTTGTTTTATCTTGATTTTAAAGTTCATATCTAAACTCTTTTCCAAATGTCTAGCTTACCCTGTGGTGTTTCTTTGGTGTTGTGTTTGGCTCTTTCTTAAACCTGTGATGATCGTGTATAATTTACACGGGAGCAGATGATGTTGCAGGAAGCAGAGCTCCTCAGTGAGTGGTCGCCGGAAGGAGATCGCCTGTTTCTACTTCTGTTAGGCGATCACCCTTTTGCTATCTTCTGATAGGAGATCGCCCTCTTCTGATAGGAGATCGGCCTCTTCCGATAGGAGATCGCCTGCTTTGTTTTTTTTACTGTATTTTGTTTATGTTTCTGGAAAATTTGACCGAATTTGTATTAAACTCCCTGTGAGGAGAAACTACATTTCATATATATAATTTTGTTCACTTCAATCTATTTGTTACCTTTATTTTCATTATATAAACATGAATAGTATTTTGGCGGGATGTTACACAAAGCGTGAGAGAGCAGCCATTCGACCTGTCAACTGCTGCACCTCCTTCACTGTAGCTGGGCTTCTCATCGCTATAATAGCAGCACACTTGTCAGGATTTGCCTCTATTCCTCTCTCCGTCAAAAGAAAACCTAAAAATTTTCCTGCTTCCACGCCAAAAATGCACTTCTCTGGGTTCAGTTTCAGCTTATACTTGGCTATCGTTACAAACAACTCTTCCAAGTCCAAGACGTGCCTGCTCCTCTCCAGGGAGGTCACCACCATATCATCAACATAGGCCTGCACATTCCTTCCCAGCATCGGTGCAAGTACCTTATCCATTAACCTTTGGTACGTGGCCCCAGCATTCTTCAGCCCAAACGGCATTACTTTATAGCAAAAACACGACCTCTCTGTCATGAAGGCAGTCTTTTCTTCATCCATACGATGAATCTTGATCTGATTATACCCCGAGAAGGCATCCAGAAAGGTCAACAACTTGCACCCTGCTGCACTGTCAACCAGGGCGTCTATACTTGGCAAAGGATATGAGTCCTTCGGACAAGCCTTGTTCAAATCCGTGAAATCGACACACATGCGCCATTTCCCGCTGCTCTTCTTAACCAGTACAACGTTAGCGAGCCACTCGGGGTACTGGATTTCCCGAATGTGACCTGCGGCGAGGAGCTTCTGCGTTTCATCTCTAATCGCCTGCCTTTTCTCCTCGTTGAACTTTCTTCTCCTTTGTCGCACTGGTCTAATCTGGGGGTCCATCGCCAGGTGGTGGCACAAGAAGTCAGGGTCGATTCCAGGCATATCCAAAGCAGACCATGCAAACGCGTCCAAATGCCTTTCTATCACCCCGGCGATCTGGTCTTGTGCTTCACGATCCAGAGATTTTCCCAGCTTGAAGACCTTGCCTTGTATTTTCCTCTCAACCCACTCCTCCACTGGTTGAGGCCTCCTTTCACTGGCGATCACCGCTTTGGCGATCCCTGTAGCCTTAGCCTCTTCTGGGCGATCGGCATTACTAACTCCTTTCCCAACATCTGCCACATGTGCATTCCCCTCGGCGATCACCTCCATCGCAACATCAACTGCTTCCCCCCCTTGTCGCCTAGACTCCACGCCGGGAGGCGGTGTGGTTGAGATGTAGCTTATTGATCGCTTATTCTTGAGGCTGTTTTCGTAACACTTCTTTGCCTCCTTTTGATCAGACCGCAGGGTTATTACAACACCTTCCATTGAAGGGAGCTTAACCTTCATGTGCCTTGTTGAAGGCACCGCCCCTATCCGGTTGAGAGTTGGCCTCCCTAACAGGATGTTGTATGCTGAGGGGGCATTCACGACAAGGTATTTGATTTTCTCTGTTCTTAAAGCCACCTCATCCGTGAAGGTGGTTCTCAACTCAATATACCCCTTGACCTCCACTTGATCGCCGGTGAAACCATACAAGCATCCTCCATAAGGTCTCAACTGATCAAGGGGTAACTACAACTTGTTGAAAGTTGGCCAGAACATTACATCGGCCGAACTTCCCTGATCAACCAGCACCCGATGGATCTTCCTTCCTGCCGTGACAAGAGAAACCACTATAGGATCGTTGTCATGCGGTACAATATCCCTTCGGTCTTCTTTGGTAAACGTGATGTCCACATCGGGCGAGTGATCCTCAAACGCTTCCACTGCCATCACGGACCGAGCATATTTCTTGCGCTGTGATGCGGTGCACCCACCTCCTGAGAAACCCCCAGCTATAGTGTGGATTTCCCCGTGAATGGGCACTTCGTGTTGTTGGCTCTCACTGCTCGCCGGATGGGAGATCGACGCACTGGCTGCCTTCTTCTCCAGCAAATAGTATTTTAGAAATCCACTTTTCACCAGCTCGTCCAGTTGGTATCCCAACAACAGGCAGGAGTCAAGGGCGTGACCAAAACTTTTGCGGAATTCACACCACGCGTCTGGCTTTGGCCCCAACACCTTATCCGACACCTTCTCAGGCACCTTCAGCTTGGCAGCTATATTGGGAATGGCGATCAGGTCCGCCAATCCCATCACGAACTCATGCCTTGGAGGGCGCTTGAAATCCCTCTGGCGACCTGGCGCTCTTCCTCTACTATTGCCATCGCCTTTGTTTTTCTTTAGGTCATAAGGACGGTATGTCCTTTCATCCTTCTTCACCGCTGCCGTCTCCAATACCCTCTGAGGCTGAGGTTTGGTTTGGGTGTGTGGTTTCGCAGGAGCCATATTTCCTCTCTTCTCCATCACTTCATTCTCAGCGGCGATGTGAGCAACAGCAAGTCGCCAAATTTCTGCAAACGTTGCGGGGTGGCTCCTGATTAACGATTCACTGAATGGTCCACGTAGCACGCCCTTCTTGAAGGTGTGCACGAACATCTCCTCATCTTTACCTGGTAATCGGACTATCTGAGCTCCAAACCTATTCATATAGTCCTTCAAAGATTCCCCCTGGAATTGCCTTACGTCGAACAGGTCGTACGACACCATAGGCGGCGCCTTATTCACGATGTACTGATCGACGAACAGCTTGGAAAACTGCTGGAAACTGGAAATGTGTCCAGTAGGTAGGCTCCCAAACCAATCCAATGCTGTACTGTGGAGAGTGCTCATGAACATCTTGCAATAGGCCGCATCCGATCCTCCCGACAACATCATCTGCGTATGAAACGCATTAAGGTGAGCCTCTGGATCTTCCACTCCAGTGAAGGAGGCCTTCACCGTCGCGATGTTCGTAGGAATCACAGCATCCATGATCACCTACGAAAATGGCATTGGAAAAACTCGTGGCGGAGACGTTGGCGCGCCTCCACCAGTCGCGGCACTCTCCCTCTGCTCGCGAAGAGCCTGACGTAACTCCTCATTAACCTTGCTCAGCTCTTTGTTCCTGGCCTGGGAAGCGACCAGGTCGCCGTGCATCTTCGTCTGCTCGACGCGCGACGCTGCCACATTTTCTTGCAAAGTACGCATCATCTCCAGCATTTGCGCCATCGTCACGGTGTTCTCTCCAGACTGCGCCGCGACTGAACTTGATCTGGTTGTCCTCATCTTCCTCATGAAACTTCTACTACCTTCACACAGCTACCTTTCAGCACGCAAAAGTTATCTCGCAACAGCGCTCAAGAAATGCTTCAACTTCCTTCGCACAACGATCGATTCCGTAATCAATCGGTAGAAACCTCCAGAAACAATTCTTCACCGATTAAACGCAACTCAAACGGTTAAAAACTCCAAAAACTGATTGCGACAGCAAGCAATCAAACAGAAACTGTAACATCCCGCCAAAAACTATACATATGTATATAATAAAAATAAAGGTAAACAAATAATGTTGAAGAGAACATAACTATATATATAAGTAATGAAGTTGCTCCTCACAGGGAGTTTAATACATAACCAGTCAAATGTTTTTCAAAACTTAACGAAATCAATCAAATACAACGAAAACGGCGGTCTCCATACATAAACCGGCGATCTCCTAACAGAAGACCCCTAAACAGGCGATCTGCTATCAGGACATAAACCCGGCGATCACCACCAAGAGATAGAAACAGGCGATCTATTCCTCGGCGACCACTCACTAAGGAGCTCTACTTCCTGGAGGATCATCTGATCCCGTGTAAATTATACACGATCATTACAGGTTTAAGATAAGGCCAAACACAACACAAAAGAAACACAGGGTAAGCTAGACATTTAAAAAGAGTTAGATATGAACTTTAAAATCAAGGTAAAACAATTTCAAGATACCCACGTAAACCATCAACTAAACACATATTTCACGATTCCTCGAAGGTCATTAAAATCACAACATATATCAAGTGTCTATCAATTCAAAGTTTCTCATTTCTCACGTCAGACTTCACTGACTCATCACACAAGACACTTGACACTACTTCCGGATTGACTCGTGCGTTGACTCAGGCTCAGAGATCTGCACCTGTCATACCATACCACTGTGAAATCCACACAGGGTCGCTGTGAAATCCACACAGCCATGCGCATATATAATCTCAATGTCATTAACTCTCCCGGTATGACAGGGTTAATTCATATAACAGGTCGAGCTCGTTCTTTTTCACACTACTCGCCCATTCATATGAACCTCCTCCGACTCTCCACAACTGAATAATTTCATCTACGTGATTCCATTATATCAGCAGAGTCAGGATATCTCCTTCTAGACAAGCCCCTAGTCAATACACCTACACACGATCTTACACGGTATTTCCTTTCCTGAAAATACTATGCCTTGATCCCACATTCACAACATTCAAAACATCATACCACTCAAATGAATGATTCAAATCACAGCAACAATCATTTCAAGGGTTCAGATTTTCGAATATCACATGTATATTGTATTTAAATCCCAAACAGCTTCAAACAACATCAAAACAGGGGAGTTCGAAATCCGTATTTAAAACCGGCGACCACGTCGCCCAACCACATAGAATAGAGCATTGCGAAAAGAAACAGAAAACCGGCGACCACGTCGCCCTCACTTCAGAAACAGCTAATCTATGGCTTGTATTGAAAATGAAGGCTAGCTTCCCTTACCTGGACTTGCGCAAACACCAAGGGTTCCAAAAATCCACCGAGCTTAAAGGATGACTTAGCTCTGTTTTCAGTGCCTGGCTTGTAGCACTTGCAGGGAACCTCTTAGGTGCTCTAAAGGCAAACGTCGCTTATCGCACTGATGCTTGAGGTTGCCTGAGTCACAACGCAAAGGAGAGAAGAAGGGAGGGAGGAAGTTTGCACTCACTCTAACACTCTTGAGTCTGTAACCCTCTTTGCCTTCCCGCAGTGGCTTTTGAATCCCAGCTTACCTGTCCACGTATGCTGCTGCTGCCACCCCTTCTGCAGGCAAGCCTGAGAATCACTGCCCTGAACAGTACGACCACTGTTGTCGCTTGTGCATGCCAACCACTACTCTGAACAGTACGACCACTGTTGTCTCTTGTGCATGCCAACCACTGCCCTGAACAGTACGACCGCGAGTGTCTCTTGCGCATGCCAACATTCTGATGTCACTATTCTGAACCACCCTTTTTGTCTACGTGGCGCGCGTGCAGGACGTTTCATGCTGGGAGTCTGGGTCCCACCTTCTCTGTGTGCAACTCGACATCGCGCGATAACCTTTCGTCGATGACCTCTCGCGCGAAGACTATCCACCGATGACCTCTCGCGCGAAGACAATCCACCGATGACCTCTCGCGCGAAGACAATCCACCGATGACCTCTCGCGCGAAGGCAATCCACCGATGCCTCATCCTGGCGGACGACCGATGTCTCCCCCTGGAAGATGCCCGCATGCCTCGCGCCCTGATGATGCCCGCATGCATCGCGCCCTGGCGACGTCTGCATGCCTCGCGCCCTGGCGACGTCCACATGCCTCGCGCGCCCTGGCGACGTCCACATGCCTCGCGCGCCCTGGCGACGTCCACATGCCTCGCGCGTCCTGGCGACGTCCACATGCCTCGCGCGTCCTGGCGACGTCCACATGCCTCGCGCGCCCTGGCGACGTCCTCACGCCCTGGCGATCATGTGTAGTAGACGACCAGTGATTAAGTACTAACTAGGAGATCTCATAGTCTTCTAAGCTACACTTTCCTTCCTTTTTATTTTAAATAAAAACATACTTAGAATTCATTTAAAATATATCCCTTTTTATTCCAATTCAATTTTACAGGTCCTTACAGAAACCACCGAAAACCTCACAAACTCAACAGTGGATGGGAATCCCAGTTTACACGGCCCCATGGTGGGCGCCTGATGATCCAGCCGCTTGACTCGAACGTTAACACTCCTCCTCTCCAGCTCCAAACCTTCCAAGAAACCTGAAAGAACAGAAAGGCGCCTCTGCGGCCAGTGTAGCTCCGACGCTCAAGTCAGTGGACAAATCAACAAATTCTCTTAGAGAAAACTAGGAACCGTGCAAGTGAGTTGTTACTAAAAAATGAATCTCCCCCTGAATACCGTTAGGAATTCTATATATATACCTGTGTTTTTCTCTCTCCTGACGGTTATTCCTCTCGACAGGTGGACCGCATCTGGTCGTACACGTGTCACCATCTGGAGTACCTACAACTGAAACGTTACTTTCCCTTTACTCCTGCGACTAAGTTATCCACACAGGGAGTAACTTAGCATGCAGGCTACTCTGGGCACAGCCTTAAAGCTGGTTAACACTGGTTATCACGGTTCTCAGAGCACACGGGCAAATATACCACTTATCTCCTGTATTTAAACCATGTAATAAACGTTTACCAAGGCTTCTCCAATACCCGGCGATGTCATCTTTCGGCGATGTCCTCTTTCGGCGATCACGTGCAATCTAGGTGTTTACTGATCTCATACGAGAGAAGTAGGAGACCGCCGCCTTCTTCAACAAATGGCGATTCCCTCAACTCCTAAGCTACATTCTCTTTTCTCTTGCTCTTCTTGATCCATGCATTCTCCCGCCATGTCGTTCCACGTGGCACCCTGTGATTGGTCCACGTGGCAATCTACTGCTAAAGTCATCGACTACCGATGACCGACCGGATCAGCTCTCGCTGGGAACCTTGGTCTCAACTTAACACGCATTGGCAAGAACCCCAATGACCGATCGCCCTCTGCATGCGGTTACGACCGCCGGTGCCTTATGCCTATCCACTGATGACCATGCGGTGCCTCATAACTTCCCCCCGATGACCGGGTGGTGTCTCCAGGAGCTTATCTAGGCACCGCTCTGGGGGTGGCGGCCACTAGGTATCTGACTATCGATCACCGTTGTAGGTAATATCCTCCCTGATTCACTTGCTCTTTCTACCACGGGCCACTCTGTGCATGGTCCACGTGGTCACCTGCTCCTGACGTCGTCAACTACTGATGACCGACCGGAACAGTTATGCTTTCTATTTTTTAGCATTATGATTCTGTTGATGAACTCAAATTCTTAATGACTTTGAGATGTTGACCTTTGTAAGGTCTAGATGTTACCTCCTGAATGAATTGATTTCTTATCGATCTCATTCTTGTAGTTGTAGGGAATATAGAAACCAATAGTTTCAAAATCTGAAACGAAGAAAGATGGCACCTAGACCTCCTACCCCTCCCCAACCTTCTTCGGAAATGAGCCAGATTGCCAAGGCTATTGAGATGATGGCAACTGCCATCCAACAACAGAATGCAGCAATGGCTCAGAATCATCAAGCTGCAATGCACCATTGGGAAACTGCTCGGTCGGCTGAAACAGCTTCCCACGTCGGTCAGCCTCAGGAACAGATGGGACTGACCGAGTTCATGAGGCACAACCCACCCAAGTTCAGTGGGAATGCTACCCCTGATCAAGCAGATCAGTGGGTCAGAGAGTTGGAGAAAATCTTTAGGGCGACCTCCTGCCTTGAAGAGAAGAAATTGGTATTCGCCACCTATCTCCTATCTGGAGAAGCCGAGTTCTGGTGGATGGGAGCTCAGCAGATGTTGGAAGCCAGAGCTGATGTTTTAGACTGGGAGAGCTTCAGGGTGAGATTTCTGGAAAAATACTTCCCAGATAGTGCAAAGTTTGCGAAGGAAGCAGAATTTTCCTCAGATTGGAGCAGGGGGAGATGTCAGTGAATGCTTATGCTGCTCGGTTTGAGTAGCTCGCCCGATTCTATACCCAGGCGACCTCTGAGGCTTGGAGGTGTAGGAAGTTTGAAGAGGGACTGAAGCATGGGCTGAAGAGGACCATAGCCCCTATGTGCATCAGGGAATTTCACGCCTTAGTAGAGAAGGTGAAGATGGTGGAGACTCTGGAAAAGGGTGATTCTCGGGTGATCAGGTCACACCCAGGGGGTTCTTCCAGTGGGAAGGCCAAGGTGCAGCACCCACAAAGCAAGCCCTATGCGAGACCTCCACCACATCGGGCAGGAGCAGCGTCATCCCAGTTTCAGCAGCAACAACCTTGGAAACCCAAATGTTTCCATTGTGGTGGACCACACATGCCCAATGTGTGCCCCAAGAAGGCTTCGGAGAGAAGGTGTTTTGCATGTCAAAAGACGGGACACATTGCTAGAGATTGTCCTACCCAGAATAGGATGACTCAACCCAGTGGTTCCCAACAGTTGAGGAATGGAGGCAGTAGGCCTCAAGCAGCATGGAGAGTGTTTGCCATGACAGGAGCAGAGGCGTCTCAGTCAGGTAAGCTAGTGCAAGGTGTTTGTTTTATAGCTGGTAGAGGTGTAAAAGCCTTGTTTGATTCTGGAGCGACACACTCCTTTGTGTCAAGCCTGTGTGTAGCCGAGTTGGGCCTTCTAGTGAAGGAGTTACCGTTTGAACTGTTGGTCTCTACACCTGCGTCAGGACAGGTGTTGACCTCTACAGTTTGCCCTGAATGTCCAGTGATAGTAGAGGGACGCAGGTTCAAAGTAAACTTGATCTGCCTACCTCTTTAGGACCTGGATGTTATCCTGGGAATGGATTGGCTATCTGCCAATCATGTTCTCATAGACTGCGGTAGTCAGAAAATATCGTTTCCAGACCTCCAAGAGTCAGATGTGATATCTGCTCAGCATGGGTGGTCGGAGTTGGAAAAATGGGCAAGGTGCTTCGTGATCCTAGCTCGGTTGGAAGTAAAGAATGAAGAGGACGTAAGCAGGATACATGTGGTGAAAGATTTCATGGATGTATTTCCAGAAGAAATACCTGGATTACCTCCTAAGAGAGAAGTGGAATTCTCTATTGATTTGGTACCTGGAGCTGGACCAGTGTCAATGACACCTTATAGGATGGCTCCAGCCGAGTTGGTAGAATTAAAGAAGCAAGTGGAAGAGTTGTTGGAGAAATAATTCATCAGACCCAGTGTATCTCCATGGGGGGCTCCAGTGCTCCTAGTTAAGAAAAAGGATGGAGGGTCTCGGTTGTGTATAGATTACAGGCAACTGAACAAGTTGACCATCAAGAACAAGTACCCCCTACCTAGAATTGATGATTTGATGGATCAATTACATGGGGCCTCGGTGTTCTCAAAGATTAATCTGAGATCGAGGTACCACCAAATTTTGGTAAAAGCTGAAGATGTTCAAAAGACAGCATTTAGGTCTCGTTATGGGCACTATGAGTATGTGGTAATGCCGTTTGGAGTAACAAACGCTCCAACTCTGTTCATGGATTTCATGAATAGAATTTTTCGCCCTTTCTTGGATAAGTTTGTGGTAGTCTTCATAGACGACATACTCATTTATTCAAGGACCGAGGAAGAACATGAAGAACATTTGAAGACAGTATTGGAGATCCTGAGGGAGAAGCAATTATATGCCAAGTTCTCTAAGTGTGAGTTCTGGTTGAAGGAAGTCAACATCTTAGGACATGTAATATCTACCCAGGGGATCTCGGTGGATCCAGCCAAAGTGGAGGCAGTGCTTCAGTGGGAACGTCCTAAGACAATTACTGAGATAAGGAGTTTTGTGGGTTTAGCAGGCTACTATCGGAGGTTCATTGAAGATTTTTCCAAGGTAGTAGCTCCTTTGACTCACTTAACTCGCAAAGATCAACCTTTTGCTTGGACTGAAAAGTATAGGCAGAGTTTCATGGGGCTGAAGAAGAGGTTGACTAGCGCCCCAGTGTTAGTGATCCCGGATGTAAGGACCTGTAAAATTAAATTGGAATAAAAGGAATATATTTTAAATGAATTCTAAGTATGTTTATATTTAAAATAAAAAGGAAGGAAAGTGTAGCTTCGAAGTCTACGAGATCGCCGTTGTTGAAGACGGAGGCGACCTCCGACTTCTCTGGTACATAATCACCTGTCGCCTAGAGTACATATGATCGCCAATCGCCTATGGTGTACATGATCGCCGAAAGTGCACTTAGTATGTGGTCAAGATGCTGGATCAACCATAGTGGGTTCCAAAAACCACGCGTGTCAAGGCATGCAGGCATCGCGCGGGCGCGAGAGGCATGCAGGCATCGCGCGGGCGCGAGAGGCATGCAGGCATCGCGCGGGCGCGAGAGGCATGCAGGCATCGCGCGGGCGCGAGAGGCATGCAGGCATCGCGCAGGCGCGAGAGGCATGCAGGCATCGCGCGGGCGCGAGGGGCATGCGGGCATCGCGCGGACGCGAGGCACGCGGGCATTGCCAGGGCGCGATGCATGTGGACGTGGCCAAGGCGCGAGAGTTATGAGGGCGTCGCCAGGGAAGACATCGGTTGTCTCCCAGAGGAAGACATCGGTTGTTCGCCAGGAAGAGGTCATCGGTGGTAGTCTTCGCGCGAGGTCATCGGTGGTAGTCTTCGCGCGAGGTCATCGGTGGATCGTCTTTGCGCGAGAGGTCATCAGTGGTTTCTCTTCGAGCTGGTAGTCATCGGCGAAAGGTCATCGCGCGACGTTGAGTTACACCCAGAGAACTTGGGCCCCAGACTCCCAGCAAGAGACGTTCTGCACGCGCGCCACGTAGACGAAAAAGTGGTTCAGAATAGTGACCTCATAGCGTAGCCTGCGCAGACGCACGCTTAGGTGTACTGTTCAGCGAAGCGTACACGCAAACTCCCTGCAGAGTGGGTGGTGGCAGCGGTTTTTGTGGAGAAGTCAGCTTAAGATGCAAAAACCCATTTCTGAGGGAGAAGGAAAGAAACGTTGCTGTGGTTCCAGAGCTAAAGGGTGCGTTTATCTCCCTTCTCCTCCATTCTCTCCTTCGCGCTGCGGTTCTAGCACCTTCACACGAGAGTACGACGAGCGACGGCCACCATTAGAGCACCTGG
The DNA here is from genome assembly GCA_013389735.1 of Phaseolus lunatus. Taxonomy (NCBI): domain Eukaryota; kingdom Viridiplantae; phylum Streptophyta; class Magnoliopsida; order Fabales; family Fabaceae; genus Phaseolus; species Phaseolus lunatus. The sequence goes on along the minus strand of CM023864.1, from coordinate 29,407,845 downwards.
GAGGTTCTCTGCAAGTCCTTCAACCAGACGCGAAAAACAGAGCCAAGGTATTCTGCAAGCTTCGTTGGATTTCGAAGCTCCTTGTGGTTGCGCAAGTCCAGGTAAGGGAAGCTAGCCTTCATCTTTACTACGAGCCATAGTTGAACCATTTCTGAAGTGTGGGCGACGTGGTCGCCGTTTTCGCTTTCGTCTTCGTGAAATGCTCTGTGTTGTGTGCTTGGGCGACGTGGTCGCCTGTTTTAATATACAGCCTTCGAAATACCATATTTTGAACTAGATCGCCGGTTTTGGCGCTGTTTTGCGAACTCCTTGTGTTTGATGTTGTTTTGAGAACTGCTTGAGATTTACATGAGATATTCGAAAATATGAATCCTTTGAAATGGCTATTGCTGTGATTGCATCGTTTACTTGAGTGGTATGATGTCTTTGAATGCTGTGAATGTGGGATCGAGGCATAGTATTTTCAGGAAAGAAAATACCGTGTAAGATCTTGTGGTAGGTGCATTGATCGGTGATTCCTAAGGGGATATCCTGACTCTGCTGAGGTAATGGAATCACGTAGAGGAAGTTACTCAGTTGTTGAGAGTCGAAGGAGGTCTATATGATGGGCGTCTCGTGTGAAAAAGAACGAGCTCCGTCTGTCATATGGATTAACCCTGTCATACCAGGAGAACTATGGTAACATTGAGATGATATATGCGCATGCTGTGTGGATTCACAGCGACCCTGTGTGGATTTCACAGTGGTGTGGTATGACAGGTGCAGATCTCTGAGTCTAATCAACGCACGAGTCAATCCGGAAGTAGTGTCAAGTGTCTTGTGTGGTGAGTCAGTGGAAAGTCTGACATGTGAAATGAGAAACTTGAATATTGATAGACACTTGATGCTGTATTGTGAAATGGAATGACTATGGGTGAATGTTGTGAAGTTTGTGATTTTGGGCGATCAGCTGAATGCTATGAGCAGCTCTACGTTTTACATGGATATTTTGGAACTTGGTTTACTTGGATTTTCATGTTCTTGATTTAAACTTCTTTTAAATTATCTAGCTTACCCTTTTATCTGTTATTGTGGTTGTTTTTCTCAAAACTGTGATGATCGTGTAATTGATACACGGGAGCAGATGATCTTCCAGGAAGAAGAGCCCTCTAGTGAGTGATCGCCGAGGAGGAGATCGCCTGTTTTCTGTCTCTATCGGGTGATCGCCTGTGTCTGCCTCCATCGGGTGATCGCCTGTTTTTTTTCTGTCTTGATAGGTGATCGGTCTCGTCCGATAGGAGATCGGTTTCTTCCGATAGGAGATCGCCTGCTTTGTTTTTTTTACTGTATTTTGTTTATGTTTCTGGAAAATTTGACCGAATTTGTATTAAACTCCCTAAGAGGAGCAACTTCATTTCATATATATATTATTTTGTTCATAGAATCTATTTGTTACCTTTATTTTCATTATATACATTTGTATAGTATTTTGGCGGGATGTTACATTAATGGTATCAGAGCAGTTCGCCTTAGGATGACCTGAGGGCTGTGGATCCATTGTGTTTCTTCTGCTCATAAAAATTTATTTGAGTTTTAAATAACCACTATAGTGGGAGGTTTTCAAACGTTTTTGTATTGAACTCTTGCGTGTGCTTTGGTGAATGTATGCCTAACTGAAAATCTTAGTATTAAGAATAAGAAGGTCTTGATAAAGTGGTGAGGGTGCACACTCATAACTGGATCAAGATGATTCTTAATCTTAATTCCAAAGGTTTGATGTGTAGCCTACATTGAATTCTGGTGTGATTTTTGAGTGTTCTTGAATTTGACTGAGGTGGTAGTTTGGACTGATGTTTGCACACCAGTAACTGTTCTGGTGTTTTGTGTGAAGTTATAAGTGTTATGATTCTGTTGATGAACTCAAATTCTAGATGACTTTGAGATGCTGACCTTTGTAAGGTCTAGTTGTTACCCCTTGAATGAATTGATTCTTATCGATTTCATTCTTATAGTTGTAGGGAATATAGAAGTCAATAGATTCAGAAGATGGCACGTAGACCTGCTACCCCACCTCAACCTTCCTCAGAGATGAGTCAGATCGCCAAGGCCATCGAGATGATGGCGACTGCCATTCAGCAGCAGAATGCGGCGATGGCTCAGAACCATCAAGCCACAATGCAGCACTGGGAAACTGCCCGATCTGCTGAGACAAACTCCCACGTCGGTCAGCCCCAAGAACAGATGGGACTGGCCGAGTTCATGAGGCACAACCCACCTAAGTTCAGTGGGAATGCTACCCCTGACCAGGCAGATCAGTGGGTCAGGGAGGTGGAGAAAATCTTTAGGGCGACCTCCTGCCCTGAAGAGAAGAAGCTGTTGTTTGCCACGTATCTGCTATCAGGAGAAGCTGAGTTCTGGTGGATGGGAGCTCAGCAGATGATGGAGGCCCGAGAGGATGTTCTGGATTGGGAGAGCTTCAGAGTGAAGTTCTTGGAAAAATACTTCCCAGACAGCGCCAAGTTTGCAAGGGAAGCTGAGTTCTTAAAGTTGGAGCAGGGGGACATGTCAGTAAACGCCTATGCTGCCCGTTTTGAGTACCTCGCCCGGTTCTATACCCAGGCGACCTCCGAGGCCTGGAGGTGTAGGAAGTTCGAGGAAGGGCTGAAGCATGGGCTGAAGAAGACCATAGCCCCGATGTGCATCAGGGAGTTCCACGCCTTAGTGGAGAAGGCGAAGATGGTGGAGACCCTGGAAAAGGGTGAGTCTCGGGTGATCAGGTCACACCCAGGAGGTCCTTCCAGTGGGAGAGCTAAGGCACAGCACCCACAAAGCAAGCCCTATGCGAGACCTCCATCACATCGGGCAGGAGCAGCACCTCCCCAGTTCCAACAGCAACAACCTTGGAAGCCTAAGTGTCTTCACTGTGGTGGACCACACGCCTCCAATGCTTGTTTCAAGAAGACTTCAGAGAGGAAATGTTTCGTCTGCCAAAGGACAGGGCACGTTGCTAGAGAGTGCCCTAGCAGGAATGGGGCGACCCAACCCAGTGGCTCCCAACAGTTGAGAAACGAGGGCGGCAGACCTCAGGCAACAGGGAGGGTGTTCGCCATGTCTGGAGCAGAGGCAGCTCAGTCAGGTAACCTCATCCAAGGTGTTTGTTTTATTGCTGGTAGAGGTGTGAGGGCCTTGTTTGATTCTGGAGCGACACACTCCTTTGTGTCAAGCCTGTGTGTAGCCGAGTTGGGCCTCCTAGTGAAGGAGTTACCTTTCGAGCTGTTGGTCTCTACACCTGCGTCAGGACAGGTGTCGACCTCTACAGTGTGCCCTGAATGTCCAGTGATTGTAGAAGGACGCAGATTCAAGGTGAACTTGATCTGCCTACCTCTTCAGGACCTGGATGTCATCCTGGGAATGGATTGGTTAGCTGCCAATCACGTTCTCATAGACTGTGGTAGGCAGAAAGTAGCGTTTTCAGACCCCCAAGAATCGGATGTGTTATCAGTTCAACGAGGGCAATCAGAGCTGGAAGGAGAGGCGAGGTGCTTCGTCGTGCTCGCCCGGTTGGAAGTGGAGAATAAAGGGGACGTAAACAGGATACAAGTGGTGAAAGATTTCACAGATGTATTCCCAGAAGAGGTGCCTGGGTTACCCCCTAAGAGAGAAGTGGAATTCTCTATTGACTTGGTACCTGGAGCTGGACCAGTGTCAATGGCACCTTATAGGATGGCACCAGCCGAGTTAGTGGAGTTAAAGAAGCAAGTGGAAGAGTTGCTGGAGAAGCAGTTCATCAGACCCAGCGTATCTCCATGGGGAGCTCCAGTGCTCCTAGTCAAGAAGAAGGATGGAGGGTCTCGGCTGTGTATAGACTACAGGCAATTGAACAAATTGACCATCAAGAACAAGTACCCCCTACCTCGGATTGATGATTTGATGGACCAGATTCATGGGGCCTCGGTGTTCTCCAAGATTGACCTGAGATCGGGGTATCACCAAATCTTGGTAAAAGCTGAAGATGTTCAGAAGACAGCTTTTAGGTCTCGATATGGGCACTACGAGTATGTAGTGATGCCATTTGGAGTCACCAATGCTCCAGCTCTATTCATGGACTACATGAATAGGATCTTTCGCCCTTTCTTGGATAAGTTTGTGGTGGTCTTCATAGATGACATCCTCATTTATTCAAGGACCGAGGAAGAGCATGAGGAACACCTGAGGACAGTATTGGAAATACTGAGGGAGAAGCAGCTCTATGCCAAGTTCTCTAAGTGTGAGTTCTGGCTAAGGGAAGTCAACTTCTTAGGACACGTGATATCTGCCCAGGGGATCTCGGTAGATCCAGCCAAGGTAGAGGCAGTGCTGCAATGGGAACGTCCTAAGACAGTGACTGAGATAAGGAGCTTTGTGGGGTTGGCGGGCTACTATCGGAGGTTTATTGAGGATTTTTCCAAAGTAGTGGCTCCTTTAACACAACTGACCCGCAAGGACCAACCCTTTGCTTGGACCGACCGATGTGAGCAGAGCTTCAGGGAACTAAAGGAGAGGTTGACCAGTGCTCCAGTGCTGGTGATTCCAGAAGTAGGAAGACCTTTTTGTAAGGACCTGAAATTTATTGCAATGAAAGAGTATGTTTTAAATAAATTCTAAGTATGTTTTTATTTAGAATAGAAAGGGAGGAAAAAGTTAAGTTTGGAAGGCTACGAGGTCGCCGGTCGTCTGCTACACATGAGCGCCAGGTGGACATCGCGCGGGCGTGAGAGGGCATGCAGGCATCGCGCGGGCGCGAGAGCATGCAGGCATCGCGCGGGCGTGAGAGGCATGCAGGCATCGCGCGGGCGCGAGGGGCATGCGGGCATCGCGCGGGCGCGAGGCACGCAGGCATTGCCAGGGCGCGATGCATGTGGACGTGGCCAAGGCGCGAGAGTTATGAGGGCGTCACCAGGGAAGACATCGGTTGTCTCCCAGAGGAAGACATCGGTCGTTCGCCAGGAAGATGTCATCGGTGGTAGTCTTCGCGCGAGGTCATCGGTGGTAGTCTTCGCGCGAGGTCATCGGTGGTAGTCTTCGCGCGAGGTCATCGGTGGATCGTCTTCGCGCGAGGTCATCGGTGGATCGTCTTCGCGCGAGAGGTCATCAGTGGTTTCTCTTCGAGCTGGTAGTCATCGGCGAAAGGTCATCGCGCGACGTTGAGTTACACCCAGAGAACGTGGGCCCCAGACTCCCAGCAAGAGACGTTCTGCACGCGTGCCACGTAGACGAAAGAGTGGTTCAGAATAGTGACCTCAGAGCGTAGCCTGCGCAGAGGCACGCTTAGTAGTACTGTTCAGGGAAGCGTGCACGCAAACTTCCCTGCAGAGTAGGTGGTGGCAGCTGCTTTTGGAGGGATAAGTTGGTTTAAGTTACAAAAAATCCACTGCTGGGAAAAAAAAGGAAAACATTGTTGTATTCGACGAGAGAAAGAGTGAGTTTCTTCCCTTCTCCTCCAGTTACCTCCTCCGCGTTGCGATTTCAGCATCTCCACACAAGAGTACGACGAGAAGCAACACCATTGGAGCCCCTGGGAAAGTTCTCTGCAACTCCTTCAAAACCAGACGCAAAAACAGAGTCAAGGCGTTCTTCAAGCTTCGTTGGATTTCGGAACTCCTGGTGGTTGCGCAAGTCCAGGTAAGGGAAGCTAGACCTCTTTTCCATACAAGCCATAGTGTAGCTTTTTCTGAAGTGTGGGCGACGTGGTCGCCGTTTTCGCTTTTGTCTTCGTGAAATGCTTGGTTTGTGTTTTGGGCGACGTGGTCGCCGGTTTCATATAAAGCCTTCGAAATACCTTGTTTTTGAACCAGGTCGTCGGTTTTGGCGCTGTTTTACGAAATCTCTGTTTTGATGTTATTTTGAAACTACTTGAGATTTACATGAGATATTCGAAGATCTGAAGCTTTGAAATGTTTGTGGATGTGATTTGAATCATTTACTTGAATGGTAGGATGTGTTTGAATGCTGTGAATGTGGGATCGAGGCATAGTATTTTCAGGAAAGGAAATACCGTGTAAGATCTGTATAGGTGTATTGACTAGGGGCTTGTCTAGAAGGAGATATCCTGACTCTACTGAGATAATGAAATCACGTAGATGAAGTTATTCAGTTGGTGAGAGTCGAAGGAGGTTCGTATGAATGGGCGAGTTGTTCAAATGGGAACGAGCTCGGCCTGTTATACGAATTAACCTTGTCATACCGAGAGAATGGTAACAATGAGATGGTATATGCGCATGCTGTGTGGATTCACAGTGGTGGGTATGACAGGTGCAAATCTCTGGGCCTGAGTCAACACACGAGTCAATCCGGAAGTAGTGTCAAGTGTCTTGTGGGGTGAGTCAGTGGAAAGTCTGACATGTGAAATGAGAAACTGGAACATTGATAGACACTTGATGCTGTGTTGTGAAATGGAATGACTATGGAAAATGTAGTGAATTTGCGATTTTGGGCGATCAGCTGAATGCTAATTGTAGTTCTACGTTTTACATGGATAATTTGGAACTTGGTTTACTTGGATTTTCATGTTCATGAGTTAAACTTCTTTTAAATTATCTAGCTTACCTTTTTAATTGTGGTGGTTTTCTCAAAACTGTGATGATCGTGTAATTGTACACGGGAGCAGATGATCTTCCAGGGAGTAGAGCTCCTCAGTGAGTGGTCGCCGGAAGGAGATCGCCTATCTCCGTCTCTACCGGGTGATCGCCGGTTTATGCCTCCATCGGGTGATCGCCGGTTTTCGTGTCCTGATAGAAGATCGCCCGTTTTGAGGTCTTCTGATAGAAGATCGCCCGTTTTGAGGTCTTCTGTTAGAGATCGCCGTTTTAAAGTTGGAGATCGCCGTTTTCTTTTGAGACCGCCTGTCTTACTGCATTTCTTTTATTATTTTCGTAAAATCTTGCAAACAATTGATTTGGTTATGTATTAAACTTCCTAAGGGGAGTAACTTCATTTCTGATATATATATATATACATTTTATTTTGCACTCTTCAATATTATTTGGTTACACTTAATTTCAATTATACATGTATGTATGTATTATTTTGGTGGGATGTTACATTAATGGTATCAGAGCAGTTCGTCCTTAGGATGACCTGAGGGCTGTGGATCCATTGTGTTTCTTCTGCTCATAAAAGTTATTTGAGTTTTTAAATAACAACTATAGTGAAAGGTTTTCAAACGTTTTGTATTGAAAAGTTTGTGTGTGCTTCTGTGCTTTAGTGAATGTATGCTCAAATTGAAAATCTTGGTATCAAGAATGAGAAGATCCTGATAAAGGAATGAGGGTGCACACTCATAACTGGATCAAGATAATTCTTAATCTTACTTCCAAAGGTTTGATATTTAACCTACATTGAATTCTGGTGTGATTTTTGAGTGTTCTTGAATTTGACTGAGATGGTGGTTTGGATTGATGCTTGCACACCAGTAACTGTTCTGGTGTTTTGTTTGGGATTATAGGTGTTATGATTCTGTTGATGGACTCAAATTCTTAATGATTTTGAGATGCTGACCTTTGTAAGGTCTAGCTGTTACCCCTTGAATGAATTGATTCTTATCGATTTCATTCTTATAGTTGTAGGGAATATAGAAGTCAATAGATTCAGAAGATGGCACGTAGACCTGCTACCCCACCTCAACCTTCCTCAGAGATGAGTCAGATCGCCAAGGCCATAGAGATGATGGCGACTGCCATTCAGCAGCAGAATGCGGCGATGGCTCAGAACCATCAAGCCACAATGCAGCACTGGGAGACTGCTCGGTCGGCTGAAACAAACTCCCACGTCGGTCAGCCCCAAGAACAGATGGGACTGGCCGAGTTCATGAGGCACAACCCACTTAAGTTCAGTGGGAATGCTACCCCTGACCAGGCAGATCAGTGGGTCAGGGAGGTGGAGAAAATCTTTAGGGCGACCTCATGCCCTGAAGAAAAGAAGCTGCTGTTCGCCACTTATCTGCTATCAGGAGAAGCTGAGTTCTGGTGGATGGGAGCTCAGCAGATGATGGAGGCCCGAGAGGATGTTCTGGATTGGGAGAGCTTCAGAGCGAAGTTCTTGGAAAAATACTTCCCAGACAGCGCCAAGTTTGCAAGGGAAGCTGAGTTCTTAAAGTTGGAGCAGGGGGACATGTCAGTAAACGCCTATGCTGCCCGTTTTGAGTACCTCGCCCGGTTCTATACCCAGGCGACCTCCGAGGCCTGGAGGTGTAGGAAGTTCGAGGAAGGGCTGAAGCATGGGCTGAAGAAGACCATAGCCCCGATGTGCATCAGGGAGTTCCACGCCTTAGTGGAGAAGGCGAAGATGGTGGAGACCCTGGAAAAGGGTGAGTCTCGGGTGATCAGGTCACACCCAGGAGGTCCTTCCAGTGGGAGAGCTAAGGCACAGCACCCACAAAGCAAGCCCTATGCGAGACCCCCATCACGTCGGGCAGGAGCAGCACCTCCCCAGTTCCAGCAGCAGCAATCTTGGAAACCCAAGTGCTTCAATTGTGGTGGACCACACGCCTCCAACGCATGCCCCAAGAAGAGTTCGGAGAGAAGGTGCTACATCTGCCAAAAGGCGGGGCATTTTGCTAGAGAATGCCCTAACCAGAATGGGGCGACCCAGCCCAGTGGCTCTCAGCAGATGAGAAACGAGGGCAGAAGACCTCAAGCAGCAGGGAGGGTGTTCGCCATGTCTGGGGCAGAGGCAGCTCAGTCAGGTAACCTCATCCAAGGTGTTTGTTTTATTGCTGGTAGAGGTGTAAGGGCTTTGTTTGATTCTGGAGCGACACACTCCTTTGTGTCAAGCCTGTGTGTATCTGAGTTGGGTCTCCTAGTGAAGGAGTTACCTTTTGAGCTGTTGGTCTCTACACCTGCGTCAGGACAGGTGTCGACCTCTACAGTGTGCCCTGAATGTCCAATGATTGTAGAAGGACGCAGATTCAAGGTGAACTTGATCTGCCTACCTCTTCAGGACCTGGATGTCATCCTGGGAATGGATTGGTTAGCTGCCAATCACGTTCTCATAGACTGTGGTAGGCAGAAGGTAGCGTTTCCAGACCCCCATGAAGCGGATGTGTTAACAGTTCAACAAGGGCGATCAGCGTTGGAAGAAGGGGCGAGGTGTTTCGTGGTGCTCGCCCGGTTGGGAGTAGGGAATAAAGGGGACGTAAACAAGATACAAGTGGTGAGAGATTTCACCGATGTGTTCCCAGAGGAGGTGCCTGGATTACCCCCTAAGAGAGAAGTGGAATTCTCTATTGACTTGGTACCTGGAGCTGGACCAGTGTCAATGGCACCTTACAGGATGGCACCAGCCGAGTTAGTGGAGTTAAAGAAGCAAGTGGAAGAGTTGCTGGAGAAGCAGTTCATCAGACCCAGCGTATCTCCATGGGGAGCCCCAGTGCTCCTAGTCAAGAAGAAGGATGGAGGGTCTCGGCTGTGCATAGACTACAGGCAATTGAACAAATTGACCATCAAGAACAAGTACCCCCTACCTCGGATTGATGATTTGATGGACCAAATTCATGGGGCCTCGGTGTTCTCCAAGATTGACCTGAGATCGGGGTATCACCAAATCTTGGTAAAAGCTGAAGATGTTCAGAAGACAGCTTTTAGGTCTAGATATGGGCACTACGAGTATGTAGTGATGCCATTTGGAGTCACCAATGCTCCAGCTCTATTCATGGACTACATGAATAGGATCTTTCGCCCTTTCTTGGATAAGTTTGTAGTGGTCTTCATAGATGACATCCTCATTTATTCAAGGACCGAGGAAGAGCATGAGGAACACCTGAGGACAGTATTGGAAATACTGAGGGAGAAGCAGCTCTATGCCAAGTTCTCTAAGTGTGAGTTCTGGCTAAGGGAAGTCAACTTCTTAGGACACGTGATATCTGCCCAGGGGATCTCGGTAGATCCAGCCAAGGTAGAGGCAGTGCTGCAATGGGAACGTCCTAAGACAGTGACTGAGATAAGGAGCTTTGTGGGGTTGGCGGGCTACTATCGGAGGTTTATTGAGGATTTTTCCAAAGTAGTGGCTCCTTTAACACAACTGACCCGCAAGGACCAACCCTTTGCTTGGACCGACCGATGTGAGCAGAGCTTCAGGGAACTAAAGGAGAGGTTGACCAGTGCTCCAGTGCTGGTGATTCCAGAAGTAGGAGAACCTTTTGATGTCTTCTGTGATGCCTCACATCAAGGCTTGGGATGCGTCTTGATGCAAGAGAAGAGGGTGGTTGCATATGCTTCAAGGCAACTCAAGGTGCATGAGAAAAACTACCCTACTCATGATTTGGAGTTGGCAGCGGTAGTGTTTGCCTTGAAGATCTGGAGGCATTATCTGTATGGAGCTCGGTTCCAGGTGTTCAGTGACCACAAGAGCTTGAAGTACCTGTTCGATCAGAAGGAGCTAAACATGAGACAAAGAAGGTGGATGGAATTCCTAAAGGACTACGACTTTCAACTCATGTATCACCCAGGGAAGGCCAATGTAGTGGCAGATGCCTTGAGTAGGAAGTCTATACAAGTCGCCACCATGATGATGGAAGAGCAGAAACTGATCGAGCAGTTCAGGGACTTAAACCTGGGAGTAGAGTTTCACGTGAATCACATTAGTTGTAGTAAGCTGACTATAACTAATGACTTCCTGGGAATGTTGAAGGATAAGCAATTGGAGGACCCTAGCCTGAAGCGCACTATGGAGTCGCTAGGAACAGATCAGGCGAGAGGCTTTGAGATGGGCGATGATGGGATCTTGAGGTTTGATGGCAGGATTTGCATACCTGCAAATGATGAGTTGAAGAAGATGATCCTAGAGGAAGGTCATAAGAGTCGCCTTAACCTCCACCCAGGCATGAACAAGATGTACCATGACTTGAAGGAGTCATTTTGGTGGTCAGGCATGAAGAGGGACGTCGCCCAGTACGTGGCAACCTGCTTAACGTGCCAAAAGGCGAAGGTGGAGCATCAAAAACCTGGCGGGCTGTTGCAGCAACTGGATATCCCCGAGTGGAAGTGGGACAGCATTGCCATGGATTTTGTCACCCATTTACCCAGATCGGTAAAGGGTCATGATGCAATCTGGGTCATCATTGATAGGCTGACGAAGAGTGCCCACTTCCTCCCAGTAAATATGAAGATGCCCATGGCCAAGTTGGCACAGCTGTACATCAAGGAGATTGTGAGGTTGCATGGAGTGCCTTCCAGCATCATTTCAGATAGGGATCCCAGGTTCACTTCACGGTTTTGGCAGACCTTGCAAGAGTGTTTGGGAACCAAGTTGAGGATGAGCTCTGCATATCATCCCCAAACAGATGGTCAGTCAGAGAGGACGATCCAATCTTTGGAAGATCTGCTGAGGGCATGCGTTTTGGATCAATTGGGAGGTTGGGAGGAGGTGTTGCCACTAGTGGAGTTTACCTATAACAATAGCTACCACGCCAGCATTGGGATGGCACCATATGAAGCCCTGTATGGGAGGAAATGCAGAACTCCCTTATGTTGGTACCAGGAGGGCGAGGCAGTCTTGGTTGGGCCAGAGTTGATTCAGCAGACGACCGAGAAGGTGAAGCAGATACAAAGCAGAATGAAAGCCTCTCAGAGTAGGCAGAAGTCCTATGCAGATCAGAGGAGAAAGCCTTTGGAGTTTGCTGCTGGAGATCACGTGTTCATGAAAGTGACACCAACCAAGGGTGTAGGGCGGGCGATCAGGTCAAAGAAGTTGTCCCCTAAGTTCGTGGGACCATATCAGATCTTAAGAAGGATTGGCCCAGTGGCGTATGAGATCGCCCTACCTCCCCATCTGGCGAATCTGCACAATGTGTTTCACGTGTCACAGCTGAGGAAGTACATGGCAGACCCTAGTCATGTGCTGGATGTAGACGACGTGCAGATTAGGGATGACTTGTCCTTTGAAGCAAAACCAGTCAGGATTGACGATCGGCAATGTAAACAGCTCAGGGGCAAGACCATCGACATGGTGAAAGTGGTGTGGGATGAGAAATCGGGGGATTCTACTTGGGAGTTAGAAGAACCCATGAGGGAGGCTTATCCATACCTCTTTTCCTTGTAATCCAATTTTCGAGGACGAAAATTTTTCTTGTTGGGGAGAATGTAAGGACCTGAAATTTATTGCAATGAAAGAGTATGTTTTAAATAAATTCTAAGTATGTTTTTATTTAGAATAGAAAGGGAGGAAAAAGTTAAGTTTGGAAGGCTACGAGGTCGCCGGTCGTCTGCTACACATGAGCGCCAGGTGGACATCGCGCGGGCGTGAGAGGCATGCAGGCATCGCGCGGGCGCGAGAGGCATGCAGGCATCGCGCGGGCGTGAGAGGCATGCAGGCATCGCGCGGGCGCGAGGGGCATGCGGGCATCGCGCGGGCGCGAGGCACGCAGGCATTGCCAGGGCGCGATGCATGTGGACGTGGCCAAGGCGCGAGAGTTATGAGGGCGTCACCAGGGAAGACATCGGTTGTCTCCCAGAGGAAGACATCGGTCGTTCGCCAGGAAGATGTCATCGGTGGTAGTCTTCGCGCGAGGTCATCGATGGTAGTCTTCGCGCGAGGTCATCGGTGGTAGTCTTCGCGCGAGGTCATCGGTGGATCGTCTTCGCGCGAGGTCATCGGTGGATCGTCTTCGCGCGAGAGGTCATCAGTGGTTTCTCTTCGAGCTGGTAGTCATCGGCGAAAGGTCATCGCGCGACGTTGAGTTACACCCAGAGAACGTGGGCCCCAGACTCCCAGCAAGAGACGTTCTGCACGCGTGCCACGTAGACGAAAGAGTGGTTCAGAATAGTGACCTCAGAGCGTAGCCTGCGCAGAGGCACGCTTAGTAGTACTGTTCAGGGAAGCGTGCACGCAAACTTCCCTGCAGAGTAGGTGGTGGCAGCTGCTTTTGGAGGGATAAGTTGGTTTAAGTTACAAAAAATCCACTGCTGGGAAAAAAAAGGAAAACATTGTTGTATTCGACGAGAGAAAGAGTGAGTTCTCTTCCCTTCTCCTCCAGTTACCTCCTCCGCGTTGCGATTTCAGCATCTCCACACAAGAGTACGACGAGAAGCAACACCATTGGAGCCCCTGGGAAAGTTCTCTGCAACTCCTTCAAAACCAGACGCAAAAACAGAGTCAAGGCGTTCTTCAAGCTTCGTTGGATTTCGGAACTCCTGGTGGTTGCGCAAGTCCAGGTAAGGGAAGCTAGACCTCTTTTCCATACAAGCCATAGTGTAGCTTTTTCTGAAGTGTGGGCGACGTGGTCGCCGTTTTCGCTTTTGTCTTCGTGAAATGCTTGGTTTGTGTTTTGGGCGACGTGGTCGCCGGTTTCATATAAAGCCTTCGAAATACCTTGTTTTTGAACCAGGTCGCCGGTTTTGGCGCTGTTTTACGAAATCTCTGTTTTTGATGTTATTTTGAAACTACTTGAGATTTACATGAGATATTCGAAGATCTGAAGCTTTGAAATGTTTGTGGATGTGATTTGAATCATTTACTTGAATGGTAGGATGTGTTTGAATGCTGTGAATGTGGGATCGAGGCATAGTATTTTCAGGAAAGGAAATACCGTGTAAGATCTGTATAGGTGTATTGACTAGGGGCTTGTCTAGAAGGAGATATCCTGACTCTACTGAGATAATGAAATCACGTAGATGAAGTTATTCAGTTGGTGAGAGTCGAAGGAGGTTCGTATGAATGGGCGAGTTGTTCAAATGGGAACGAGCTCGGCCTGTTATACGAATTAACCTTGTCATACCGAGAGAATGGTAACAATGAGATGGTATATGCGCATGCTGTGTGGATTCACAGTGGTGGGTATGACAGGTGCAAATCTCTGGGCCTGAGTCAACACATGAGTCAATCCGGAAGTAGTGTCAAGTGTCTTGTGGGGTGAGTCAGTGGAAAGTCTGACATGTGAAATGAGAAACTGGAACATTGATAGACACTTGATGCTGTGTTGTGAAATGGAATGACTATGGAAAATGTAGTGAATTTGCGATTTTGGGCGATCAGCTGAATGCTAATTGTAGTTCTACGTTTTACATGGATAATTTGGAACTTGGTTTACTTGGATTTTCATGTTCATGAGTTAAACTTCTTTTAAATTATCTAGCTTACCCTTTTATCTTCAATTGTGGTGGTTTTCTCAAAACTGTGATGATCGTGTAATTGTACACGGGAGCAGATGATCTTCCAGGGAGTAGAGCTCCTCAGTGAGTGGTCGCCGGAAGGAGATCGCCTATCTCCGTCTCTACCGGGTGATCGCCGGTTTATGCCTCCATCGGGTGATCGCCGGTTTTCGTGTCCTGATAGAAGATCGCCCGTTTTGAGGTCTTCTGATAGAAGATCGCCCGTTTTGAGGTCTTCTGTTAGAGATCGCCGTTTTAAAGTTGGAGATCGCCGTTTTCTTTTGAGACCGCCTGTCTTACTGCATTTCTTTTATTATTTTCGTAAAATCTTGCAAACAATTGATTTGGTTATGTATTAAACTTCCTAAGGGGAGTAACTTCATTTCTGATATATATATATATACATTTTATTTTGCACTCTTCAATATTATTTGGTTACACTTAATTTCAATTATACATGTATGTATGTATTATTTTGGTGGGATGTTACACTTTTGATGTCTTCTGTGATGCCTCACATCAAGGCTTGGGATGCGTCTTGATGCAAGAGAAGAGAGTGGTTGCATATGCTTCAAGGCAACTCAAGGTGCATGAGAGGAACTACCCTACTCATGATTTGGAGTTGGCAGCGGTAGTGTTTGCCTTGAAGATCTGGAGGCATTATCTTTATGGAGCTCGGTTCCAGGTATTCAGCGATCACAAGAGCTTGAAGTACCTGTTCGATCAGAAGGAACTAAACATGAGACAAAGAAGGTGGATGGAATTCCTAAAGGACTACGACTTTCAACTCATGTATCACCCAGGGAAGGCCAATGTAGTGGCATATGCCTTGAGTAGGAAGTCTATACAAGTCGCCACCATGATGATGGAAGAGCAGAAACTGATCGAGCAGTTCAGAGACTTAAACTTTGGAGTGGAATTTCACGTGAATCACATTAGTTGTAGTAAGCTGACTATAACTAATGACTTCCTTGGGATGTTGAAGGATAAACAATTGGAGGACCCTAGCCTAAAGCGCACTGTGGAGTCACTAGGGACAGATCAGGCGAGAGGCTTTGAGATGGGCGATGATGGGATCTTGAGGTTTGATGGCAGAATTTGCATACCTGCAAATGATGAGTTGAAGAAGATGATCCTAGAGGAAGGTCATAAGAGTCGCCTTAACCTTCATCCAGGCATGAACAAGATGTACCATGACTTGAAGGAGTCATTTTGGTGGTCGGGCATGAAGAGGGACATCGCCCAGTACGTGACAACCTGCTTAACGTGTCAAAAGGCGAAGGTAGAGCATCAAAGACCTGGCGGGCTGTTGCAGCAACTGGATATCCCCGAGTGGAAGTGGGACAGCATTGCCATGGATTTTGTCACCCATTTACCCAGATCGGTAAAGAGTCATGATGCAATCTGGGTCATCATTGATAGGCTGACGAAGAGTGCCCACTTCCTCCCAGTAAATATGAAGATGCCTATGGTCAAGCTGGCACAGCTATACATCCAAGAAATAGTGAGGCTGCATGGAGTGCCTTCCAGCATCGTTTCAGATAGAGATCCCAGGTTTACTTCACGGTTTTGGCAGACCCTGCAAGAGTGTTTGGGAACTAAGTTGAGGATGAGCTCTGCATATCATCCCCAAACAGATGGTCAGTCAGAGAGGACGATCCAATCTTTGGAAGATCTGCTGAGGGCATGCGTTTTGGATCAATTGGGAGGTTGGGAGGAGGTGTTGCCACTAGTGGAGTTTACCTATAACAATAGCTACCACGCCAGCATTGGGATGGCACCATATGAAGCCCTGTATGGGAGGAAATGCAGAACTCCCTTATGTTGGTACCAGGAGGGCGAGGCAGTCTTGGTTGGGCCAGAGTTGATTCAGCAGACGACCGAGAAGGTGAAGCAGATACAAAGCAGAATGAAAGCCTCTCAGAGTAGGCAGAAGTCCTATGCAGATCAGAGGAGAAAGCCTTTGGAGTTTGCTGCTGGAGATCACGTATTCATGAAAGTGACACCAACCAAGGGTGTAGGGCGGGCGATCAGGTCAAAGAAGTTGTCCCCTAAGTTCGTGGGACCATATCAGATCTTAAGAAGGATTGGCCCAGTGGCGTATGAGATCGCCCTACCTCCCCATCTGGCGAATCTGCACAATGTGTTTCACGTGTCACAGCTGAGGAAGTACATGGCAGACCCTAGTCATGTGCTGGATGTAGACGACGTGCAGATTAGGGATGACTTGTCCTTTGAAGCAAAACCAGTCAGGATTGACGATCGGCAATGTAAACAGCTCAGAGGCAAGACCATCGACATGGTGAAAGTGGTGTGGGATGAGAAATCGGGGGATTCTACTTGGGAGTTAGAAGAACCCATGAGGGAGGCTTATCCATACCTCTTTTCCTTGTAATCCAATTTTCGAGGACGAAAATTTTTCTTGTTGGGGAGAATGTAAGGACCTGAAAAATTTATTGGAATAAAAGAGTTATATTTTAAATAAATTCTAAGTATGTTTTTATTTAGAATAGAAAGGGAGGAAAAAGTTAAGTTTAGAAGGCTACGAGGTCGCCGGTCGCCTGCTACACATGAGCGCCAGGTGGACATCGCGCGGGCGCGAGAGGCATGCAGGCATCGCGCGGACGCGAGAGGCATGCAGGCATCGCGCGGGCGTGAGAGGCATGCAGGCATCGTGCGGGCGTGAGAGGCATGCAGGCATCGCGCGGGCGCGAGGGGCATGCGGGCATCGCGCGGACGCGAGGCATGCGGGCATTGCCAGGGCGCGATGCATGTGGACGTGGCCAAGGCGCGAGAGTTATGAGGGCGTCGCCAGGGAAGACATCGGTTGTCTCCCAGAGGAAGACATCGGTCGTTCGCCAGGAAGAGGTCATCGGTGGTAGTCTTCGCGCGAGGTCATCGGTGGTAGTCTTCGCGCGAGGTCATCGGTGGATCGTCTTCGCGCGAGAGGTCATCAGTGGTTTCTCTTCGAGCTGGTAGTCATCGGCGAAAGGTCATCGCGCGACGTTGAGTTACACCCAGAGAACTTGGGCCCCAGACTCCCAGCAAGAGACGTTCTACACGCGCGCCACGTAGACGAAAAAGTGGTTCAGAATAGTGACCTCATAGCGTAGCCTGCGCAGACGCACGCTTAGGTGTACTGTTCAGCGAAGCGTACACGCAAACTCCCTGCAGAGTGGGTGGTGGCAGCGGTTTTTGTGGAGAAGTCAGCTTAAGATGCAAAAACCCATTTCTGAGGGAGAAGGAAAGAAACGTTGCTGTGGTTCCAGAGCTAAAGGGTGCGTTTATCTCCCTTCTCCTCCATTCTCTCCTTCGCGCTGCGGTTCTAGCACCTTCACACGAGAGTACGACGAGCGACGGCCACCATTAGAGCACCTGGGAGGTTCTCTGCAAGTCCTTCAACCAGACGCGAAAAACAGAGCCAAGGTATTCTGCAAGCTTCGTTGGATTTCGAAGCTCCTTGTGGTTGCGCAAGTCCAGGTAAGGGAAGCTAGCCTTCATCTTTACTACGAGCCATAGTTGAACCATTTCTGAAGTGTGGGCGACGTGGTCGCCGTTTTCGCTTTCGTCTTCGTGAAATGCTCTGTGTTGTGTGCTTGGGCGACGTGGTCGCCTGTTTTAATATACAGCCTTCGAAATACCATATTTTGAACTAGATCGCCGGTTTTGGCGCTGTTTTGCGAACTCCTTGTGTTTGATGTTGTTTTGAGAACTGCTTGAGATTTACATGAGATATTCGAAAATATGAATCCTTTGAAATGGCTATTGCTGTGATTGCATCGTTTACTTGAGTGGTATGATGTCTTTGAATGCTGTGAATGTGGGATCGAGGCATAGTATTTTCAGGAAAGAAAATACCGTGTAAGATCTTGTGGTAGGTGCATTGATCGGTGATTCCTAAGGGGATATCCTGACTCTGCTGAGGTAATGGAATCACGTAGAGGAAGTTACTCAGTTGTTGAGAGTCGAAGGAGGTCTATATGATGGGCGTCTCGTGTGAAAAAGAACGAGCTCCGTCTGTCATATGGATTAACCCTGTCATACCAGGAGAACTATGGTAACATTGAGATGATATATGCGCATGCTGTGTGGATTCACAGCGACCCTGTGTGGATTTCACAGTGGTGTGGTATGACAGGTGCAGATCTCTGAGTCTAATCAACGCACGAGTCAATCCGGAAGTAGTGTCAAGTGTCTTGTGTGGTGAGTCAGTGGAAAGTCTGACATGTGAAATGAGAAACTTGAATATTGATAGACACTTGATGCTGTATTGTGAAATGGAATGACTATGGGTGAATGTTGTGAAGTTTGTGATTTTGGGCGATCAGCTGAATGCTATGAGCAGCTCTACGTTTTACATGGATATTTTGGAACTTGGTTTACTTGGATTTTCATGTTCTTGATTTAAACTTCTTTTAAATTATCTAGCTTACCCTTTTATCTGTTATTGTGGTTGTTTTTCTCAAAACTGTGATGATCGTGTAATTGATACACGGGAGCAGATGATCTTCCAGGAAGAAGAGCCCTCTAGTGAGTGATCGCCGAGGAGGAGATCGCCTGTTTTCTGTCTCTATCGGGTGATCGCCTGTGTCTGCCTCCATCGGGTGATCGCCTGTTTTTTTTCTGTCTTGATAGGTGATCGGTCTCGTCCGATAGGAGATCGGTTTCTTCCGATAGGAGATCGCCTGCTTTGTTTTTTTTACTGTATTTTGTTTATGTTTCTGGAAAATTTGACCGAATTTGTATTAAACTCCCTAAGAGGAGCAACTTCATTTCATATATATATTATTTTGTTCATAGAATCTATTTGTTACCTTTATTTTCATTATATACATTTGTATAGTATTTTGGCGGGATGTTACAACGACCGATGTCTCCCTCGCCCTGAAGACGACCGATGTCTCCCTCTGGGGGACGACCGATGTCTCCCTCTGGGGGACGACCGATGTCTCCCTCTGGGGGACGACCGATGTCTATCCCTGGCGACGCTCTCATGCCTCGTGCCCTGGCAATGCCCGCATGCCTCTCGCGCCCTGGCAATGCCCGCATGCCTCGCGCCCTGGCGATGCCCGCATGCCTCTCACCCTGGCGACGTCCACATGCCTCGCGCCCGCGCGATGCCTGCATGCCTCGCGCCCTGGCGACGTCCACATGCCTCGCGCCCGCGCGATGCCTGCATGCCTCGCGCCCGCGCGGTGCCTGCATGCCTCGCGCCCGCGCGATGCCTGCAAGCCTCGCGCCCGCGCGATGCCTGCATGCCTCGCGCCCTGGCGCTCATGTGTAGCAGGCGACTGGCGATCATGTACTACTAGGCCATAGCCTTCCAAACTACACTTTCCTTCCTTTTTATTTTAAATAAAAACATACTTAGAATTCATTTAAAATATATCTCTTTTTATTCCAATTCAATTTTACAGGTCCTTACATTCTCCCCAACAAGAAAAATTTTCGTCCTCGAAAATTGAATTACAAGGAAAAGAGATATGGATAGGCTTCTCTCATGGGTTCTTCTAACTCCCAAGTTGAATCACCCGATCGCTCATCCCACACCACTTTCACCATGTCGATGGTCTTGCCTCTGAGCTGTTTACTTTGCCGATCATCAATCCTGACTGGTTTTGCTTCAAAGGACAAGTCATCCCTGATCTGCACGTTGTCCACCTCTAGTACATGACTAGGGTCTGCCATGTACTTCCTCAGCCGTGATACGTGAAAGACATTGTGCAGATTCGCTAAATGGGGAGGTAGGGCGATCTCATAAGCCACTGGACCAATCCTCCTTAAGATCTGATATGGTCCCACGAACTTAGGGGACAACTTCTTTGATCTGATCGCCCTTCCTACACCCTTGGTTGGTGTCACTTTCATGAACACATGGTCTCCAGCAGCAAACTCCAAAGGCTTTCTCCTCTGGTCTGCATATGACTTCTGCCTACTTTGAGAAGCTTTCATTCTGCTTTGTATCTGTTGCACCTTCTCGGTCGTCTGCTGAATCAACTCTGGCCCAACCAAGACTGCTTCGCCCTCCTGGTACCAACATAAGGGAGTTCTGCATTTCCTCCCATACAGGGCTTCATATGGTGCCATCCCAATACTAGCGTGATAACTGTTATTATAGGTAAACTCCACCAGGGGCAACACCTCGTCCCAATTCCCCAATTGATCCAAGACACACGTCCTCAGCAGATCTTCCAAGGACTGGATCGTTCTCTCTGACTGACCATCTGTTTGGGGATGATATGCAGAGCTCATCCTCAACTTAGTTCCCAAGCAATTTTGTAAGGTCTGCCAAAACCGTGAAGTGAACCTGGGATCTCTATCTGAAACGATGCTGGAAGGCACTCCATGCAACCTTACTATTTCTTTGATGTATAACTGTGCCAGCTTGGCCATAGGCATCTTCATATTCACTGGAAGAAAGTGGGCACTCTTTGTCAGCCTATCAGTGATGACCCATATTGCATCATGACCCTTTACCGATCTGGGTAAATGGGTGACAAAATCCATGGCGATGCTGTCCCATTTCCACTCAGGGATATCTAATGGCTGTAACAATCCGCCAGGCCTTTGATGTTCTACCTTTGCCTTCTGACACGTCAAACAGGTAGTAACATACTGGGCGATGTCTCTCTTCATGCCCGACCACCAAAATGACTCCTTCAAGTCATGGTACATCTTGTTCATGCCTGGATGTAGGCTAAGGCGACTCTTGTGACCTTCCTCTAGGACCATTTTCTTCAATTCTTCATTTGCCGGTATGCAAATCCTGCCCTCAAATCTCAAGATCCCATCATTGCCCATCACAAAGCCTTTAGCCTGGTCGGTCCCTAGTGACTCCACAGTACGCTTCAGACTAGGGTCCTCCAACTACTTGTCCTTTATCATTCCAAGGAAGTCATTAGTTATAGCCAGCTTACTACAACTAATGTGATTTACGTGGAACTCTACCCCAAGGTTTAAATCTCTGAATTGCTCGATCAGTTTCTGCTCTTCCATCATCATGGTGGCTACTTGTACTGATTTTCTACTCAAGGCATCTGCCACTACATTGGCCTTCCCTGGATGATACATGAGTTGAAAATCGTAGTCCTTTAGAAACTCCATCCACCTTCTTTGTCTCATGTTTAGTTCTTTCTGATCGAACAGGTATTTCAGGCTCTTATGGTCACTGAACACCTGGAACCGAGCCCCATATAAATAGTGCCTCCAGATCTTCAAGGCAAATACCACAGCCGCCAACTCCAAATCATGCGTAGGGTAGTTTCTCTCATGAACCTTGAGTTGCCTTGAAGCATATGCAACCACTCTTTTCTCTTGCATTAAAACACATCCCAGACCCTGATGTGAAGCATCACAGTAGACCTCAAAAGGTCTTCCTACCTCTGGGATCACCAGCACTGGAGCACTAGTCAACCTTTCCTTTAGTTCCTTGAAGCTCTGCTCACATCGGTCGGTCCAAGCAAAAGGTTGATCCTTGCGGGTCAGCTGTGTTAAAGGAGCCACTACCTTGGAAAAGTCCTCAATAAACCGCCGATAGTAGCCCGCCAAACCCACAAAGCTCCTTATCTCAGTCACTGTCTTAGGACGTTCCCACTGAAGCACTGCCTCCACTTTGGCTGGATCCACCGAGATCCCCTGGGCAGATATCACGTGTCCTAAGAAGTTGACTTCCCTCAGCCAGAATTCACACTTAGAGAACTTGGCATAGAGTTGCTTCTCTCTCAGAATCTCCAATACTGTCCTTAGATGGTCTTCATGTTCTTTCTCGGTCCTTGAATAAATGAGTATGTCGTCTATGAAGACTACCACAAACTTATCCAAGAAAGGGCGAAAAATCCTATTCATGTAGTCCATGAACAGAGCTGGAGCATTTGTGACTCCAAACGGCATCACCACATACTCATAATGCCCATACCGAGACCTAAAAGCTGTCTTTTGAACATCTTCAGCTTTTACCAAAATTTGGTGGTACCCCGATCTCAGGTCAATCTTGGAGAACACCGAGGCCCCATGTATTTGATCCATCAAATCATCAATCCTAGGTAGGGGGTACTTGTTCTTGATGGTCAACTTGTTCAACTGCCTGTAATCTATACACAGCCGAGACCCTCCATCCTTCTTCTTAACTAGGAGCACTGGAGCCCCCCATGGAGATACACTGGGTCTGATGAATTGTTTCTCCAACAATTCTTCCACTTGCTTCTTTAATTCCACCAACTCGGCTGGTGCCATCCTGTAAGGTGCCATCGACACTGGTCCAGCTCCAGGTACCAAATCAATGGAGAATTCCACTTCTCTCTTAGGGGGTAACCCAGGTACTTCTTCTGGAAATGCATCCATGAATTCTTTCACCACATGTATCCTGCTTACGTCCCCTTCATTCTTCACCTCCAACCGAGCTAGGATCATGAAGCACCTCGCCCCTTCTTCCAACACCGACCGCCCTTGCTGAGCTGATATCACCTCTGGCTCTTGAAGGTCTGGAAACGCTATCTTTTGGTTACCGCAGTCTATGAGAACGTGATTGGCAGCTAGCCAATCCATCCCCAGGATAACATCCAGGTCTTGAAGAGGTAGGCAGATCAAGTTCACTTCGAATCTGCGTCCCTCTACTTTCACTGGACATTTAGGGCAAACTGTAGAGGTCAACACCTGTCCTGACGCAGGTGTAGAGACCAACAGTTCGAAAGGCAACTCCTTCACTAGAAGGCCCAACTCGGCTACACACAGGCTTGACACAAAGGAGTGTGTCGCTCCAGAATCAAACAAGGCTTTTACACCTCTACCAGCTATAAAACAAACACCTTGCACGAGGTTACCTGACTGAGACGCTTCTGCTCCTGACATGGCAAACACTCTCCCTGTTGCCTGAGGTCTGCCGCCTTCGTTCCTCAACTGCTGAGAACCGCTGGGTTGAGTCGCACCATTCCTGCTTGGGCAATCTCTAGCACGTGCCCAGTCCTTTGGCAGACAAAACACCTTCTCTCAGCAGCCTTCTTGGGGCACGCGTTGGACGCGTGTGGTCCACCACAATGGAAACACTTGAGTTTCCAAGGTTGTTGCTGCTGAAACTGGGATGACGTTGCTTCCGACCGACGTGGTGGAGGTCTCGTATAAGGCTTGCTTTGTGGGTGCTGCACCTTAGCCTTCCCACTGGAATAACTCCCTGGGTGTGACCTGATCACCCGAGAATCACCCTTTTCCAGGGTCTCCACCATCTTCGCCTTCTCTACCAAGGCGTGAAATTCCCTGATGCACATCGGGGCTATGGTCCTCTTCAGCCCATGCTTCAGTCCCTCTTCAAACTTCCTACACCTCCAAGCCTCAGAGGTCGCCTGGGTGTAGAATCGGGCGAGATACTCAAACCGAGCAGCATAGGCGTTCACAGACATATCCCCCTGCTCCAACTTTAGGAACTCAGCTTCCCTCGCAAACCTTGCGCTGTCTGGGAAGTATTTCTCCAAGAACCTCACCCTGAAGCTTTCCCAATCCAACACATCCTCTCGGGCCTCCATCATCTGCTGAGCCCCCATCCACCAGAACTCAGCTTCTCCTGATAGCAGATAGGTGGCGAATAACAATTTCTTCTCTTCAGGGCAGGAGGTCGCCCTAAAGATTTTCTCCAACTCCCGGACCCACTGATCTACTTGATCAGGGGTGGCATTCCCACTGAACTTGGGTGGGTTGTGCCTCATGAAATCGGTCAGTCCCATCTGTTCCTGAGGCTGACCAACGTGGGAATTTGTCTCAGCCGACTGAGCAGTTTCCCAGTGGTGCATTGTAGCTTGATGGTTCTGAGCCATCGCTGCATTCTGTTGCTGGATGGCAGTTGCCATCATCTCGATGGCCTTGGCAATCTGGCTCATTTCTGAAGAAGGTTGGGGAGGGGTAGGAGGTCTACGTGCCATCTTCTTCGTTTCTGATTCTGAAACTATTGGTTTCTATATTCCCTACAACTACAAGAATGAGATCGATAAGAAATCAATTCATTCAGGAGGTAACATCTAGACCTTACAAAGGTCAGCATCTCAAAGTCATCAAGAATTTGAGCTCATCAACCGAATCATAATACTTATAACCTCAAACAAAACACCAGGACAGCTACTGGTATACAATCATCAATCCAAACAACCACTTTCAATCAATATGAAAACACTCAAGAAAATGAAGTAAATCACACCAGAATTCAAGGTATGCTAAACATCAAACCTTTGGAATTAAGATTGAGAATCATCTCGATCCAGTTATGAGTGTGCACCCTCACTACTTTATCAAGACCCTCTCATTCTTAATACTAAGATTTTCAGTTAGAGCATATATTCACCAAAGCACACACAAAATCTCAATACAAAAACGTTTGAAAACCTTTCACTATAGTTGTTATTTTAAACTCAAATAAATTTCCTGAGCAGAAGAAACACAATGGATCCACAGCCCTCAGGTCATCCTAAGGACGAACTGCTCTGATACCATTAATGTAACATCCCTCCAGATTACTTTGAAATAAATATAAAATGAAAGTAAAGGTGACAAATAGATTGAAGTGAACAAAATTTTATATAAATAAATAAGTTTCTCCTCACAGGGAGTTTAATACATAACCAGTATATTTTTCCAAAACTTAAACAAAATACAGCCAAATAAATTGAAACCGGCGATCTCCCTACATAAACCGGCGATCTACTATCAGAAGGCCAAAAACAGCCGATCTCCTATCATACAACTTAAAAAGGGTGATCGCCTAACAGAACTATATGTGGGCGATCCCCTCCCGGCGACCACTCACTGAGGAGCTCCACCACCTGCAACCTCGTCTGCTCCCGTGTAGAATTACACGATCATCACAGTTTAAGAGAAAACAGCCACAGAGCAATACAAAAGAAAAGGGGTAAGCTAGATGGTTTAAAAGCTTTTAAATCAATAGTAAACATAAAACTTCACACCATTCATGATCCAATACAATTTCAACCATCAACATATCCATTAATCCACATACTCGTCAAGTGTCCATTTGCTACTTTCAGTATTCAAGATTCACACGTCAGACTTTCCACTGACCCACAATGCATAGACACATGACACTACTTCCGGATTGACTCGTGCGTTGACTCAGGCCCAGAGATCTGCACCTGTCATACCATACCACTGTGAAATCCACACAGGGTCGCTGTGAAATCCACACAGCCATGCGCATATAGTCTCAATGTCATCAACTCTCCCGGTATGACAGGGTGAATTCATATAACAGGCCGAGCTCGTTCCCTTTTGAACAACTCACCCATACGTATGAACCTCCTTCGACTCTCACCAACTGAATAACTTCCTCTATGTGGTTCCATTATCTCAGCAGAGTCAGGATATCTCCTTCTAGACAAGCCCCTAGTCAATACACCTACACACGATCTTACACGGTATTTCCTTTCCTGAAAATACTATGCCTTGATCCCACATTCACAACATTCAAACATCATACCACTCAAATGAATGATTCAACTCACAGCAACAATCATTTCAAAAGTTCATATTTTCGAATATCACATGCATATTGTATTTAAATCCCAAACAGCTTCAAACAACATAAAAAACAAGGGAGTTCGAAATCCGTATTTAAAACCGGCGACCACGTCGCCCAACCACATAGAACAGAGCATTGCGAAAAGAAACAGAAAACTGGCGACCACGTCGCCCTCACTTCAGAAACAGCTAATCTATGGCTTGTATTGAAAATGAAGGTTAGCTTCCCTTACCTGGACTTGCGCAAAACACCGAGAACTCCAGAACCCAATGAAGCTTAAAAGATGCTCTCACTCTGTTTTTGCGTCTGGTTTGTAGGACTTGCAGAGAACTTCCCAGGTGCTCTAATGGTGGCCGTCGCTCGTCGTACTCTTGTGTGAAGGTGCCAGTATCGCAGCGCGAAGGAGAGAATGGAGGAGAAGGGAGGTAAACTCACTCTTTCGCTCTTGAACAACTGCAACGTTTCTTTCTCTCAGAAGTGGGTTTTTGCATCTTAAACTAACTTGTCCACAAAAGCCGCTGCCACCACCTACTCTGCAGGGAAGTTTGCGTGTACGCGGCACTGAACAGTACGACTAAGCGTGCCTCTGCGCAGGCTAACACTCTGAGGTCACTATTCTGAACCACCCTTTTTGCCTACGTGTCGCGCGTGCAGGACGTTTCATGCTGGGAGCCTGGGTCCCACTTTACTCTGTGTGAAACTCGACGTCGCACGATAACTTTCCACCGCTGACTCATCCTGGCGAACGACCGATGTCTCCCTCGCCCTGAAGACGACCGATGTCTCCCTCGCCCTGGAAGACGACCGATGTCTCCCTCGCCCTGGAAGACGACCGATGTCTCCCTCTGGGGGACGACCGATGTCTCCCTCTGGGGGACGACCGATGTCTATCCCTGGCGACGCTCTCATGCCTCGTGCCCTGGCAATGCCCGCATGTCTCTCGCGCCCTGGCAATGCCCGCATGCCTCGCGCCCTGGCGATGCCCGCATGCCTCTCGCCCTGGCGACGTCCACATGCCTCGCGCCCGCGCGATGCCTGCATGCCTCGCGCCCTGGCGACGTCCACATGCCTCGCGCCCGCGCGATGCCTGCATGCCTCGCGCCCGCGCGGTGCCTGCGTGCCTCGCGCCCTGGCGCTCATGTGTAGCAGGCGACCGGCGATCATGTACTACTAGGCCATAGCCTTCCAAACTACACTTTCCTTCCTTTTTATTTTAAATAAAAATGTACTTAGAATTCATTTAAAATATATCTCTTTTTATTCCAATTCAATTTTACAGGTCCTTACATCAGTCATCGCTGGGGCGCGAGACATGCGGGCATCGCCAGGGCGAGAGACAAGCGGGCATCGCCAGGGCGAGAGACATGCGGGCGTCGCCAGGGATAGACATCAGTCTCCTCCAGAGAGAGACATCGGTCATCTTCCAGAGAGAGACATCGGTCGTCTTCCAGGGAGAGACATCGGTCGTCTGCCAGGATAAGTCATCGGTGGAAGGTTATCGCGCGATGTCGTGTTTCACACAGATAAGGTGGGACCCAGGCTCCCAGCATGAGACGTCCTGCACGCGCGACATGTAGACAAAAAGGGTGTTTCAAAATAGTTGGCATCAGAGAGTTGGTATGCGCAGAGACACACGTGGTCATACTGTTCAAGGAAGTGTGCACGCAAGCTTTCCTGCAGAGTGGGTAGTGGCAGCGGCAATTGTGGACAAGTTGGTTTAGATTCAAAAACTCACTTCTGAGAGGCAAAGAACGTTGCTGTGGTTCAAGAGTGACAGAGTGAGTTTACCTTCATCCTTCTCTTTTCTATCCTTCGCGCTGCGATTCAGGCATCCTCAAGCACCAGTGCGACGAGCGACGACTGCCCTTTGACTCCTGGGAAGTTCTCTGCGAGTTTTGTAAGGACCTGTAAAATTAAATTGGAATAAAAAGGGATAAATTTTAAATGAATTCTAAGTATGTTTTTATTTAAAATAAAAAGGAAGGAAAGTGTAGTTTAGAAGACTATGAGATCGCCTGGTTAGTACATGATCGCCTGTCGCCTAGACTACACATGATCGCCAAGCGCGAGAGGCATGAGGGCGTCGCCAGGGCGCGAGAGACATGCGGACATCGCTAGGGCGCGAGGCATGTGGACGTCGCCAGGGATAGACATCGGTCGTCTCCCAGGGAGAGACATCGGTCGTCTTCCAGGACGAGACATCGGTCGTTCGCCAGGATGAGTCAGCGGTGGAAAGTTGTCGCGCGATGTCGAGCTTCACACGAATAAAGTGGGACCCAGACTCCCAGCATGGCACGTCCTGCACGCGCGCCACGTGGACAAAAAGGGTGGTTCAGAATAGTGACATCAGAAAGTTGGCATGCGCAAGAGACACTCGCGGTCGTACTGTTCAGGGAAGTGGTTGGCATGCACAAGAGACAACCGTGGCCGTACTGTTCAGTGAAACGTACACTCTGGCTTTCTTGCAGAGGGGGTGGTGGCAACAGCATGCGTGGACAAGTAGGCTTGGATTCAAAAACCCACTGCGAGGAGGCAAAGAACGTTGCAGTGACTCAAGAGTGAAAGAGTGAGTGCATCTTCATCCCTCTCTTTTCTCTCCTTCGCGCTGCGATTCAGGCAACCTCAAGCACCAGTACGACGAGCGACGACTGCGCTTGGACACTTGGGAGGTTCTCTGCAAGTTCTCCAGACCGGGACACTAAAACAGAGTGAAAGCATCTTAAAGCTTCGTTGGGTTTCGGAGCTCTTAGAGTTTTGCGCTAGTCCAGGTAAGGGAAGCTAGCCTTATTTCCAACGAAAAACCTTATAGTAGATGTTTGAGATGATGGGGCGACGTGGTCGCCGGTTTTCAACTGTTATGGTATAATCCCCTGTTTTTGAACGAGATCGCCGGTTTTGGCATTGTTTTTTGAAGTCCCCTGTTTTTGGTGTTGTTTGAAACTGTTTGAGATTTAAATGTGATATTCGAAAATCTAAACCTTGGCATGAGTTTTTCTGTGAATGGAATCGTTCATTAAGTGTTGTATGACGTGTTGAATGTTGTGAATGTGGGATCAAGGCATAGTATTTTCAGGAAAGAAAATACCGTGTAAGATCGTGTAGGATGTGCATTGATCGGTGATTTCTATAATGAGATATCCTGACTCTCCTGAGATAATGAATTCATATAGATGAAGTTATTCAGGCGTTGAGAGTCGATGGAGGTTCATATGAATGGGTGAGTCGTGTGAAAAAGAATGAGCTTGGCCTGTTATATGGATTAACCCTGTCATACTGTGAGAGTGATGAAATTGAGATCGAGATTGTGTTG
This sequence comes from Phaseolus lunatus, assembly GCA_013389735.1. Classification (NCBI taxonomy): domain Eukaryota; kingdom Viridiplantae; phylum Streptophyta; class Magnoliopsida; order Fabales; family Fabaceae; genus Phaseolus; species Phaseolus lunatus. The sequence continues at coordinate 29,378,918 of CM023864.1, read as the reverse complement.
ATGCGCATAGCTGTGGAAACATTACAGCAGTTTAGTATGACAGGTGCAGATCTCTGAGTCTAGTCAATGCACGAGTCTTCCGGAAGTAGTGTCAAGTGTCTTGTGTGATGAGTCAGTGGAAGTCTGACGTGAGAAATGAGGAACATTGAAATTGTTAGACACTTGATGCATTATGTGAAATAGAACGACTCTTGAGAATATTGTGAAATGTGTGATTTCTTGGTGGTTATGTGAAGGGAACGAGAAAATTGATAGTTTTTACGTGGGTGTCTTTAATTTGTTTCATCTTGATTTTTAAGTTTCATATCTAAACTCTTTTTCAAATGTCTAGCTTACCTTGTGATTTTTGGTGTTGTGTTTGGCTTTTTCTTAAACCTGTGATGATCGTGTATAATTTACACGGGAGCAGATGATGTTACAGGAAGTAGAGCTCCTCAGTGAGTGGTCGCCGGGAGGAGATCGCCTGTTCCTATTTCTGTTAGGCGATCACCCTTTTTCTGTTTTCTGATAGGAGATCGCCGTTCACTGATAGGAGATCGCCTTTTTTTTCTGTTAGGAGATCGCCTGTATTTATACTTTACTGTATTTTGTTTACGTTTTCTGGAAAAGTGACCGATTATGTATTAAACTCCCTGTGAGGAGAAACTTCATTACATATATATAATTTTGTTCACTTCAATATATTTGTTTACCTTTATTTTCATTATATAAATATGAATAGTATTTTTGGCGGGATGTTACAAGTTTTCCGATCAGGACGCTAAAAGAGAGTTCGGGTATCTTTAAGTTCGGTGGGTTAGAGCTCGTAGTGAGATTTTACGCAAGTCCAGGTAAGGGAAGCTAGCATTTTCGTTTATAAAAACTTTAGGCGAGTAGGTTCTGAAGTGAGGGCGACGTGGTCGCCGATTTTCATATTGATTTCGAACTCCCCTGTTTTAGTGTCGTTTGAAACTGTTTGAGATTGAGATGTGAAATGCATGCGATATTCGAAAATCTGAACCTCGGAATGATTGTTGCTGTGATTGGAATCGTTCATTTAAGTGTTATATGATGTGTTGAATGTTGTGAATGTGGGATCAAGACATAGTATTTTCAGGAAAGGAAATACCGTGTTGAAATTGGTTATGAGGTGTATTGATCAGTGAGTATCCTGTGAATGAGACGATCCTGACTCTGCTGATATGATGGAGTCACATAGATGAAGTCATTCAGTTGGTGAGAGTCGAAGGAGGTCCATATGTATGGGTAAGTCGTTTGAAAGATAACTGACTTGACCTGTTATATGGATTAACCCTGTCATACTGTGAGAGTGATGAGATTGAGATCGAGATTATGTTGATACGCATGGCTGTGGGAACATTACAGCAATGAAGTATGACAGGTGCAGGTCTCTGGATGCTAAGTTCAACGCACGTGTCTTCCGGAAGTAGTGTCAAGTGTCTATGTGTGATGAGTCAGTGGAAGTCTGACGTGAGAAATGAGAAACATTGAAATTGATAGACACTTGATGGAATTATGTGAATTGAACGACTCTTGAGGAAATTGTGAAATATGTGATTTCTTGATGGTCATGTGAAGGGAATGAGAAAGTTGATGGTTTTTACGTGGGTGTCTTAAATTTGTTTTATCTTGATTTTAAAGTTTCATATCTAAATTCTCTTTAAAATATCTAGCTTACCCTACATTTTTGTTTTGTGGATGTTTTCGTAAACCTGTGATGATCGTGTATAATTTACACGGGAGCAGATGATGTTGCAGGAAGTAGAGCTCCTCAGTGAGTGGTCGCCGAAAGGAGATCGCCTGTTTTCTGTTTCTGTCAGGAGATCGCCTGTTTTCTGTTTCTGATAGGAGATCGCCTGTTTTCTATTTTGCTGTATTTTGTTTAAGTTTTGGAAACTGACTAGATATGTATTAAACTCCCTGTGAGGAGAAATTTCATTACATATATATATTTATGTTCACTTCGATATTATTGTTTTACCTTTATTTTATTATATAAATATGAAAAGGTTTTGGCGGGATGTTACACCGGATGTGGGAAATCCTTTTGATGTTTACTGTGATGCTTCACATCAAGGTTTGGGATGTGTGTTGATGCAAGAGAAAAGAGTGGTTGCATATGCTTCAAGGCAACTCAAAGTTCACGAGAGGAACTATCCTACCCATGACTTAGAGTTGGCGACTGTGGTGTTTTCCTTGAAGATTTGGAGGCATTATTTGTATGGAGCTCCGTTTCAAGTGTTCAGTGACCATAAAAGCCTGAAATATCTGTTTGATCAGAAGGAGTTAAATATGAGACAAAGAAGATGGATGGAGTTCCTAAAAGATTATGACTTCCAACTGATATATCATCCAGGGAAGGCCAATGTAGTGGCAGATGCCTTGAGTAGGAAATCAATACAAGTGTCAACCATGATGATTGAAGAGCAGAAATTGATTGAGCAGTTTAGAGATTTAAACTTTGGAGTGGAATTTCATGTAAATCACATTAGTTGTAGTAAGCTGGCTATAACTAATGACTTCCTTGGAGTGATAAAGGATAAGCAGTTGGAGGACCTTAGTCTGAAGCGTACTGTGGAGTCACTAGGGACCGACCAGGCTAAAGACTTTGTGATGGGCGATGATGGGATCTTGAGATTTAATGGCAGAATTTGCATACCTGCAAATGAAGAGTTGAAGAAGATGATCCTAGAGGAAGGTCACCGGAGTCGCCTTAGCCTACATCCAGGCATGAACAAGATGTACCATGACTTGAAGGAGTCATTTTGGTGGTCGGGCATGAAGAGAGACATCGCCCAGTATGTTACTACCTGCTTGACGTGTCAGAAGGCAAAGGTAGAGCATCAAAGACCTGGCGGTTTGTTACAGCAATTGGATATCCCTGAATGGAAATGGGACAGCATCGCCATGGATTTTGTTACCCATTTACCCAGATCGGTAAAGGGTCATGATGCAATCTGGGTCATCATTGATCGGCTGACGAAGAGTGCTCACTTTCTTCCGGTGAATATGAGGATGCCTATGGCCAAATTGGCACAACTGTACATCAGAGAAATTGTGAGGTTGCATGGAGTGCCTTCCAGCATTGTTTTGGATAGAGATCCCAGGTTCACTTCACGGTTTTGGCAGACCTTACAAGATTGCTTGGGAACCAAGTTGAGAATGAGCTCGGCATATCATCCTCAAACAGATGGACAGTCAGAGAGAACGATCCAGTCCTTGGAAGATCTGCTGAGGACGTGTGTCTTGGATCAATTGGGAAGTTGGGATGAGGTGTTGCCGCTGGTGGAGTTTACTTATAATAACAGTTACCACGCCAGTATTGGGATGGCACCATATGAAGCCCTGTATGGGAGGAAATGCAGAACTCCCTTATGTTGGTACCAGGAGGGCGAAGCAGTCTTGGTTGGGCCAGACTTAATTTAGCAGACAACCGAGAAGGTGAAACAGATACAAGGCAGAATGAAAGCTTCTCAAAGCCGGCAGAAATCCTATGCAGATAAGAGGAGAAGACCTTTGGAGTTTGCTGCTGGGGATCATGTGTTTATGAGAGTGACGCCAACCAAGGGTGTAGGACGAGCTATCAGATCAAGGAAGTTGTCTCCTAAGTTCGTTGGACCATATCAGATCTTAAGGAAGATAGGTCCTGTAGCTTATGAGATTGCTCTACCTCCCCAATTAGCAAATCTGCATAATGTCTTTCACGTGTCACAGCTAAGGAAGTATCTTGCAGACCCTAGTCACGTGTTGGAAGTGGACGATATGTAGATCAGGGATGACTTGTCGTTTGAAGCGAAACCAGTCAGGATTGACGATCAGCAGAGTAAGCAGCTCAGAGGCAAGACCATCAACATGGTAAAGGTGGTGTGGGATGACAAATCGGGTGATTCAACTTGGGAATTAGAGGAAACCATGAGAGAAGCCTATCCATACCTCTTTTCCTTGTAATTCAATTTTCGAGGACGAAAATTTTTCTTGTTGGGGAGAATGTAAGGACCTAGAAAATTTTATTGGAATGAAAGTGATATATTTTAAGTGAATTCTAAGTATGTTTTTATTTAAAATAAAAAGGAAGGAAAGTGTAGCTTAGAGGTCTACAAGATCGCCGTTGTTGAAGACGGAGGCGACCTCCGACTTCTCTGGTACATGATCGCCAATCGCCTATGGTGGACATGATCGCCGAAAGTGCACTTAGTATGTGGTCAAGATGCTGGATCAACCATAGTGGGTTCCAAAAAACCACGCTTATCAAGGTGTGGGTTAAGCCTTAGATACGCTGTGCATGCGAAGCTCCATGCTTGAGCATAAGAAATCGTCCTTAGTGTTGCATGCATGGCCGCACGAGGAGTAGTGCTGATCTATTCTTGGAAATGTGAAGCTACCGACGTCACCAAGTCATGTGGAGGTGATACCTTGGACGTAACATAGTGGGATGAAGAACCTTCAGCAAGGCGTGGCGATGTGTCATCAATCATCGCCAGGGCGAGAGACATGCGGGCATCGCCAGGGCGAGAGACATGCGGGCATCGCCAGGGCGAGAGACATCGGTCGTCTTCCAGAGAGAGACATCGGTCGTCCGCCAGGATGAGACATCGGTCGTCCGCCAGGATGAGTCATCGGTGGAAGGTTATCGCGCGATGTCATGTTTCACACAGATAAGGTGGGACCCAGGCTCCCAGCATGAGACGTCCTGCATGCCCGACACGTAGACAGAAAAGGGTGTTTCAAAATAGTTGGCATCAGAGAGTTGGTATGCGCAGAGACACACGTGGCCATACTGTTCAAGGAAGTGTGCACGCAAGCTTTCCTGCAGAGTGGGTAGTGGCAGCGGCAATTGTGGACAAGTTGGTTTAGATTCAAAAACTCACTTCTGAGAGGCAAAGAACGTTGTTGTGGTTCAAGAGTGACAGAGTGAGTTTACCTTCATCCTTCTCTTTTCTCTCCTTCGCACTGCAATTCAGGCATCCTCAAGCACCAGTATGACGAGCGACGACTGCCCTTGGACTCCTGGGAAGTTCTCTGCAAGTTCTCCAAATCGGACGCTAAAACAGAGTTAAGGCATCTTTAAGCTTCGGTGGGTTTTGGAGCTCTTGGTGTTTTTGCGCAAGTTCAGGTAAGGGAAGCTAGCATTTTCATTTAAAAAAAACGTTAGGCGAGTAGGTTCTGAAGTGAGGGCGACGTGGTCGCCGGTTTTCATATTCCTTTTCACGATGCTCTGTTTTTATGTGTGGGGCGACGTGATCGCCGGTTTTAATATTGATTTCGAACTTCCCTGTTTTAGTGTCGTTTGAAACTGTTTGAGATTGAAATGTGAAATGCATGTGATATTCGAAAATCTGAACCGTGGAATGATTGTTGCTGTGATTGGAATCGTTCATTTAAGTGTTGTATGATGTGTTGAATGTTGTGAATGTGGAATCAAGGCATAGTATTTTCAGGAAAGAAAATACCGTGTAAGATTTTTGTAGAATGTGCACCGGTGATTTCTATAATGAGATATCCTGACTCTCCTGATATAATGGAATCATATAGATGAAGTTATTCAGGCGTTGAGAGTCGATGGAGGTTCATATGTATGGGTAAGTGGTTTGAAAAAATAACCACTTGACCTGTTGTATGGATTCACCCTGTCATACTAGGAGAGTGATGAGATTGAGATTGAGATTATGTTGATGCACATAGCTGTGGGAACTTTACAGCAATGTAGTATGAGTGGTGCAGATCTCTGAGTCTAGTCAATGCACGTGTCTTCCGGAAGTAGTGTCAAGTGTCTATGTGTGATGAGTCAGTGGAAGTCTAACGTGAGAAATGAGAAACTTTGAAATTGATAGACACTTGATGGAATTATGTGAATTGAACGACTCTTGAGGAAATTGTGAAATATGTGATTACTTGATGGTCATGTGAAGGGAATGAGAAAGTTGATGGTTTTTACGTGGGTGTCTTAAATTTGTTTTATCTTGATTTTAAAGTTTCATATCTAAATTCTCTTTAAAATATCTAGCTTACCCTGCGTTTTTGTTTTGTGGATGTTTTCTTAAACCTGTGATGATCGTGTATAATTTACACGGGAGCAGATGATGTTGCAGGAAGTAGAGCTCCTCAGTGAGTGGTCGCCGGAAGGAGATCGCCTGTTTTCTGTTTCTGTTACGAGATCGCCTGTTTTCTGTTTCTGTTAGGAGATCGCCTGTTTTCTGTTTCTGTTAGGAGATCGCCTGTTTTCTGTTTCTGTTAGGAGATCGCCTGTTTTTCTATTTTGCTGTATTTTGTTTAAGTTTGGAAATTGACTGGATATGTATTAAACTCCCTGTGAGGAGAAATTTCAGAATATATATATATATATATATATATATATATATATATGTTCACTTCGATATTATTGTTTTACCTTTATTTCACTATATAAATATGAAAAGGATTTGGCGGGATGTTACATCTTCCATCATCCCCTCCTTCTTGAGAGGATCTGTCCTCAGATCTACAGGGTTGATCTCAAACAACAGCCTTATTCTTGCTTTGAAAACTATGCTTGTCCTCCAGGATCAAATATTAACCTACAATAAACATCAAAGAAAAGTGAGATAAGAAAATTAAGACTAGTGTATTCAAATAAAATAGTAAGGAAATAAGCCCCTTTGCTATTTTTATAAAAGTTTTGTTGGAAAGAAATAGGGCCCTTTACAAAAATATTTTTGCTTCCTTTGTGTTGTTCATTGCCCAAGATAAGCAACAACATCACAAAGTGTTGTTTTTCTGATTTTTGAAAATAAGAGTAAGCATCATGATTCAAAGGAAAAGGAGAGTTAAAATTATTGCAATCCCCCTTTAAGGATTCTTTTCCCACTATGCTTGTAGGAGGTGTTGTAAGATACTCTTCATTCTTTCTATATTCCTCTTCTTCTTTTTCAAACAACCCCTCACTTGGCTTTTCTGTGGAGGAAAGGTTTATATCTATATCTGGTTCAGCTCCAGACACAAATTTATCTTCAAGCATATTCTCACCAGAGTTTTCTGTGGAAGAAGAATTTAAGTCAATGCCTGGTTCAACTCCAAACAAAGGATTTTCCTTTAATTCTTTTTTCTTTTTCTCATTTTCTCTTTTTATTTTCATTTGTACTTGGTCCTTTACCACTTGTGAAGGTGTTAAAGGATAGAGTACAAACTTTTTCTCCCTATGGGTAAAAGTTATCTCGTTGGTAAGACCATTATGCATAGTTTTCTTGTCAAATTGCCATGGTCTTCCCAATAAGATGTGGCAGGCTTCCATGGGTACTACATCACATAAAATCTCATCTTTATAGTTCCCCACAGAAAGACTGATTTTTACCCGCTTATCTACAGTTAATTCCCCATCTTCATTTATCCACTAAAGTTTGTAAGGTTTTGGATGAGGTATTAATTGTAGATTAAGGTTTTCAACCATCCTAGTGCTACAACAATTGCAGCAAGAGCCACTATCCACAATGAGAGAACAAATGTTTTCTGAAACTTTACATCTTGTATGAAAGATGTTCTCTCTCAGTGTTTCATGGTTCACACTAGGTTGATTGTTGAGGGTTCTTCTGATCATCATTAATTCTCCCTCACAAGGATATGCCCCCTCACTACTTTCCTTCTCTTCTTCCCCACTAGACTCTTCATCTTGGCTGCTATACTCATCCCTCCCTCTTAAGATCATGGTTCTCCTATTTGGGCACTGGGATGCTATATGGCCTCTACCAAGACACTTGAAGCACTGGGTGTCTCTACTGCGGGGTTGTGAGGTAGACACATCTTTTCCTACACTCTTGGGAGTTTCTTTGGATTTATCCTTTGAAAAACTATCCTCCCTTTCTCTTCTATACTCTCTCTTGGGATAAGAGTTAGAGTAGATTCCCACCCTTTGACTTGAAGTTTTGTGCAAATTTTGTTGTTCAACTTTAATGCAAAGTTGAACCAAATCATTCAAGTCTTGGTAGGGAAGAAGCTCTACTTTATTTCTTATCTCAAGGTTGAGTCCACTTAAAAACCGAGATATGGTGGTGACCTCTTCCTCTCTAATAGAGGCTCTCATCATGTATAGCTCCATCTTTTGCCTATACTCTTCCACACTCATGTTCTTTTGTTGGAGCCTTTGGAGCTTGTCCATTAGCTCCCTATGGTAGTAGGAAGGTATGTGGCGACGTCTTAGGGCTCCCCTAAGGTCATTCCAATACTCTATGGGAGGGTCCCTATGAAGACGTCTATCTCTCTCTAGAGAGGTCCACCAATACATGGCATTTCCTTGAAAACTAAGGGTGGCTAAGGGTACCTTTCTCTCTTCACTCACCCTATGACAAGCAAAGAGTTGTTCCACTTTCATTTCCCAATCTAGGTAAACTTCTACATTGTCCTTACCATAGAAATGTGGTAGGTCTACCCTTACTTCCCTTGGGGCTTCTTCCTCTCTTTGCCTAAGTCTTCTAGGTGGTGGTTGGTAATACTCATGGTTTCTAATGCTTACCTCTCCTAGAGACTCTTGGAGTTGAGAATGAGATGCATGTGAATGAGATTTTTTTGAATTTTGTGATTTCTCTTTCCTTGCTCTAGCCAATTCATTGATTTTAGATTCATTTTCCAATTGTCTATATGAAAGATGTTGTACATCCTTGGCAAGTTGTTTCAAAAGAGATTTTATGGACCTTACATCACTTTCAATGGACTTGGAAGAGTGAGTAGACATGACTAGAACTTTGTGTATAGAAATGTTTTACTTTTAAGAAAGAAGAGGAAAGTTAATGAAGGTAGCTTTCCAGGTAAGAGAGGTGAGTCACAATGGACTACTTAAATACCAAGTCTTGCCTTAGCCAAAAACTATCCCTCCAAAACCTTTACACAAGTCCTTCTTTAGGTAAAACACTTAGAACACAATGAGGATGAAGAAATCAAATTTTTAATGCAAGAAAACAATGCAAGCTATGAAAGCCTTAAACAAGATTAAACAAGAAATTAACGAAGTGATTAAAGCAAGTTGGTTCAATTAAAGCAATTAATAAAAACAAAATTAAGCTAGACGGCCCTAGGTGAGGCTTCTTGGACACTTGGAGCCCTTGAAGACACACTCACCGACTAATTGCGTGATTATCAAGTAATTAACACAAGCAAGATTGCAAAGAAATTAAATGACACTCTGTAACATCCCGCCAAATTACTTTTCATAAATATAAAATGAAATAAAGGTAAAACAAAAATTTTTAAGTGAACATACGTATTTATATAAAATGAAGTTGCTCCTCACAGGGAGTTTAATACATAACCGGTCAATTTTTCCAAAACATAAACAAAATACAGCCAAATAAATTGAAAACCGGCGATCTCCCTACATAAACCGGCGATCTCCTATCAGAAGACCCAAAACAGCCGATCTGCTACCAGAACAGAAATCAGGCGATCTCCTTCCGGCGACCACTCACTAAGGAGCTCTACTTCCTGGAAAATCATCTGCTCCCGTGTAAAATACACGATCATCACAGTTTTAAGAGAAAACAGCCAGAGAACAATACAAAGGGTAAGCTAGATATTTTTAACTTTAAATTTTAAACTGGACAACCAACGTAGATCAGCCTTTTTAAACATTCACAAGAGTCCATCACTTTCTCATTCATATCACACAACCATCAAGTGTCTATCAACAATTTCTCAACATTACTCACGTCAGACTTCCACTGACTAATCACACCTAGACACTCGACACTACTTCCGGAAGACTCGTGCGTTGAACTTAGCATCCAGAGACATGCACCTGTCATACTTCATTGCTGTAATGTTTCCACAGCCATGCGCATCAACACAATCTCGATCTCAATTTCATCACTCTCACAGTATGACAGGGTTAATCCATATAACAGGTCAAGTCAGTTATCTTTCAAATGACTTACCCATACATATGGACCTCCCTCGACTCTCACCAACTGAATGACTTCATCTATGTGACTCCATCATATCAGCAGAGTCAGGATCGTCCCATTCACAGGATACTCACAGATCAATACACTTCATAACCAAATCTCAACACGGTATTTCCTTTCCTGAAAATACTATGTCTTGATCCCACATTCACAACATTCAACATGTCATACCACACTTAATGAACGATTTCAGTCACAGAAAAACTCATGCCAAGGTTCAGATTTTCGAATATCACATTTAAATCTCAAACAGTTTCAAACAACACCAAAACAGGGGAGTTCGAAAAACAACGCCAAAACCGGCGATCTCGTCCAACAACAGGGGATTTCGAAATCTGTATTTAAAACCGGCGATCACGTCGCCCAAACACATAAGAACAGACCATCATGGAAAAGGGGTTTAAAACCGGCGACCACGTCGCCCTCACTTCAGAAACAGCAAATCTACGACTTTTATTGAAAATAAAGCTAGCTTCCCTTACCTGGACTTGCGCAAAACACCAAGAGCTCCAAAACCCACCGAGCTTAAAGGATGCCTTAGCTCTGTTTTCAGCGTTTGGTTTGTAGAACTTGCAGAGGAACTCCCAGGTGCTCCAAGGGCAGTCGTCGATAGCTAAGCAGGAACGTGATAAGGCCTGAATGGCAGAGTGAAGGAGAGAAAAGAGAAGGATGAATATGCAGACACTCTTTCACTCTTGAGTCACTTTAACCTTCTTTGCCTTCCCGCAGTGGGCTTTTGAATCCAAGCCTACCTGTCCACGCATGCTGCTGCTGCCACCCCTTCTGCAGGAAAGCCTGAGTGTACGTTCTCACTGAATAGTACGGCCACGGTTGTCTCTTGTGCCTGCCAACCACTGCCCTGAACAGTACGACCACTGTTGTCTCTTGTGCATGCCAACCACTGCCCTGAACAGTACGACCACTGTTGTCTCTTGTGCATGCCAACATTCTGATGTCACTATTCTGAACCACCCTTTTTGTCTACGTGGCGCGCGTGGAAGACGTTTCATGCTGGGAGTCTGGGTCCCACTTTCTCTGTGTGAAGCTCGACATCGCGCGACAACCTTCCACCGATGACCGCTCGCGCGATGACTATCCACTGAGGTCTCATACTGGCAAACGACCGATGTCTCTCCCTGGAAGACGACCGATGTCTCTCCCTGGGACACGACCGATGTCTCTCCCTGGGAGACGACCGATGTCTATCCCTGGCGACGCCCGCATGCCTCTCGCGCCCCAGCGTTGCCCGCATGCCTCGCGCCCCGGCATTGCCCGCATGCCTCGCGCGCCCTGGTGACGTCCACATGCCTCGTGCCCTGGCGATGCCCGCATGCCTCTCGCGCGCCCTGGTGACGTCCACATGCCTCGCGCCCTGGCGATGCCCGCATGCCTCTCGCGCCCTGGCGATCATGTGTAGTAGACGACCGGCGATTAAGTACTAACTAGGCGATCTCATAGTCTTCTAAACTACACTTTCCTTCCTTTTTATTTTAAATAAAAGCATACTTAGAATTCATTTAAAATATATCCCTTTTTATTCCAATTAAATTTTACAGGTCCTTACACACTCCCTTTGTTGCTTTTACTATTTGCACCCCTTTTGTTGTTCTTCTAGTTGCACCCCTTTTGTTACTTTTCTACTTGTTGGGCCTTCCAAAGTGTGTGGTGTATTTGTAGTATGGTGTTTGTTGCTGCCCTTTGCCTTTGTTCCTCTTGGAATTAGGTCAATAAAATCTTCAATCCAGCACCTATTAAGCAAGCTAGACTCCCCTCAAGTCAAATTCTCAACAAGTACCAATTGATATTTAATCCACCAACAAGCTTAGAGGCCAAAGAAAGAAAGCAAGAAACAAATTAATTTGAAAAACAGTACCACACAAATGGAATTTAAATGTGACACAACTAGAAAGAGTTCAAATGAAATTAGACAAGCAAATAAAAGGTACTCAAATAATGGATGGCACACAAAAAGGAACCTAGGAATAGCACTAGATTTGATTTAAAAACCAAAAAACAGCGCCACAAAAAAGCACAAATTGTTGTGGTCCAGAAAGCGTATCCTTAAAAGATTTATGCTGAGCTGACCCTTTTGTATTTGCTTCTGAAATTGAGAAACAATCAGAACAAGATCTTAACAAACTTTTGGCGTTGGTTTCACTCCAAACGCATGTACCAATTAATTTTGATAAATTTTATAAAATCAGTGCTCAGAGCTGCTAGCTGGAACGTCAGGATTGCACACTTTTTTTGTAATATTTATCTTTTTTTTTCTATTTCTTCTTTTCAGATGGTTCTTTTTTTGTCCTTTTTCTAACACCTCAAATTTGTGAAATCCAGAGGCTCAGAAATTTTTTATGATGTATGTGATTTTCATAAATCAAAACAGTCAGCACAGAAAAGTAAAAACAGGGGTTCTGAAAATTGGAATCAAAAACAGAATGATATACCTCAAAAACACAATGGAGTTAATATGATGGAATTTGTGTGGATCTAACACACAAATAAGAACTCAAACTAAAATTAAAAAAGCACCAAAGGATCAACATAAAACAAATTTCAGATCAAACATTCAGACCAAAAACAAGAAACAAAAAAAACAAAAAGAGTACTACTAGGATTTGATGACAAATATGGAAACACATGACTTAGACAAAACTTATGGATTCATAAAATGAAAAGACTCAAGAACATCATATGACCCTGATCCAGCCGCTTGACTCGAACGTGGAGGACTGCCTCGTCACTCCTTCGTCTAGCCCTCTGTTCTGCAGGAACGCTCCAAGAACCACCGCCGGAACTCCAAACGCTGCCTGCAAAACACACAGACGGCGCCTCTAGCGGCCGTTGTAGCTCCGACGCTCCAGTCAGGCAACAGGAACACTAAAACTATATCTGAATCTCTCTGTGAGACCCGTGTGTGACTGAAACTCTCAGATGTGTGAGCTATGAGAATCTGAAAAAACCTTCCTTAATTCGTTAAGAGTTTCGCTTATATACCTGAGTTTTTCTCTCTTCTGACGGTTATTCCTCCTGACACGTGGATAACATCTGGTCGTACACGTGTCATCATCTGGAGTGTCTGCAGCTGAAACGTTACTTCCACTGTGCCCCTGCGACTAAGTTATCCACACAGGGAGTAGCTTAGTACACAGGCTACTCTGGGCGCAACCTTAACATGGCGAGCTGGTTAACCCTGGGCATTGCAGCTCACACTACACATGGTGGCAGATATGCCACTTATCCTCTGTACTTTTACCATACAACAAGTGCTTGCCAAGTCTTCTCAAACACCCGACGATGTGCTCTTTCGGCGACTTGCTGACCACCTGATCTCCCAACCTTAACACACGGCGATCATGTGCAATCTGGGCGATTACTGATCCTTACCGGCGATGACCGACTACTCACCTCAAGGCGATAGGCGATTACTCACCTCAAGGCGATAGGCGATTACTCATCATCACAGGCGACAGGCGATTACCATTCTGAGTGATCGCCTCCCTGATTCGCCTGCTATCCTCTACCACGTGTTACGCTGTGAATGGTCCACGTGGTCAACTGCTGCTGATGTCATCGACTACCGATGACCGACCGGAACACAAGCCCCCCAGTCTTGAGCTGTGAACTTGTTCTCAGCGAAGAGACTAAGAAATCGTCTTCTGGCGGTCTACAGCAGCGCACACTCTGGTACTAACACTGTTTCATTCCTTCTTCTTCGCCTTCAAACATTCAAAGCATCTCTCTAGATCATGTAGAGATTCACCTTCTCTGTTTTCTTCTTCTCAAACGCGCTGGAGTTCACTGCGTTTCTTCTCTTTAACTCTCTGCATGTGACTAACTGTTAACTAGCTTAGGCTTTAGCGCGATCTACCTGTAACCCCTAAAACTTGGCCTCTGACTTGATCGCGGCTAACTGTTGCCTTAGCATTGCCTTCAACATAACTTTGTGCTGGATGACTGACTTAACGGGCCTAAACGCTTCGGCTTCACGCAGCAGAACTTGCTTCTACCACCGACCACCGACTAGCATGTTAGCGCACCACCGATCAGTCATCGCGCTTCTGGCTTCGCTGCACTTCTCTGCCACACCAGCGCTGAGTGCATAGAGGGTCTGAACACCAACTATGACGCCTGTGTTTTGGGGAAGAAAAGTGCTTCTCGATGACCCCTCTTGTCCCAACCTTGCTGTAAGAAGTCGTGGGTGAGGTCTTGCTTCTCTCACCTCAGCGTCGCTGTAAAAAGCAGAGGGAAGGGACTTGGTTCTCTCGCCTCAACCTTGCTGTAAGAAGCAAAGGGAGAGGACTTTCTCTCTTGCCTCAGCCTCGCTGTACAAAGTCGAGGTGAGGACTTTCACTCGCCTGCACCTCGCTGTACAAAGTCGAGGGAGGACTTTCTTCTTTCTCGCCTGCACTCGCTCAAAGGCAAGGAGGTCTTCCTCTGTTGCCTACACTTGCTCAAAGGCAAGGAGGACTTCCTCTGTTCTCGCCTGCACTTGCTCAAGGGCAAGGAGGACTTCCTCTGGTGCCTGCACTTGCTCAAAGGCAAGGAGGACTTCCTGTGTTCTCGCCTGCACTTGCTCAAGAGCAAGGAGGACTTCCTCTGGTGCCTGCACTTGCTCAAAGGCAAGGAGGACTTCCTCTGTTCTCGCCTGCACTTGCTCAAGGGCAAGGAGGACTTCCTCTGGTGCCTGCACTTGCTCAAAGGCAAGGAGGACTTCCTCTGTTCTCGCCTGCACTTGCTCAAGGGCAAGAAGGACTTCCTCTGGTGCCTGCACTTGCTCAAGGGCAAGGAGGACTTCCTCTGTTCTCGCCAGCACTTGCTCAAAGGCAAGGAGGACTTCCTCTGTTCTCAACCTTGCTTTATAAAGCAGAGGAAGAGGACTTTCTCTTGCCTCAACCTTGCTGTATAAAGCAGAGGAAGAGGAATTTCTCTGTCGCCTCAACCTTGCTGTAAAAAGCAAAGGAAGAGGACTTTCTCTCGCCTCAACCTTGCTGTATAAAGCAGAGGTGAGGACTTTCTCTGTTGCCTCAACCTTGCTGTAAAAAGCAAAGGAAGAGGACTTTCTCTCGCCTCAACCTTGCTGTATAAAGCAGAGGTGAGGACTTTCTCGTGGGTGCACGCTCCCAGGGGGGCGCCAGGCGTGGCTGTCTAAGCGCACACACTGGGCGCGACCTACCTGCATTGCCTCATCGCGCGTTCACCGACGTCCCGACCGGCGAGGAGCTCTTCTTCTGAAATCATACGAGGTGCATGCTTAACGCTCTCGCTGGGAACTTGGGTCCCAGCTTAACACGTGTTAGCAAGACACCGATGACCCTGCACCGACCGAGTACTCACTCTCTACATGCACCGACGGCTGATCATGGTCTGCATGCACTGATGGCTGATCGCGCTCTACATCCCAGCGCTTATCTGGGGGCTGATCTGCGGGTGGTGGCCACTTGGTAACTCACCACCGATCACCTGTTCTTGCACCTGGGGCAAGGGGAACTTTAAACTTGGAACACTCGCACACTTTATGTACTGAAAATCTTTTATTGGGTGGCATCGTTAAAAAGAGTGCCCCTGATCTGCTCAACTGTTTAATACACTAAGCATGTGTACAGCGCGATAGCGCATCTACTTTACAACTTAACGAAAGCAGGAAAGAAGCGTGTATCATCCTGGGTTCTGGGAATAGTCGTTACGTCCAGAGTCGCCAGCCGACAAGCTCCATTCTCCAACGTCTCAACCACTCTGGATGGGGTCTCCTTTAACCGGCGATGACCGTCCTAGCGATGCACACACGTGGGGCGATCATGCCTTCCGCTTCAGCTCTGGGAGCCCCCCAGTGTAGCCTCTTCCATCACCTCACCTCCCCAAACACAGGGAGTTCATGCTGCTGGTCGCCTTCCTAGGACCCCGAAGCGCGATCACCTTGTGTCTTCTGCAGGTAATCGGTCAGGAACCCTGTCTCCACCAACTCAGCAAGCTGACGCCCCAACGCCAGGCAGTTACGGAGTGTATGTCCATAAGCTTGATGGAATTCACACCACTCATCCTTCCTCCTTCCAAGTACCCTGTCGGTTTTCTCTGGCACATGGAGTCTTGCTGCCATAGCAGGGATGGCGATCAGCTCCGCCAAACTTATCATGAAATCATACCTGGGGGGTGCGTTGCTTGCACGCCCCCTGTTCTGGTCCTTCCTTGGTGCATAAGGGCGAGACCTTCTCTGCTCCTTCCTCCCTTCCTTGACCTCATGCACCCGCGCCTGTTGCTGTTGATTCCCCTGACCTCCACGTGGCTTCGACGGTGCAGCACTTCCTCTCTTCTCAGAGACCTCGGTCTCTGCTACTATGTGTGCCACCGCACGTCGCCGTATCTCGGTGAAGGTGGCAGGGTGGCTCCTGATGAGCGATTCACTGAAAGGACCAGGGAGGACACCTCTCTTGAACGCATGCACCAGCATGTCCTCGTCCTTGCTGGGCAATCTCACCACCTGCGCCCCAAAGCTATTGAGGTAGTCCCTCAACGGCTCCCCCTGATACTGGCGCACGTCAAACAGGTCGTAGGACACTACTGGCGCAGGTCGGTTAATGATGTATTGCTCCGTGAACAGCTTCGCGAACTGATGGAAGGAAGTGACGTGGCCCTCTGGCAGGCTCACGAACCACTCCATAGCCACTCCGCTCAGCGTGCTCATGAACATCTTGCAGTACACAGCATCTGAACCTCCAGTCAGCATCATCTGAGTGTGGAAGGCTGTCAGGTGTGCTTCTGGATCTTCCGCCCCTGTGAACGACGCTTTCAGTCCCACCAGATTGGGAGGCACCACCGTGTTCATGATTTCGGGGGAGAAAGGCATAGGGAATGCTCTCGGAGGCGACGGTGGCGTCGACGTCCTCTCTTCAGCTGCGCGCTCCTTCTGCGCCTGCAATTCCCTACGCAGCTCTTCATTCATACGGTTCAACTCTTCATTTCTTCTTTGCGATGCAGTCAGCTCTGCACGCATCCTCTCTTGCTCAACTCTCGATTCCGCGACGCTATCTTGCAGCGCGCGCATCATCTCCACTACCTGCGCCATGGTAACAGCTCCTTCTTCAGCAGATGACGCAGGTGAGGTTTGCCTGGTTCTTCTACTCATCTCCTCTGCACTTCGACGTAACTTCAAGAAACCTCGACGAAATGATTAAGAAGCTCCAAGAAACTTCAAGAAACCTCAAGAAACTTCAAGAACTGCGACGTGGATGGGAACCAGATTTACACGGGCCCCACGGTGGGCGCCTAATGATCCAGCCGCTTGACTCGAACGTGGAGCACTGCCTCGTCACTCCTTCGTCTAGCCCTCTGTTCTGCAGGAACACTCCAAGAACCACCGCCGGAACTCCAAACGCTGCCTGCAAAACACATAGACGGCGCCTCTAGCGGCCGTTGTAGCTCCGACGCTCCAGTCAGGCAACAGGAACACTAAAACTATATCTGAATCTCTCTGTGAGACCCGTGTGTGACTGAAACTCTCAGATGTGTGAGCTATGAGAATCTGAAAAAACCTTCCTTAATTCGTTAAGAGTTTCGCTTATATACCTGAGTTTTTCTCTCTCCTGACGGTTATTCCTCCTAACACGTGGATAACATCTGGTCGTACACGTGTCATCATCTGGAGTGTCTGCAGCTGAAACGTTACTTCCACTGTGCCCCTGCGACTAAGTTATCCACACAGGGAGTAGCTTAGTACACAGGCTACTCTGGGCGCAACCTTAACATGGCGAGCTGGTTAACCCTGGGCATTGCAGCTCACACTACACATGGTGGCAGATATGCCACTTATCCTCTGTACTTTTACCATACAACAAGTGCTTGCCAAGTCTTCTCAAACACCCGACGATGTGCTCTTTCGGCGACTTGCTGACCACCTGATCTCCCAACCTTAACACACGGCGATCATGTGCAATCTGGGCGATTACTGATCCTTACCGGCGATGACCGACTACTCACCTCAAGGCGATAGGCGATTACTCACCTCAAGGCGATAGGCGATTACTCATCATCACAGGCGACAGGCGATTACCATTCTGAGTGATCGCCTCCCTGATTCGCCTGCTATCCTTTACCACGTGTTACCCTGTGAATGGTCCACGTGGTCAACTGCTGCTGATGTCATCGACTACCGATGACCGACCGGAACAGACCCAAATGAAATTTCAAGCAAGACTCAAATACCTAAAAATAAAAACAGCAACACAAATATATCAAGAATCCTACACAAAATTGAAAATAGATGTTCAAGCACAAGTTTGAACAAACCCACCAAATGAAATGAATAAACAAGCATTCAAATCATATTAAAACACAAAAAACAGCAAGACAACTTGGAATAAAGATAAACAACTTGGAGAAAGAAGAACTCAAAAAAAATAAAATGAAGAGACACTCATCTTTGAAGAACCATAGCTCTAGATACCAAATGATAGCATTCCTATGAGCTCTTCTTTGGATTTTGGAGTTCCTTGGTGATGATGGATGCGGAAGCTTATGGAGGAGGTGAGCAAGGCCTTCCTAGGAAGCATGGGTGCCTTGAAGGTGCATGAAGAGTGAGGAAATGGGGAGGTTTGGCCAGCCCCTTTGGTAGTGATGAATTGAAGACTAAAACCTAAGTGTTAGGCAAGGAGTAGTGTATGGCACAATTTGGGCAGCATAACAATACTCTATTTAATCTTGAAAATACATGAGGTAGGCCTCCTTATTTATAGATTTAGGAGCCTTGGTGTGCAAGCTTAAAGGGTAGGGATGGAAATACAAAAAGTGGGGGCTGCCTAGGGTATTGACTTTAGTCAAACCACACCATCATCCTAATATTCTAGAAGATAGGTAAAAAATGCAACATTTGATAGTACACCCCTCCTTCTTTTGCTAAAGGCATCTATTTGCTAGCACACCCCTCCTTCTATTGCTAAGGGCACCTTTTTGATAGCACACCCCTAAGTGAGCAAGTTTTGCTTTCTACACTACACTAATCTACTAAGCTACCCCTAATGGGCCTCCAAGTAGCATGTACAAGGTCTTCTCCCTCCCATCCGTGGCTTGACTCATTTGGGCGTGAATGTGCTTGGCCATGAACCTTGTGTTGGGCCTGAACTTGGGTTGGAGCTTGGGCCTCTTCCATCACTTTGCCAACAAACTTTGTGTAACATCCCGCCAAAAGCTTTTCATATTTATGTAATAAAATAAAGGTGAAACAATAATATCAAAATTGAACATAGATATATACATAATATAATTCATCCATTAGTACAAATGTGCCTCAAAATAATATCCCTTTTTGAGGAAGTTTTAATACATCTCCATACAGGAGTTTCCAAAATAAAATAAAAAAAAACCACAACATTCAAAACCGGCGATCCCCTAACAGAAAACAGAAAACGGGCGATCTCCTATAAGAAAACAGAAAACGGCGATCTCCTATCAGAAATAGGAAACAGGCGATCGCCTAACAGAAACAGAAACAGGCGATCTCCTTCCGGCGACCACTCACAGAGGAGCTCTACTACCTGCAACCTCGTCTGCTCCTATGCAAATATATACGATCATCACAGGTTTAAGAAAAACAACCACGATACAAGATAAAAGGGTAAGCTATATATTTTCAAAAACTTTAAATATGAAACTTTATATCAATAGAAAACATAAATCTTCACACCATTCATAATCTACATCAATTTCAACCATCAACATCCACATATTCCACAAACTCATCAAGTGTCTATTCACTATATTCAATATTCATGGTTCACACGTCAGACTTTCCACTGACTCATAACATATAGACACATGACTCTACTTCCGGAAGACTCGTGCGTTGACTCAGACTCAGAGATCTGCACTTGTCATACCACACCACTGTGAAATCCACACAGGGTTGCTGTGAAATCCACACAGCCATGCGCATACATAATCTCAATATCATCACTCCCCCGGTATGACAGGGTTAATTCATATAACAGGTCAAGTCAGTTATCTTTCAAACAACTTACCCATACATATGAACCTCCTTCGACTCTCCACAACTGAATAACTTCATCTATGTGATTCCATTATATCAGCAGAGTCAGGATATCTCCTTCTAGACAAGTCCCTAGTCAATGCACATTACACACGATCTTACACGGTATTTTCTTTCCTGAAAATACTATGCCTTGATCCCACATTCACAACATTCAATGCATCATACAACACGTAAAAGCATAATTCCATCATATGATATTTTGAATCTTTTCTTAAACAATCCCAATCACAGAAACAATCATTCCAAGGTTCAGATTTTCGAATATCACATGCATCTCACATTTCAATCTCAAACAGTTTTCAAACGACACTAAAACAGGGGATTTCGAAAACGGCATTAAAACCGGCGATCACGTCGCCCCACACATAAAAACAGAGTATCGTGAAAAGCATAGGAAAACCGGCGACCACGTCGCCCTCACTTCAGAACCTACTCGCCTAACGTTTTTATAAACGAAAATACTAGCTTCCCTTACCTGGACCAGCGCAAAACACCAAGAGCTCCAAAACCCGCCGAAGCTTAAGGGTGCCTTAACTCTGTTCTAGCGTCCTGACAGAAAACTCACAGAGAACTCCCCAGGTATCCAAGTGCAGTCGTCGCTCGTCGCACTGGTGCTTGAGGATGTCTGAATCGCAACGCGAAGGAGAGAAAAGAGAAGGATGAAGGTGAACTCACTCTGTCACTCTTGAACCACAGCAACGTTCTCCCTCTCAGAAGTGAGTTTTTGAATCTAAACCAACTTGTCCACAAAAGTCGCTGCCACCACCCACTCTGCAGGGAAGCTTGCGTGCACGCTTCCCTGAATAGTACGACCACGCGTGCCTCTGCGCATGCCAACACTCTGATGTCACTATTCTGAACCACCCTTTTTGTCTACGTGTCGCGCGTGCAGGACGTGTCATGCTGGGAGCCTGGGTCCCACCTTATCTGTGTGAAACTCGACATCGCGCGATAACCTTCCACCGATGACCGCTCGCGCGATGACTATCCACCGATGTCTCATCCTGGCGGACGACCGATGTCTCTCCCTGGGAGACGACCGATGTCTCTTGCCCTGGCGATGCCCGCATGCCTCACGCCCTGGCGATGCCCGCATGCCTCGCGCCCTGGCGATGCCCGCATGCCTCACGCCCTGGAGATGCCCGCATGCCTTGCGCCCCCCGCGATGCCCGCATGCCTCGCGCCCCGGCGATGCCCGCATGCCTCGCGCCCCGCGATGCCCGCATGCCTCGCGCCCTAGCGATGCCCGCATGCCTCTCGCCCCGGCGATGCCCGACGACACATCGCCACGCCTTGCTGAAGGTTCTTCATCCCACTATGTTACGTCCAAGGTATCATGTCCACATGACTTGGTGACGTCGGTAGCTTCACATTTCCAAGAGTAGATCAGCACCACTCCTCGTGCGCCCATGCATGCAACACTAAGGACGATTTCTTATGCTCAAGCATAGAGCTTCGCATGCACAGTGTATCTAAGGCTTAACCCACACCTTGATACGCGTGGTTGTTGGAACCCACTCTGGTTGATCCAGTATCCTGACCACATACTGAGTGCACTTTCGGCGATCATGTGCACCATAGGTGATTGGCGATTGATCCTGCCGCTTGACTCGAACGTGGAGTATTGCCTCGTCACTCCTTCGTCTAGCCCTCTGTTCTGCAGGAATGCTCCAAGAACCACCGCCAGAGCTCAAAACACTGCCTGCAAAACACACAGACGGCGCCTCTAGCGGCCGTTGTAGCTCCGACGCTCAAGTCAGGCAACAGGAACACTAAAACTATATCTGAATCTCTCTGTGAGACCCATGTGTGACTGAAACTCTCAGATGTGTGAGCTATCAGAATCTGTAAAAAACCCCCCTCTAATTTCGTTAAGAGTTTGTATATATACCTGAGTCTTTCTCTCTCCTGACGGTTATTCCTCTTGACACGTGGATAAGATCTGGTCGTACACGTGGCACCATCTGGAGTATCTGCAGCTGAAAGTTACCTCCACTGTGCCCCTGCGACTAAGTTATCCACACAGGGAGTAGCTTGGTATGCAGGCTACTCTGGGCATTGCAGCTCGCACTACACATGGTGGCAGATATGCCACTTATCCTCTGTACTTAGACCATACAACAAGTGCTTGCCAAGTCTTCTCAAACACCCGGCGATGTGCTCTTTCGGTGACTTGCTGACCACCTGATCTCCTAACCTTAGCACACGGCGATCATGTGCAAACTGGGCGATTACTCATCCTCAAGCCGACAGGCGATCACCTCTCAAGGCGATAGGCGATTACCCATCCTCAAGGCGACAGGCGATTACTCAACATCACAGGCGATAGGCGATTACCATTCTGAGTGATCGCCTCCCTGACTCGCCTGCTATCCTCTACCACATGTTACTCTGCGAACGGTCCACGTGGTCAACTATTGCTGATGTCATCGACTACCGATGACCGACCGGATCACAAGCCCCCCAGTCTCGAGCTGTGAACTTGTTCTCAGCGAAGAGACTAAGAAATCGTCTTCTGGCGGTCTACAGGAGCGCACACTCTGGTACTAACACTGTTTCATCCCTTCTTCTTCGCCTTCGAACATTCAAAGCATCTCTCTGGATCATCTAGAGATTCACCTTCTCTGTTTTCTTCTTCTCAAACGCGCTGGAGTTCACTGCGTTTCTTCTCTTTAACTCTCTGCATGTGACTAACTGTTAACTAGCTTAGGCTTTAGCGCGATCTACCTGCAACCCCTCAAACTTGGCCTCTGACTTGATCGCGGCTAACTGTTGCCTTAGCATTGCCTTCAACATAACTTTGTGCTGGATGACTGACTTAACGGGCCTAAACGCTTCGGCTTCACGCAGCAGAACTTGCTTCTACCACCGACCACCGACTAGCATGTTAGCGCACCACCGATCAGTCATCGAGCTTCTGGCTTCGCTGCACTTCTCTGCCACACCAGCGCTGAGTGCGTAGAGGGTCTGAACACCAACTATGACGCCTGTGTTTTAGGGAAGAAAACTGCTTCTCGATGACCCCTCTTGTCCCAACCTTGCTGTAAGAAGTCGTGGGTGAGGTCTTGCTTCTCTCACCTCAGCGTCGCTGTAAAAAGCAGAGGGAAGGGACTTGGCTCTCTTGCCTCAACCTTGCTGTAAAAAGCAAAGGGAAGAGGACTTTTCCTCATGCCTCAGCCTCGCTATACAAAGTCGAGGTGAGGACTTGGTTCTCTCGCCTCAACCTTGCTGTAAGAAGCAAAGGGAGAGGACTTTCTCTCTTGCCTCAGCCTCGCTGTACAAAGTCGAGGTGAGGACTTTCACTCGCCTGCACCTCGCTGTACAAAGTCGAGGGAGGACTTCTTCTTTCTCGCCTGCACTCGCTCAAAGGCAAGGAGGTCTTCCTCTGTTGCCTGCACTTGCTCAAAGGCAAGGAGGACTTCCTCTGGTGCCTGCACTTGCTCAAAGGCAAGGAGGACTTCCTCTGGTGCCTGCACTTGCTCAAAGGCAAGGAGGACTTCCTCTGTTCTCGCCTGCACTTGCTCAAGGGCAAGGAGGACTTCCTCTGTTCTCGCCTGCACTTGCTCAAGGGCAAGGAGGACTTCCTCTGTTCTCGCCTGCACTTGCTCGAGGGCAAGGAGGACTTCCTCTGGTGCCTGCACTTGCTCAAAGGCAAGGAGGACTTCCTCTGGTGCCTGCACTTGCTCAAAGGCAAGGAGGACTTCCTCTGGTGCCTGCACTTGCTCAAAGGCAAGGAGGACTTCCTCTGTTCTCGCCTGCACTTGCTCAAGGGCAAGGAGGACTTCCTCTGGTGCCTGCACTTGCTCAAGGGCCAGGAGGACTTCCTCTGTTCTCGCCTGCACTTGCTCAAGGGCAAGGAGGACTTCCTCTGTTCTCGCCTGCACTTGCTCAAGGGCAAGGAGGACTTCCTCTGTTCTGGCCTGCACTTGCTCGAGGGCAAGGAGGACTTCCTCTGGTGCCTGCACTTGCTCAAAGGCAAGGAGGACTTCCTCTGGTGCCTGCACTTGCTCAAAGGCAAGGAGGACTACCTCTAGTGCCTGCACTTGCTCAAAGGCAAGGAGGACTTCCTCTGTTCTCGCCTGCACTTGCTCAAGGGCAAGGAGGACTTCCTCTGGTGCCTGCACTTGCTCAAGGGTAAGGAGGACTTCCTCTTGCCTCAACCTTGCTGTATAAAGCAGAGGAAGAGGACTTTCTCTTGCCTCAACCTTGCTGTATAAAGCAGAGGAAGAGGACTTTCTCTTGCCTCAACCTTGCTGTATAAAGCAGAGGAAGAGGACTTTCTCTCGCCTCAACCTTGCTGTATAAAGCAGAGGTGAGGACTTTCTCTGTTGCCTCAACCTTGCTGTAAAAAGCAAAGGAAGAGGACTTTCTCTGTTGCCTCAACCTTGCTGTAAAAAGAAAAGGAAGAGGGCTTTCTCTCGCGCAACCTTGCTGTATAAAGCAGAGGTGAGGACTTTCTCGTGGGTGCACGCTCCCAGGGGGGCGCCAGGCGTGGCTGTCTAAGCGCACACACTGGGCGCGCCCTACCTGCATTGCCTCATCGCGCGTTCACCGACTTCCTGACCGGCGATCAGGGGCTCTTCTTCTGGAATCATACGAGGTGCATGCTTAACGCTGTCGCTGGGAACTTGGGTCCCAACTTAACACGTGTTAGCAAGACACCGATGACCCTGCACCGATCGAGTACTCACTCTCTACATGCACCGACAGCTGATCGCGCTCTACATCCCAGCGCTTATCTGGGGGCTGATCTGCGGGTGGTGGCCACTTGGTAACTCACCACCGATCACCTGATCTTGCACCTGGGGCAAGGAGAACTTTAAACTGGGAACACTCGCACACTTTATGTACTGAAAATCTTTTATTGGGTGGCATCGTTAAAAAGAGTGCCCCTGATCTGCTCAACTGTTTTAATACACTAAGCATGTGTACAGCGGGATAGCGCATCTACTTTACAACTTAACGAAAGCAAAAAAGAAGCGTGTAGCGTCCTGGGTTCTGGGAATAGTCGTTATGTCCAGAGTCGCCAGCCGACAAGCTCTGTTCTCCAACATCTCAACCACTCTGGATGGGTCTCCTTTAACCGGCGATGACCGCCCTGGCGATGCTCACACGTGGGGCGATCATGCCTTCCGCTTCAGCTCTGGGAGCGCCCCCAGTGTAGCCTCTTCCATCACCTCACCTCCCCAAACACAGGGAGTTCATGCTGCTGGTCGCCTTCCTGGGACCCCGAAGCGCGATCACCTTGTGCCTTCTGCAGGTAATCGGTCAAGAACCCTGTCTCCACCAACTCAGCAAGCTGACGCCCCAGCGCCAGGCAGTTACGGAGTGTATGTCCATAAGCTTGATGGAATTCACACCACTCATCCTTCCTCCCTCCAAGTACCCTATCGGTTTTCTCTAGCACATAGAGTCTTGCTGCCACAACAGGGATGGCGATCAGCTCCGCCAAACTTATCATGAAATCATACCTGGGGGGTGCGCTGCTTGCACGCCCCCTGGTCTGGTCCTTCCTTGGTGCATAAGGGCGAGACCTTCTCTGCTCCTTCCTTCCTTGACCTCATGCACCCGCGCCTGTTGCTGTTGACTCCCCTGACCTCCACGTGGCTTCGACGGTGCAGCACTTCCTCTCTTCTCAGAGACCTCGGTCTCCGCTACTATGTGTGCCACTGCACGTCGCCGTATCTCGGTGAAGGTGGCAGGGTGGCTCCTGATGAGCGATTCACTGAAAGGACCAGGGAGGACACCTCTCTTGAACGCATGCACCAGCATGTCCTCGTCCTTGCTGGGAAATCTCACCACCTGCGCCCCAAAGCGATTGAGGTAGTCCCTCAACGGCTCCCCCCGATACTGGCGCACGTCAAACAGGTCGTAGGACACTACTGGCGCAGGTCGGTTAATGATGTACTGCTCCGTGAACAGCTTCGTGAACTGATGGAAGGAAGTGACGTGGCCCTCTGGCAGGCTCACGAACCACTCCATAGCCACTCCGCTCAGCGTGCTCATGAACATCTTGCAGTACACAGCATCTGAACCTCCAGTCAGCATCATCTGAGTGTGGAAGGCTGTCAGGTGTGCTTCTGGATCTTCCACCCCCGTGAACGACGTTTTCAGTCCCACCAGATTGGGAGGCACCACCGTGTTCATGATTTCGGGGGAGAAAGGCATAGGGAATGCTCGCGGAGGCGACGATGGCGTCGACGTCCTCTCTTCAGCTGCGCGCTCCTTCTGCGCCTGCAATTCCCTACGCAGCTCTTCATTCATACGGTTCAACTCTTCGTTTCTTCTCTGCGATGCAGTCAGCTCTGCACGCATCCTCTCTTGCTCAACTCTCGATTCCGCGACGCTATCTTGCAGCGCACGCATCATCTCCACCACCTGCGCCATGGTAACAGCTCCTTCTTTAGCAGATGACGCAGGTGAGATTTGCCTGGTTCTTCTACTCATCTCCTCTGCACTTCGACGTAACTTCACTTCAACGAAATGATTAAGAAGCTCCAAGAAACTTCAAGAAACCTCAAGAAACTTCAAGAACTGCGACGTGGATGGGAACCAGATTTACACGTGCCCCACGGTGGGCGCCAAATGATCCTGCCGCTTGACTCAAACGTGGAGTATTGCCTCGTCACTCCTTCGTCTAGCCCTCTGTTCTGCAGGAACGCTCCAAGAACCACCGCCGGAGCTCCAAACACTGCCTGCAAAACACACAGACGGCGCCTCTAGCGGCCGTTGTAGCTCCGACGCTCAAGTCAGGCAACAGGAACACTAAAACTATATCTGAATCTCTCTGTGAGACCCGTGTGTGACTGAAACTCTCAGATGTGTGAGCTATCAGAATCTGTAAAAAACCCCCCTCTAATTTCGTTAAGAGTTTGTATATATACCTGAGTCTTTCTCTCTCCTGACGGTTATTCCTCTTGACACGTGGATAACATCTGGTCGTACACGTGGCACCATCTGGAGTATCTGCAGCTGAAACGTTACCTCCACTGTGCCCCTGCGACTAAGTTATCCACACAGGGAGTAGCTTGGTACGCAGGCTACTCTGGGCATTGCAGCTCGCACTACACATAGTGGCAGATATGCCACTTATCCTCTGTACTTAGACCATACAACAAGTGCTTGCCAAGTCTTCTCAAACACTCGGCGATGTGCTCTTTCGGCGACTTGCTGACCACCTGATCTCCTAACCTTAGCACACGGCGATCATGTGCAAACTGGGCGATTACTCATCCTCAAGCCGACAGGCGATCACCTCTCAAGGCGATAGGCGATTACCCATCCTCAAGGCGACAGGCGATTACTCAACATCACAGGCGATAGGCAATTACCATTCTGAGTGATCGCCTCCCTGACTCGCCTGCTATCCTCTACCACGTGTTACTCTGCGAATGGTCCACGTGGTCAACTATTGCTGATGTCATCGACTACCGATGACCGACCGGATCAGCGATCATGTACACTACAGGCGATTGGCGTTCATGTGTAATCTAGGCGACAGGCGATTATGTACTAACCAGGCGATCTCATAGTCTTCTAAGCTACACTTTCCTTCCTTTTTATTTTAAATAAAAACATACTTAGAATTCATTTAAAATATATTCCTTTTATTCCAATTTAATTTTACAGGTCCTTACACTTTGCGCACCCATCTCCTTGGCTAACAGTATCCCAGCGATCAGAACCTCATACTCTGCTTGGTTGTTACTAGCCTTGAAAGCGAAACGAAGGGCCTGGTCAATCAATAGCCCCTTTGGTCCTTCCAGGATGACGCCAGCTTCGCTGCCCTGTTGGTTAGAGCACCTATCTACAGAGAGCACCCATCAGAAATTGGCCTCTTCGCTGTGCGTTTCTGCCGATGAGAGCTCGGCTACAGAATTAGCATAAACCTGGCCTTTGATAGGGCCTCTGGGTTCATACTATATGTTGAACTCTGAGAGCTCTATAGCCTAGGGTACCATTCTTCCCACGATGTCTGGCTTCTGTATGTATGACCTTACGAATGGGAAGGTCTGTCATCACTACCACGGTGAAACTCTGGAAGTAGTGGCGAAACCTTCTTGCCGAGAACACCACTGCCAGTGCTGCCTTCTCTAGGGCTTGGTACCTAACCTCAGGCCCTTGTAATACTTTGCTAACAAAGTAGATTGGCTTCTGAACCTGATCTTGTTCCTGCATAATAGCTGAACTAACTGCCCGATCAGTGACTGCAAAATACAGGTGCAGTGGAGTGCCCAACTGTGGTTTGCATAACATTGGTGGACTAGCCAGGTAGTCCTTCAGTTTGAGGAACGCCTCTTCACATTCTTTGGTCCACAAGAACCTACTATTCCTCCTCAGGCACTAGAAGTAAGGGTGACCCTTATCTCCCCAAGTTGATACAAATCTAGAAAGAGTGGCCATCTGCCTTGTCAACTGCTGCACCTCCTTTACTAAAGTCAGGCTTCTCATTGTGAGGATTGCAGTGCACTTGTCAGGGTTCGCTTCTATCCCGCGCTCAGTGAGTAAGAAGCCTAAGAACTTACCTACTTTAACCCCAAACACACACTTCTCAGGGTTCAGCTTTAGTTTATATTTAGGTATTGTTCTAAATAGCTCTTCTAGATCAACGACGTGCTGATTTTTCACCTGTGAGGTCACCACCATGTCATCTACATAGGCTTGCACGTTTTGCCCTATCATGGGCGCGAGCACCTTGTCCATCAGCCTCTGGTAGGTGGCACCTGCGTTCTTCAGCCCAAAGGGCATCACTGTGTAACAATAGCAAGACAGCTCTGTCATGAACGCTGTCTTGCACTCGTCCATGGGATGCATCTTGATCTGGTTGTACCCAGAAAAGGCATCCAAGAAACTGAGCAACTTGCAATCCGAGGCATTGTCTACTAAAGCATCAATGCTTGGCAGGGGTAGGAGTCCTTTGGGTAGGCCTTGTTGAGGTCAGTAAAGTCTACGCATATTCTCCACTTCTCGTTGGCCTTCATTACGAGCACCACATTCGCCAACCACTCTGGGTATTGGATCTCCCTGATGTGGCCAGCTCTCAACAACTTTTGTGTTTCCTCCTTAATGACTTGTCGCCTTTCTTCATTGAACTTCCTCCTTCTCTAGCGAACAGGTCTGACCTGGGGGTCCATGGCAAGGCGATGACACAGGAAGTTGGGGTTCATGCTAGGCATGTCTAAGGCAGACCATGCAAAGGCATCCAGGTGCCACACGATGACTTCGGCGATCTGGTCTTGTGTCTCTTGACATAAAGACTTGCCAAGCTTGAACATCTTTCCACCAATCTCCCTCTCCGAGATGTCCTCAGCTGGTTCGGGTCATCTCTCCCGGGCGACCTCTACTCGGGTGACCCCTTCCCCACCTAAGGGATGGGCAGTAACTGTGAACACCCCACTTGGTGGTTGGGTGGTAACGTTGCACACCCCTTCTTTGTCATAACACTTCTTGGCCTCTTTCTGGTTTGATCTGATAGTGATCACTGTCCCTTCCATGGAAGGCAGCTTCATCTTCATATGCCTCGTCGACGCCACCGTTACCAACCTATTCAGGGCAAGTCTGCCCAAAAGTATGTTGTAAGCTGAGGGAGCGTTGACGACGAGGTACATGATGTTTTCTGTGTGGGAGGCCACACCATCTATAAAGGTGGTCCTCAGCTCTATGTGTCCACACACCTGTACCTGATCTCCTGCAAATCCATACAACAACCAGTGTAAGGTCTCAATTGGTCGGGAGACAACTGCAGTTTGTTGAAAGTCAACCAGAACATCACGTCAGCCGAGCTCCCCTAATCTACTAGCACACGGTGCACCTTCCTTCCCACTGTTACTACCGATATTACCATCGGGTCATTGTCCTGGGGAACAACATCTCGACGATCAGCCTTGGGGAAGGTGAGGTTGATGTTAGAAGTGTGGTCTTCCTCATACATCTCTACCACCATCTGATCCTGCCGCTGACTCGAATGTGGAGGATATGCCTCGTTACTCCTTCGCCTAGCCTTCTATAACTGCGTGTTCTACAAGAACGCTCCAAGAACCTTCTCTGGAACTCCAAACGATGCCTGCAAAACAACACAGATGGCGCCTCTAGCGGCCGTTGGCACTCCGACGCTCAAGTCAGGTAACAGAACCACCAAAAACTCTCTCTGAATCTCTCTGTGAAACTCGTGTGTGCTCTCAGATCCACTTTCTCTCTCTGTAACTGAATTCTGTTATCACTGTGCAACGTGTGTAAAACATGCTCACAATGACTCAGAAATGTGTGTAATGAATATTCTCTGTAAAAACTGTAAAAACTCTCAAATCTCTGTAAAATCTCCTGTACCTTACATGACGTGGAGTGCTTTTATACCTGGGTCGCGCCTCTCTCTCAGATGGTGACACGTGGAGGCATGCAACTTACATCTAACCGTACGCGTGTCACACCTGAAGGGCCTTTGCACTTTTCTCTGCGCGCCTAAGTTATTCCCTTTCAGAGTAACTTAGGGTGTTTCTTCCCTCTGAGTGAGTCGCATGCTCCGAGGATAGCACCAGGGGTGGCTGGTCTAAACACACTCACCAGGCGCTGTGTAACATCCCGCCAAAATACCATACATGTTCATATAATGAAAATAAAGGTAACAAATAGATTGAAGTGAACAAAATATTATATATATGAAATGTAGTTTCTCCTCACAGGGAGTTTAATACAAATTCGGTCAAATTTTCCAGAAACATAAACAAAATACAGTAAAAAAACAAAGCAGGCGATCTCCTATCGGAAGAGACCGATCTCCTATCGGACGAGGCCGATCTCCTATCGGAAGACCCAAAACAGCCGATCTGCTACCAGAACAGAAATCAGGCGATCTCCTTCCGGCGACCACTCCCTAAGGAACTCTACTTCCTGGAAAAATCATCTGCTCCCGTGTAAGTTATACACGATCATCACAGTTTAAAGAGAAAAACAGCCAACGAGCAAAACACGCAGGGTAAGCTAGATATTTTAAAGAGAGTTTAAATAAGAACATTAAAATCAGGGTAAGCAATTTTCAAGATATTCACGTAAAGCTATAGATTTTCTCAATACCCTTCACCTGATCGCCCAGAAATCACAACATTTCACAATATTCACAAGAGTCATTCATTTTCACAAAACTGCATCAAGTGTCTATAAATTTCAAGTTCCTCATTTCACATGTCAGACCACCACTGACCCAGCACACAAGACACTTGACCTACTTCCGGAAGACTCGTGCATTGACTAGACTCAGAGATTCTGCACCTGTCATACTAAGCTGTTGTAATGTTTCCACAGCTATGCGCATCAACACATTCTCGATCTCAAGTTCACCATTCTCACCGTATGACAGGGTTAATCCATATAACAGGCCGAGCTCGTTCCCTTTTGAACAACTCACCCATACATATGAACCTCCTTCGACTCTCAACGCCTGAATAACTTCATCTATATGAATCCATTATCTCAGGAGAGTCAGGATAATCTCATTATAGACATCACCGATCAATGCACATCCTACACGATCTTACACGGTATTTTCTTTCCTGAAAATACTATGCCTCGATCCACATTCACCACATCCAACACATCATACAACACTTAAAGAATGATTTCAATCACAGCAAAACTCACTCCAAGGTTCTTAATTTCGAATATCACATTTACATCTCAAACAGTTTCAAAACAACACCAAAAACAGGGGAGTTCGTAAAACAGCGCCAAAACCGGCGATCTAGTTCAAAACGGGGTATTTCGAAGTCTGCATTTAAAACCGGCGACCACGTCGCCCAAACACATAGAAACAGAGCATTTTACAAAGATGAGAACGAAAACCGGCGACCACGTCGCCCTTACTTCAGAAACAGCTAATCTATGGCTTGCAATGAAAATGAAGGCTAGCTTCCCTTACCTGGACTTGCGTAAAAATACCGCGAGCTCAAAACCCACCGAGCCTGAAGGATGCCTTAGCTCTGTTTTCAGTGCCTGGTTGGTAGAACTTGCAGAGAAACTCCCAGGTGCTCCAAGGGCTATCGTCGCTCGTCGCACAGGTGCTGGAGGTTGCCTGAGTTGCAGCGCAAAGGAGAGAAGAAGGGAGGGAGGAAGTTTGCACTCACTCTAACACTCTTGAGTCTGTAACGCTCTTTGCCTTCCCGCAGTGGCTTTTGAATCCCAACTTACCTGTCCACGCATGCTGCTGCTGCCACCCCTTCTGCAGGAAAGCCTGAGAACTACTGCCCTGAACAGTACGACCACTGTTGTCTCTGGTGCATGCCAACCACTGCTCTGAACAGTACTACCACTGTTGTCGCTTGTGCATGCCAACCACTGCTCTGAACAGTACGACCGCGAGTGTCTCCTGCGCATGCCAACATTCTGATGTCACCATTCTGAACCACCCTTTTTTGTCTACGTGGCGCGTGTGCAGGACGTTTCATGCTGGGAGTCTGGGTCCCACTTTACTCTGTGTGAAACTCGACGTCGTGCGATAACTTTCCACTGCTGACTCATCCTGGCGAACGACCGATGTCTCCTTCGCCCTGGAAGACGACCGATGTCTCCTTCGCCCTGGAAGACGACCGATGTCTCCTTCGCCCTGGAAGACGACCGATGTCTCCTTCGCCCTGGCGACGCCCTCATAACTCTCGCGCCCTGGCTACGTCCACATGCCTCGTGCCCTGGCAATGCCCGCATGCCTCTCGCGCTTTGGCCACGTCCACATGCCTCGCGCCCTGGCAATGCCCGCATGCCTCTCGCGCCTTGGCCACGTCCACATGCCTCACGCCCTGGCAATGCCCGCATGCCTCGCGCCCTGGCAATGCCCGCATGCCTCGCGCCCGCGCGATGCCTGCATGCCTATCGCGCCCGCACGATGCCTGCATGCCTCTCGCGCCCGCACGATGCCTGCATGCCTCGCGCGCCCGCACGATGCCTGCATGCCTCGCGCGCCCGCACGATGCCTGCATGCCTCGCGCGCCCGCACGATGCCTGCATGCCTCGCGCGCCCACACGATGCCTGCATGCCTCGCGCGCCCGCACGATGCTTGCATGCCTCGCGCGCCCGCACGATGCCTGCATGCCTCGCGCGCCCGCACGATGCCTGCATGCCTCGCGCCCTGGCGACGTCCACCTGGCGCTCATGTGTAGCAGGCGACCGGCGATCTCATAGCCTTCTAAACTTAACTTTTCCTCCCTTTTTATTTTAAATAAAACATACATAGAATTCTTTTAAAATATAACCCTTTTTATTCCAATTCAATTTTACAGGTCCTTACATTCTCCCCAACAAGAAAAATTTTCGTCCTCGAAAATTGAATCACAAGGAAAAGAGGTAGGGATAGGCTTCTCTCATGGTTCCTTCTAATTCCCAAGTTGTATCACCCTATCTCTCATCCCACACCACTTTCACCATATTGATGGTCTTGCCTCTGAGCTGCCTACTCTGCTGAACGTCAATCCTGACTGGTTTCGCTCAACAACAAGTCATCCCTGATCTGCACATCGTCTACTTCTAACACGTGACTAGGGTTGTGACACGTTAAAGACATTGTGCAGATTCGCTAAATGGGGAGGTAGGGCGATCTCATAAGCCACTAGACCGATCCTCCTTAAGATCTGATAGCTCGTCCTACACCCTTGGTCGGTGTCACTTTCATAAATGCATGATCTCCAACAGCAAACTCCAAAGGTCTTCTCCTCTGATCTGCATAGGACATCTGTCGACTTTGAGAAGCTTTCATTCTGCCTTGCATCAGTTTCACCTTCTTGGTTGTCTGTTGAACCAACTCTTACTACTCCAATACTTCATTAAATTCCATTCTCCATCCCTGCATATGGAGTATGCTGCTCCATTGAGCGCCAACTCCAGTACTCACACTCTACTTCCGACCCTGAAGACTTGGTCGAGCAAGTCCAGAACTAAGCCCTTAACAGAACCAGAACTAGCCCCCTGTAGAGAAAAAGTGAGCAAGATCCCTTCATCGGAAGGAAAGAGGACAGCTGACTACTGCTCATGTCCCCCAGCCAATTCAAGCTAGGATCCGAAATCTCCTTCTAGGAATCAACTTCCGCATCTTGATCAAAACCATCCATCAACTTTCCAACTGCTGATCTAATTCTCACGCTCCCTAAAGGAACACCTTTGGTTCACCACTATGCTACATAATTCTGCACCTTATAAAAACAAAGTTCTTGTTGCTGTTACTTTCTAAATCATCATTATGACTTCTTTTGCCAACTCGGCTCCCTGTTCCCATCATTTCCTCTTTGTTCAATGTATACATTGGATGCATTGATTTGGGTTCAGGTGCCCATCTGAAAAGGCATACAAGAACGAACGCACTATATATCTCAACCACAACCATGTAAGTAGTGGAGCCGATTGGAAAATTTCCTCTGCATCCAGAATTTCTTGCTTAAGGACAACTCTATTCCTCTCCTCCAAGATACCACATACTATTGCCACCCGCATTCCCTTCCACACCTGATTCTACTTGGATGACATACGTATAAGATAAAAGTTCTCAAGGTGGGACCTCAAATCCTTATGTCGAACAAGTAGAACACTTATCCACTTGAAGCACATAGACCAGCCACGTTGCTTTAAAGTTAAAGTTAGTGGCCCACGCATCCTCCTGAAATCTCACATCCCTTCCGCCTCCAACTTTCCAAACAATGACTTTTTGGAACTAACCATCATCTTCACCCTCCTCGCACACCTTACGTACATCTCTCCACCACCACGATTGATATTTCGAATGAGCTCGGCTTCCCCCAAGTTCCGAGTCATATTTGGATACAAGAATATCTTTCCATTTCCCTTTCTCATCACTCCTCATCCACCATTTCCATACTCATCTTCCAAATCACGATCCACAAAACAGCATCCATTCTGCGTGAAGCTTTCTCTCTTATCCCAGTAACTTCTCTACTTGGTATTTTTCAGCAAATTCCTCTGTCTAATTGAACTTTAGACATAAATACAATATCTCCTCTTTCCTTTTAAGCTTGTGGTTAAGCTAGAGTCATCTCATGCTGTTTCATCGACATAAACATCTCCCAAGCTTCAAATAAAAGAAAATTCATTCTTTCATTCTTGGGACTTAACCCCGGTACTTCCTATGGATACACATGCTTAAGTCTTTAAACCCTCAACATTCTGCTTATATACTCTCCATAACTTATATGTAGCTGAAACTAAACCTTGGTACACTAAATCTAACTTACACTTGCTTCTTTAATTCCATCTACCCAGCTGGAACCATGATGTAGGGAGCCATGGACGCTGGTCCAGCTCTAGGTACCAAAACAATAGAGAATTCCATCTCTCTCTTAGGAGGTAGTCCAGGTATTCCTTCTGGGACTACATCCATGAAATCCTTCACCACATGTATACAGCCCATAACTTCATCACTCTTCACTCCCCCCCCCCTTGAGCTAGGATCACAAGGTACGGCGCCCCTTCTAACAACCCCGACCATACACACTGAGCAGATATCATATCTGACTCTCTGAGGTTCGGAAACACCACGTTCCGCCTACTGAAATCTATGAGAATGTGATTGGCAGATAGCCAATCCATCCCCAGGATAACATCCAGATCCTGAAGAGGTAGACAGATCAAATTTACTTTGAATCTGCGTCCCTCTACTATCACTGGACATTCGGGGCAACTGTAGAGGTCAACACCTGTCCTGACGCAGGTGTAGGGACCAACAGTTCAAACGGTAACTCCTTCACTAGAAGGCCCAACTCGGCTACACACAGGCCTGACACAAAGGAGTGTGTCGCTCCAGAATCAAACAAAATTCTAACGTATCTACCAGCTATAAACAAGCACCTTGTACTAGGTTACCTGACTAAGATACTTCCGCTCCAGACAGGGCAGACACTCTCCCTGCTGCCAGAGGTCTGCTGCCTTCGTTCCTCAACTGCTGGGAAACACTGGGTTGAGTCGCCCTATACCCGTTAGGACACTCTCTAGCAAGGTGTCCCGTCTTTCGGCAGATGTAGCATTTTCTCCCTGAATTCCCCTTGGGGCACATGTTGACGTTAGGTGGCCCATCACAACGGAAACATCTTGGTTTCCATGGTTGTTGCTGCTGAAACTGGGGCGGAACTGCTCCTGCCCGATGTGGTAGAGGTCTCGCATAAGGCTTGCTTTGTGGGTGCTGCACCTTGGCCTTCCCATTGGAGGGACCCCCTGGGTGTGATCTGATTACTCTGGAATCACTCCTCTCCAGGGTCTCCACCACCTTTGCCTTCTCTACTAAGGCACGAAACTCCTTGATCCACGGATCTGCTTGATCAGGGGTAGCATTCCCACGGAACTTGGGTGGGATGTGCCTCATGAATTCGGTCAGTCCCATCTGTTCCTGAGGCTGACCGACGTGGGAAGCTGTTTCAGTCGACCGAGCCGTTTCCCAATGATGCATTACAGCCTGATGAATCTGAGCCATTACCGTATTCTGTTGTTGGATAGCACTCGCCATCATCTCTATGGCCTTGGCAATCTGGCCCATTTCTGAAGAAGGTTGGGGAGGGGTAGGAGGTTTACTTGCCATCACTCTTCGTTTCAGATTGTGAAACTATGGGTTTCTATATTCCCTACAACTACAAGAATGAAATCGATAAGAAATCAATTCATTCAAGGGGTAACAGCTAGACCTTACAAAGGTCAGCCCCTCAAAGTCATTTAGAATTTGAGTTCATCAACAGGATCATAATGCTTATAACATCAAGCATAACACCAGAACCACTACTGGTATGCAGTCATCAATCCAATCAACCATTTTCAATCATTACAAAGACACTCAAGAAAATGAAATAGCTCACACCAGAATTCAATATATGCTAAACATCAAACCTTTGGAATTAAGATTGAGACTCATCTCGATCCAGTTATGAGTGTGCACCCTCACTACTTTATCAAGACCTTCTCATTCTTAATACTAAGATTTTCAGTTAGAACATATATTCACCAAAGCACACCCAAAATTTCAATACAAAAACGTTTGAAAACCTTTCACTATAATTGTTATTTTAAACTCAAATAAATTTCATGAGCAGAAGAAACACAATGGATCCACAGCCCTCAGGTCATCCTAAGGACGAACTGCTCTGATACCATTAATGTAACATCCCGCCAAAATACCATACATGTTCATATAATGAAAATAAAGGTAACAAATAGATTGAAGTGAACAAAATATTATATATATGAAATGTAGTTTCTCCTCACAGGGAGTTTAATACAAATTCGGTCAAATTTTCCAGAAACATAAACAAAATACAGTAAAAAAACAAAGCAGGCGATCTCCTATCGGAAGAGACCGATCTCCTATCGGACGAGGCCGATCTCCTATCTGAAGACCCAAAACAGCCGATCTGCTACCAGAACAGAAATCAGGCGATCTCCTTCCGGCGACCACTCCCTAAGGAACTCTACTTCCTGGAAAAATCATCTGCTCCCGTGTAAGTTATACACGATCATCACAGTTTAAAGAGAAAAACAGCCAACGAGCAAAACACGCAGGGTAAGCTAGATATTTTAAAGAGAGTTTAAATAAGAACATTAAAATCAGGGTAAGCAATTTTCAAGATATTCACGTAAAGCTATAGATTTTCTCAATACCCTTCACCTGATCGCCCAGAAATCACAACATTTCACAATATTCACAAGAGTCATTCATTTTCACAAAACTGCATCAAGTGTCTATAAATTTCAAGTTCCTCATTTCACATGTCAGACCACCACTGACCCAGCACACAAGACACTTGACCTACTTCCGGAAGACTCGTGCATTGACTAGACTCAGAGATTCTGCACCTGTCATACTAAGCTGTTGTAATGTTTCCACAGCTATGCGCATCAACACATTCTCGATCTCAAGTTCACCATTCTCACCGTATGACAGGGTTAATCCATATAACAGGCCGAGCTCGTTCCCTTTTGAACAACTCACCCATACATATGAACCTCCTTCGACTCTCAACGCCTGAATAACTTCATCTATATGAATCCATTATCTCAGGAGAGTCAGGATAATCTCATTATAGACATCACCGATCAATGCACATCCTACACGATCTTACACGGTATTTTCTTTCCTGAAAATACTATGCCTCGATCCACATTCACCACATCCAACACATCATACAACACTTAAAGAATGATTTCAATCACAGCAAAACTCACTCCAAGGTTCTTAATTTCGAATATCACATTTACATCTCAAACAGTTTCAAAACAACACCAAAAACAGGGGAGTTCGTAAAACAGCGCCAAAACCGGCGATCTAGTTCAAAACGGGGTATTTCGAAGTCTGCATTTAAAACCGGCGACCACGTCGCCCAAACACATAGAAACAGAGCATTTTACAAAGATGAGAACGAAAACCGGCGACCACGTCGCCCTTACTTCAGAAACAGCTAATCTATGGCTTGCAATGAAAATGAAGGCTAGCTTCCCTTACCTGGACTTGCGTAAAAATACCGCGAGCTCAAAACCCACCGAGCCTGAAGGATGCCTTAGCTCTGTTTTCAGTGCCTGGTTGGTAGAACTTGCAGAGAAACTCCCAGGTGCTCCAAGGGCTGTCGTCGCTCGTCGCACAGGTGCTGGAGGTTGCCTGAGTTGCAGCGCAAAGGAGAGAAGAAGGGAGGGAGGAAGTTTGCACTCACTCTAACACTCTTGAGTCTGTAACGCTCTTTGCCTTCCCGCAGTGGCTTTTGAATCCCAACTTACCTGTCCACGCATGCTGCTGCTGCCACCCCTTCTGCAGGAAAGCCTGAGAACTACTGCCCTGAACAGTACGATCACTGTTGTCTCTGGTGCATGCCAACCACTGCTCTGAACAGTACTACCACTGTTGTCGCTTGTGCATGCCAACCACTGCTCTGAACAGTACGACCGCGAGTGTCTCCTGCGCATGCCAACATTCTGATGTCACCATTCTGAACCACCCTTTTTGTCTACGTGGCGCGTGTGCAGGACGTTTCATGCTGGGAGTCTGGGTCCCACTTTACTCTGTGTGAAACTTGACGTCGTGCGATAACTTTCCACTGCTGACTCATCCTGGCGAACGACCGATGTCTCCTTCGCCCTGGAAGACGACCGATGTCTCCTTCGCCCTGGAAGACGACCGATGTCTCCTTCGCCCTGGAAGACGACCGATGTCTTCTTCTGGGAGACGACCGATGTCTTCCCTGGCGACGCCCTCATAACTCTCGCGCCCTGGCTACGTCCACATGCCTCGTGCCCTGGCAATGCCCGCATGCCTCTTGCGCTTTGGCCACGTCCACATGCCTCGCGTGATGGAGATCAAGCTCAAGAGGACATGGAGGCCAAACATCATGAAGAAGAAGAGGTTGAGGACGTTCATGGAGATCAAAGTCAACCTCAAAGGATCACAAGAAGCATGTTCAAAATATTAGGAGCTAGGGGACGTTTATTTTCCCTTTTTGCAATTTCATTTGAAACTCCAACGGTTTCAACAAGGCACGCTAAATGTGGATGAATATTTCAAAGAGCTTGAAACACTTGTGCTTAAAATTGAATTAGAAGAAAGTGAGGAAGCCATGATTGCTAGGTTTATTAGTGGACTTAGGAAGGATATTCAAGACATTGTGGAATTGCAAGAGTACTCATCATTGGGATCTTTAGTTCACTTAGCAATGAAGGTGGAAGCCCAACTTGCTAAGAAAAATTCTTTTAAAAACTCTTCCAATGATGGCTACTATAACAAGTCTTGGAGAAATAAAAAATCTTTTTCAAAATTTCCTTCCCAAGATTCCTCTTTCAAACCCAAGGAATCTAAGCCATCTACTTCTAGGCCTAAGTCACCAATCAAAACGTCTAGTAAGAAATGCTTTAAGTGTTTGGGTTATGGTCATATTGCTTCAAATTGTCCTTCTAAAAGGAACATGTACATGCATAATGGCATTATTATGAGTGAGCATGATTCGGATACACCTAGGCATTCTTCACATTCAAGTGCATCTAGTGGGAATGAGAGTGAGAGTCCCTTACAAGGAGACTTGTTGGTTGTGAGAAGACTTCTTGGTCAAGTTTCACAACCCTTTGATGAAAGTCAAAGGGCAAATATTTTTCATACAAGATGTCTTATTCAAAACAACATATGCTCCTTGATAGTGGATGGGGGTAGTTGTGCAAACGTAGCTAGTACAAGAGTTGTAGATAAGCTTGGCTTGCCTACCATCTCTCATAGCCAACCCTATAAGTTGCAATGGCTTAGTGAAGTAGGAGAAATAGTTGTGAATAGGCAAGTCCTCATCCATTTCTCTATTGGAAAATACAAAGATGAGGTCTTGTGTGATGTTGTGCCCATGGAAGCCACACATGTGCTTTTGGGAAGGCCTTGGCAATATGATCGAAAAATTTTACATGATGGTTTTTCCAACAAAATTTCTTTTGATTTCCATGGTCACAAGATTACTCTAAAATCTCTCTCTCCTAGAGAAGTCCATGAGGACCAAATCTTAATGAAGAAAAAGAGGGAGAGTGAAAAAGAGGGAAAAGCTAAAAAAGATAAAAAGGATAAGAGTTCCAAGCCTACACTCCTTGTGTCTAGGCATGAGCTTCATAGGGAATTAGTGGCACACCATCCTCTTTTCTTAGCCATCCCTAGAACTCTTAAGATAGAACCACTTGTTGATAGTCCTCATAGTTTGGAAAAGTTGGTAGAAGAGTTTCAAGATGTGTTTCAAGATCCTCCAAAAGGACTTCCACCTTTGCGAGGGATTGAGCACCAAATTGATTTGATACCGGGCTCTTCTTTACCAAATCGTCCAGCCTATAGGACCAATCCAAGTGAAACCATGGAAATTCGCCAACAAGTAGAAGCCTTAATAGAGAAAGGGTGGGTCCAAGATAGTATGAGCCCGTGTGCTATGCCTGTCATCCTGGTGCCTAAGAAAGATGGATCATGGAGGATGTGTTCAGATTGTAGGGCCATAAACAACATAACAATTAAGTATAGGCATCCCATACCTAGGCTTGATGACTTGTTGGATGAGTTGCATGGTTCTAAAATATTTTCAAAGATTGATCTTAAAAGCGGCTACAATCAAATCCGTATCAAACCGGGTGATGAATGGAAGACGGCTTTTAAGACCAACTTTGGTCTCTATGAATGGTTGGTTATGCCTTTTGGCTTGACCAATGCACCAAGTACTTTCATGCGCCTCATGCATCATGTGTTAAGACCTTTCATTGGTAAGTTTGTTGTTGTTTATTTTGATGATATTCTCATTTATAGCTTATCTTTGAATGAACATAGGTTGCATGTTAGGAAAGTTTTAGAAACCCTTAGGAAGGAACATTTGTATGCTAACCTTGCTAAATGTATGTTTGCTCTTGATCATATAGAATTCCTAGGGTTTGTTGTGAGTTGTAAGGGGGTCCATGTGGACCAAGCTAAGGTGGTGGCCATTCAAAATTGGCCTACACCTTCAAACATCAATGAAGTCCGAAGTTTCCATGGACTTGCGTCTTTCTATAGACGCTTTGTACCTAACTTTGGTACAATTGCCGCACCACTCAATGACATAGTGAAAAAGGATGTGGTCTTTCAATGGGGAGAAGCACAACAAAAAGCTTTTGAGATTTTAAAAGAAAGATTGACTAATGCTCCCATATTGGCCCTTCCTAATTTCACTAAGACATTTGAGATAGAGTGTGATGCTTCCAATATAGGTATTGGGGCTGTCCTCCTTCAAGAGGGCCACCCCATAGCCTATTTTAGTGAGAAATTGAAAGGTAGTCATCTCAACTATTCTACCTATGATAAAGAGTTATATGCACTTGTTAGAGCTTTGCATACTTGGCAACATTATCTTTTTCCTAAAGAGTTTGTGATCCATAGTGATCATGAATCTCTTAAATATTTGAAAAGCCAAAACAAGCTCAACAAGAGGCACGCCAAATGGGTAGAATTCCTTGAGCAATTTCCTTATGTGATCAAGCACAAGCAAGGCAAAGTAAACATTGTGGCGGATGCACTTTCTAGAAGATATACTTTGCTAAACATTTTGGGATCTCAATTTCTTGGCTTTGATCACATTAAGGATCTTTATCATGATGACCTTGATTTTTCTCAAATCTTTCAAGAGTGTCTTAAGGGAGGACACAAAGATTTTTTTATACAAAATGGATTTCTTTTTAAAGGAAAACGTCTTTGTGTTCCTCATGGTTCTATTAGATCATCTCTTGTTAGAGAAGCACATGAAGGGGGTTTGATGGGACATTTTGGGGTCGCTAAAACTTTGGATGTGTTGCATGAACATTTCTTTTGGCCTCATATGCATAAACATGTTCATAGTTTGTGTGATAAATGCATAGCTTGCCGCAAAGCTAAATCTAGGATGCATCCCCATGGTTTGTATACTCCCCTTCCTATTCCTTCAATGCCTTGGGTTGATATTTCTATGGATTTCATCTTAGGATTACCCAAGACATCAAAGGGAAAGGACTCCATTTTTGTGGTAGTGGATCGTTTTTCAAGGATGGCTCA
The DNA here is from genome assembly GCA_013389735.1 of Phaseolus lunatus. Taxonomy (NCBI): domain Eukaryota; kingdom Viridiplantae; phylum Streptophyta; class Magnoliopsida; order Fabales; family Fabaceae; genus Phaseolus; species Phaseolus lunatus. The sequence goes on along the minus strand of CM023864.1, from coordinate 29,336,421 downwards.
CTTTATTCCTTGCCACAAAGTGGATGATGCATGTCATATAGCAAACCTCTTCTTCCAAGAAGTGGTTCGCTTGCATGGGATACCTAGGACTATTGTGTCCGATAGAGACCCCAAGTTCTTGAGTCATTTTTGGAAGACCTTGTGGGGCAAGCTTGGTACTAAGCTTTTATTTTCTACCACTTGTCACCCACAAACTGATGGTCAAACCGAAGTGGTTAATAGAACATTGGGTCAACTATTGAGATGCTTTATTTCGGGAAACCCTAGAGTATGGGAGAATTTACTACCTCATGTTGAGTTTGCATATAACCGTGTAGTAAATTCTACCACTTCTCATTCTCCTTTTGAGGTTGTCTATGGGTTTAATCCCTTAACACCTCTTGATCTTCTTCCTATTCCCCTTCTTGAGGATGTTTTGTGCAAAGATGGTGATGAAAAGGCTTCTTTTGTGAAAACTTTGCATAAAGACATCAAGAAGAGAATTGAGAAGAAGGTTGGCAAGTATGCGGAACTTGCCAACCAAAGGAGAAAAGCATTGGTCTTTGATGAAGGTGATTGGGTTTGGCTTCATTTGAGGAAGGATCGTTTTCCTACTCAAAGGAAGTCCAAACTTATGCCTCGCGGAGATGGACCTTTCCAAATCCTCAAGAGGATTAATGACAATGCTTATGAGTTAGATATGCCTGATACATTCTTAGGTAGTCATACTTTTAATGTCAGCGATCTAACTCCTTTTTCTGTAGGTCTCCAGAATTCGTGGTCGAATTCTCTCCAACTCGGGGAGTATGATGGAGATCAAGCTCAAGAGGACATGGAGGCCAAACATCATGAAGAAGAAGAGGTTGAGGACGTTCATGGAGATCAAAGTCAACCTCAAAGGATCACAAGAAGCATGTTCAAAATATTAGGAGCTAGGGGACGTTTATTTTCCCTTTTTGCAATTTCATTATGTGAAGGTGCTTAGAGGAAAACATGAGAAACCTCTCGTGTGAAAGCATCTTTAGGTTTTTTTTTAGTTAGGAGCATTAGGAGGGGGGTGCGTGAGTAAATAGGTGTAGAAGTTAAAATAGGAGGTGCCAAAGTGAGAAAAGAAATCACACCTTCCTCATGTCTTGTTAGGCGCCATTTTTCATTTGAATTTGGGGGGAATTTTGGTTTCTTTTAGCTTGCATTTCAGCACCTAAAAAATATAAATAGAGGTGCTGCCCCTTGTATATGCAGATTGGAAATTATTAGTAAGAAAACTCTACTCATTTTTTGAGAGCATTTGTGAGCACTTGTGTGTCTCTTCTTCCTTGCTTCATCTTGAGAGCTCTTGGAACTCAAGTGGCAGCATCACACTCTTATCTTGAAGCAATCCAACCTTCAAGTGGCGAGATCATCTCCAAGTCTCATCTTCATAAGTCTTCTAATCCATTCTCCATTCCATTTCCTATTTTGTTCTTATCTTGCAATTCTATTCGGTGTTTTTTGTTCCTATTTCAAATCTGTCCAGCATTTTTCATTTTCCAGCACCTATGTTCTGTTTCTTTTCCTTTTTCTTGTATTTCAATCGGTTCAATTTGACAATAGATGGAACGTCTAATTGAGATTGTGTTTTGGCATTAGTTTTGGTGAGTTCTTGTCTTAGAACATTGATCCAATTCTAAGAGAAAGTGCCTCTCATATGACCAACTCAAGATGTCTCCTAAGAATGTCAAGAACTTTTCATATTATGTTCTTGAATTCACATCATCGCGCCCTGGCAATACCCGCATGCCTCTCGCGCCTTGGCCACGTCCACATGCCTCACGCCCTGGCAATGCCCGCATGCCTCGCGCCCTGGCAATGCCCGCATGCCTCGCGCCCGCGCGATGCCTGCATGCCTCTCGCGCCCGCACGATGCCTGCATGCCTCTCGCGCCCGCACGATGCCTGCATGCCTCGCGCGCCCGCACGATGCCTGCATGCCTCGCGCGCCCGCACGATGCTGCATGCCTCGCGCGCCCGCACGATGCCTGCATGCCTCGCGCCCTGGCGACGTCCACCTGGCGCTCATGTGTAGCAGGCGACCGGCGATCTCATAGCCTTCTAAACTTAACTTTTCCTCCTTTTTTATTTTAAATAAAACATACATAGAATTCTTTTAAAATATAACCCTTTTTATTCCAATTCAATTTTACAGGTCCTTACACGCTGCATCTTGCATGCATGATCTCACCGCACAGTGCCATGCACGTAATGGGTTAAGAGAGTTGTACCGACCAGTCCTCGAACACCGAGAACAGGTAGTAAAGGGCGAACCACGTCAGCTGGGTCCCACATCATGGGCCAAAGCCACGTAGGGTGGACCCCGCAGGCAGCTTGGAGAGAAGGGTGATCAGTCATTCCCCTCAGAGTAGGGTGATCAGTCATCGGTGTGTCCCCTGAGAGAAGGGTGATTAGTCATCAGCGTGTTCCCACAGAGAAGGGTGATTAGCCATCAGCACGTCCCCACAGGGAAGGGTGAGTAGTCGTCAGACCACCAGGATGGGCTGAGGTGTCATCGCCACTCAGAGTATGGCGAGGCGACATCGGCCTTGGGTGTAGACGAGGTGACATCGGCCTTGGGGGAAGACCAGTTAAATACCCAGAGGTAGGGAGAGGCCTGAATCACGAAGTGCCCATGCGGGTAGCAGGGAGAGCACAGTTAGGTGTAGAGTCCTGAGGGGACGAGTACACACCAGAACTAGGGTTTTCCCAGTGAAGCTACATGCATGGCACGTGAACAGTGAAGACACTCCCAGAACAGGCGGCCCTAGAGACTAGGTGCACAAGGAGACACCCAGGTGGTCACCCTGTTAAAGTTTGCACTCCAGAGAAGGAAACCTTATGTGCTAGATTACCCTAAGATTGGGTGATAGCGGCGCAAGGGTATTCCAGTAAACCCTAAATATGGCTAGCAGCGCAGTAAACCCTAATTAGGGCTAGCGGCGCAGTAAACCCTAGACTATATAAGGGACAGTAAAATACTTGACAAAGGTACGCAGTTTCTAGACCTAAACACAAAGAGAAACTCAATACACTTGGTGTGCCTTGCCTTACACTGACTTCAGCGTCGGAGTGCAAACGGCCTCTAGGGCGCCCCCTTTCTCTTTTGCAGGTGCAGATTGCTTCGAAAGAACCAAGCACATATCAACGTGAGGAAGGAGGCGTGTGAGTGTCGTGAGTCAATCGACAGGCGGGTCAACCGGCAAGAACATTTGGCGCCCACCGTGGGGCCGGAGTAAAACGAAGGTCCCATACACAAGAACGAGAGCAGAAATCGCAGAGAATGAGGAATACCAGACATGGATCTGTTCCGCTGAATGGAGCCGACGGTGTTACCATGCAACAAATCATGGAAACGATGCGCACCCTCCAAGAGACGGTGGCAGAGTCCAGGGCGCATCAGGCGCGGATGCAGGAGGACCTGGCCGCCTCTCAGGCCAGGAATGAGGAGTTGCGCAAGGCAAACGAGGAGATGCGCTCGAGTCTGCACCACATGCAGCAAGCTGGGGGTCGCGTGGGAGAGGATCAGGCTCCACTGACGCCCCCAAGGGCCTTCCTTATGCCTTTCTCCCCTGAGATCATGAACACAGTGGTGTCTCCCAACCTGGTGGGAGTGAAGGCGTCGTTCACGGGGAAGGAAGATCCAGAAGCGCATCTGATAGCCTTCCACACCCAGATGATGTTGTCTGGAGGCTCAGACGCTGTGTACTGCAAGGTGTTTATGAGTACGCTGAGTGGAGTAGCTATGGAGTGGTTCGTGAGCCTGCCAGAGGGCCACGTCACCTCCTTCCAACAGTTTTCGAAGCTGTTCACAGAGCAGTACATCGTCAACAGAACGCTACCGATGGTGTCCTACGACCTGTTCGACGTGCGCCAGTACCAGGGGGAGTCGTTGAAGGACTACCTCAATCGTTTTGGTGCGCAGGTAGTGAGGTTGCCCAGCAAGGACGAGGACATGCTGGTGCATGCATTCAAGAAAGGTGTGCTGCCTGGTCTTTTCAGTGAATCGCTCATCAGAGACCACCCAGCCACCTTCGCTGAGATTCGGCGACGCGCGGTGGCGCATATTGTAGCAGAGACGCAGGTCTCTGAGAAGAAAAGCAGTGCTGCACCGCCAAAGTCGCGCGAAGGACAGGGGAAGCAGCAGCGACACGCATGGGTGCATGAGGCCAGAGAAGGGAAGAAAGCGCAGGGTAGGTCTCGCCCCTACACACCCAGGAAGGATCAGGCCAGGGGGCGTGCAAGGGAGAACAATGCACCCCCTAGGTATGATTTCATGATAGAGTTAGCGGAGCTGATTGCAATTCCCGCTGTAGCTGCAAGACTCCGAGTACCAGAGAAAACTGACAAGGTGCTTGGAAGTAGGAAGGATGACTGGTGTGAATTCCATCAGGCTTATGGACACACACTCTACACCTACCTGGCGCTGGGGCATCAACTTGCTGAGTTGGTGAAGACAGGTTTCCTAACCGATTACCTGAGGGAGCCGCAAGGTGATCGCGCTTCGGGGTCCCAGGCAGGTGACCAGCAGCATGAGATCCCTGTGCACGGGGAAATCAGGTGATGGAGGGAGCTACGCTAGGGGGGCTCCCAGGTATCTCGGGGGGAAGCTGAAGCAGAGGGCATGATCGCTACTCGTGAGGTCGGTCATCACCAATGAAACGAGACCCAGCATATATACACCCAGTTAAGATGTAAAGTAGATGCGTTCTCGCGCTATACACTGTAAACAGTTGAATACACCAGGGGGCACTCTTTTCCCTAAGGAGGGTTTTTAACGAGGCTACCCAATAAAAAGGACTTTAGTACATAAAGTAAGTGTGTGTTTTCCAGTTTAAAGTTCCCCTTGCCCCAAGCGCGATTGCAGGTGATAGGTGGTCAGTACCAAGTGACCACCACCCACAGATCAGCGCCTGAGAGCAGAGTGCGAGAAGTCATCGGTGGTTATTCATCGCGCGATTAGTCATCGCCGCGTGCAAGCACGACCAGACATCGCCGCATGAGGGCGCGATCTCTCGCCGCCACGTACAGAGCACGATCACTCATCGGCGCATGGTCATCGGGGTCTTGCCAACACGTGTTAAGCTGGGACCCAAGCTCCCAGCGAGAGCGTTACGCATGCAGCTCGCATGATTCCAGAAGAAGAGCTCCTCGCCGGTGGGAACGTGCATGGAACCGTGCGATGAGGTCATGCAGGCAGGATGCGCCTGGCGAGTGCGTTCAGACCAGCCACGCCAGGTGCTCTCCTGGGAGCATGCACCCACTCAGAGAAAAGTCCTCTTCCTCTGTTTCTCACAGCAAGGTTGAGGCGAGAGAAAAGTCCCCTTCCTCTGCTTCTTACAGCAAGGTTGAGGCGAGATAGAACCTGTCACTTGGGGTTAGAGGTCTCGTAAGTGGAGAGGTAGGTTCGCAGAGAACACCTCCACCTCGAGTGAGAACTTCCAATGTGAAAGAAGGGTTCACCCAGAGAAATCCTCCTCGCCTGTGAGCGATGTGAGGTCAGTTAGAATCTGTCACTTGGAGTTAGAGGTCTCGTAAGTGGAGAGGTAGGTTCGCAGAGAACACCTCCACTTCGAGTGAGAACTTCCAATGTGAAAGAAGGGTTCGCCCAAAGAAATCCTCCTCGCCTGTGAGCGATGCGAGGTCAGATAAATCCTCCTCGCCTATGAGCGATGTGAGGTCAGTTAAGTCCTCCCTCGCCTGTGAGCGATGCGAGGCAAGATTGAACCTGTCACATGGGGTTAGAGGTCTCGTAAGCGGGAAGGTAGGTTCGTCAAGAACACCTCCTCTTCGAGTGAGAACGCCCAACGTGAACAGCAAGGTTCACCAGAGAAGAAAGTCCTCACCTCGACTTTGTACAGCGAGGCTGAGGCGAGATAAGAAAGTCCTCACCCTCGACTTTGTACAGCGGGGTGCAGGCGAGAGAAAGTCCTCTCCCTCGACTTTGTACAGCGAGGCTGAGGCGAGATAAGAAAGTCCTCACCCTCGACTTTGTACAGCGGGGTACAGGCGAGAGAAAGTCCTCTCCCTCGACTTTGTACAGCGAGGCACGGGCCAGAGAAGAAAGTCCTCACCTTCGACTTTGTACAGCGAGGTGCAGGCAGAGAAAGTCCTCTTCCTCTGCTTTTTACAGCAAGGTGGAGGCGAGTGAAAAAAGTCCTCACCTCGACTTTATACAGCGAGGCTGAGGCGAGATAGAAAGACCTCACCTCAACTTCTTACAGCGAGGCTGAGGCAAGAGGGGTCATCGAGAAGCATTCCCCAAAACACAGGCGTCATCTTTGGCGTTCAGGCCCTCTATGTGCTTAGCGCTGGAGTAACATAGAAGTAAAGCAGAGCCTGAAGCGCGATGACTGATCGGTGGTGCACCAACATGCTAGTCGGTGGTCGGTGGTAGAAGCCAGTTCTGCTGCGAGAAGCCAAAGCATTTAGGCCCTTCAAGTCAGTCGTCCAGCAAGAAGTTATGCATAAAAGTTGTTAAAGACAATGCTGAGTCACATGCGGAGAGTTAAAAATGGAAAGGGACATGCAGCTGGAGCAAAGATTTCGCTCATATTGAAGTCAATGCAGAGAGCCTTTACAGCTAAAAGGTTTATACAAGTTATGAAGCAGAAAAGAAATTACATAGAAAAGAAGAAGTTGCAAAGGGAGAAGCTCAAGGAGGAGGAATGATCTTGCCTCGGTCATCGGTAGTCGATGACGTCAGCAGCAGATGACCACGTGGACCATTCACAGGGTGACACGTGGTAGAAGATAGCAGGTGAATCAGAGGGGAGATCACTCAGAACGGTGATCGGTGGTCAGTGCTAAAGTGACCACCACCAGCAGATCAGTGCCTAGATGAGCGCCTGACAGCAGAGTGCGAAAGGTAATAAAGCGCCGGTCAGTCATCGGTGCAAGGTCATCAGGGAGCTCACCAATGAAGTCCTCAGAGGGTAAGAGATGTGGGCGATGACAAGGTGGTGAGATGTCCCTTCAGCGTGCTACTTATGTCCATACGCGCAGGGCCACGTAGGTCGCCCGGGCCAATGACTTAGTCTCTTAGCTGAAACAAGTTAACAGCTTGAGACTGGGGGGCTTGTGTACCGACCAGTCCTCGGACACCGAGAACAGGTAGTAAAGGTCGAACCACGTCAGCTGGGTCCCACATCATGGGCCAAAGCCACGTAGGGTGGACCCCGCAGGCAGCTTGGAGAGAAGGGTGATCAGTCATTCCCCTCAGAGTAGGGTGATCAGTCATCGGTGTGTCCCCTGAGAGAAGGGTGATTAGTCATCAGCATGTTCCCACAGAGAAGGGTGATTAGTCATCAGCACGTCCCCACAGGGAAGGGTGAGTAGTCATCAGACCACCAGGATGGGCTGAGGTGTCATCGCCACTCAGAGTATGGCGAGGCGACATCGGCCTTGGGTGAAGACGAGGTGACATCGGCCTTGGGGGAAGACCAGTTAAATACCCAGAGGTAGGGAGAGGCCTGAATCACGAAGTGCCCATGCGGGTAGCAGGGAGAGCACAGTTAGGTGTAGAGTCCTGAGGGGACGAGTACACACCAGAACTAGGGTTTTCCTAGTGAAGCTACATGCATGGCACGTGAACAGTGAAGACACTCCCAGAACAGGCGGCCCCAGAGACTAGGTGCACAAGGAGACACCCAGGTGGTCACCCTGTTAAAGTTTGCACTCCAGAGAAGGAAACCTTATGTGCTAGATTACCCTAAGATTGGGTGATAGCGGCGCAAGGGTATTCCAGTAAACCCTAAATATGGCTAGCAGCGCAGTAAACCCTAATTAGGGCTAGCGGCGCAGTTAACCCTAGACTATATAAGGGACAGTAAAATACTTCATAAAGGTACGCAGTTTCTAGACCTAAACACAAAAAGAAACTCAATACACTTGGTGTTCCTTGCCTTACACTGACTTGAGCGTCGGAGTGCAAACGGCCTCTAGGGCGCCCCCTTTCTCTTTTGCAGGTGCAGATTGCTTCGAAAGAACCAAGCACATATCAACGTGAGGAAGGAGGCGTGTGAGTGTCGTGAGTCAATCGACAGGCGGGTCAACCGGCAAGAACATTTGGCGCCCACCGTGGGGCCGGAGTAAAACGAAGGTCCCATACACAAGAACGAGAGCAGAAATCGCAGAGAATGAGGAATACCAGACATGGATCTGTTCCGCCGAATGGAGTCGACGGTGTTACCATGCAACAAATCATGGAAACGATGCGCACCCTCCAAGAGACGGTGGCAGAGTCCAGGGCGCATCAGGCGCGGATGCAGGAGGACCTGGCCGCCTCTCAGGCCAGGAATGAGGAGTTGAGGAAGGCAAACGAGGAGATGCGCTCGAGTCTGTACCACATGCAGCAAGCTGGGGGTCGCGTGGGAGAGGATCAGGCTCCACTGACGCCCCCAAGGGCCTTCCCTATGCCTTTCTCCCCTGAGATCATGAACACAGTGGTGTCTCCCAACCTGGTGGGAGTGAAGGCGTCGTTCACGGGGAAGGAAGATCCAGAAGCGCATCTGATAGCCTTCCACACCCAGATGATGTTGTCTGGAGGCTCAGACGCTGTGTACTGCAAGGTGTTTATGAGTACGCTGAGTGGAGTAGCTATGGAGTGGTTCGTGAGCCTGCCAGAGGGCCATGTCACCTCCTTCCAGCAGTTTTCGAAGCTGTTCACAGAGCAGTACATCGTCAACAGAACGCTACCGATGGTGTCCTACGACCTGTTCGACGTGCGCCAGTACCAGGGGGAGTCGTTGAAGGACTACCTCAATCGTTTTGGTGCGCAGGTAGTGAGGTTGCCCAGCAAGGACGAGGACATGCTGGTGCATGCATTCAAGAAAGGTGTGCTGCCTGGTCTTTTCAGTGAATCGCTCATCAGAGACCACCCTCCCACCTTCACTGAGATTCGGCGACGCGCGGTGGCGCATATTGTAGCAGAGACGCAGGTCTCTGAGAAGAAAAGCAGTGTTGCACCGCCAAAGTCGCGCGAAGGACACGGGAAGCAGCAGCGACACGCATGGGTGCATGAGGCCAGAGAAGGGAAGAAAGCGCAGGGTAGGTCTCGCCCCTACACACCCAGGAAGGATCAGGTCAGGGGGCGTGCAAGGGAGAACAATGCACCCCCTAGGTATGATTTCATGATAGAGTTAGCGGAGCTGATTGCAATTCCCGCTGTAGCTGCAAGACTCCGAGTACCAGAGAAAACTGACAAGGTGCTTGGAAGTAGGAAGGATGACTGGTGTGAATTCCATCAGGCTTATGGACACACACTCTACACCTGCCTGGCGCTGGGGCATCAACTTGCTGAGTTGGTGAAGACAGGTTTCCTAACCGATTACCTGAGGGAGCCGCAAGGTGATCACGCTTCGGGGTCCCAGGCAGGTGACCAGCAGCATGAGATCCCTGTGCACGGGGAAATTAGGTGATGGAGGGAGCTACGCTAGGGGGGCTCCCAGGTATCTCGGGGGGAAGCTGAAGCAGAGGGCATGATCGCTACTCGTGAGGTCGGTCATCGCCAATGAAACGAGACCCAGCATATATACACCCAGTTAAGATGTAAAGTAGATGCGTTCTCGCGCTATACACTGTAAACAGTTGAATACACCAGGGGGCACTCTTTTCCCTAAGGAGGGTTTTTAACGAGGCTACCCAATAAAAAAGACTTTAGTACATAAAGTAAGTGTGTGTTTTCCAGTTTAAAGTTCCCCTTGCCCCAAGCGCGATTGCAGGTGATAGGTGGTCAGTACCAAGTGACCACCACCCACAGATCAGCGCCTGAGAGCAGAGTGCGAGAAGTCATCGGTGGTTATTCATCGCGCGATTAGTCATCGCCGCGTGCAAGCACGACCAGACATCGCCGCATGAGGGCGCGATCTCTCGCCGCCACGTACAGAGCACGATCACTCATCGGCGCATGGTCATCGGGGTCTTGCCAACACGTGTTAAGCTGGGACCCAAGCTCCCAGCGAGAGCGTTACGCATGCAGCTCGCATGATTCCAGAAGAAGAGCTCCTCGCCGGTGGGAACGTGCATGGAACCATGCGATGAGGCCATGCAGGCAGGATGCGCCTGGCGAGTGCGTTCAGACCAGCCACGCCAGGTGCTCTCCTGGGAGCATGCACCCACTCAGAGAAAAGTCCTCTTCCTCTGTTTCTCACAGCAAGGTTGAGGCGAGAGAAAAGTCCCCTTCCTCTGCTTCTTACAACAAGGTTGAGGCGAGAGAAAAGTCCCCTTCCTCTGCTTCTTACAGCAAGGTTGAGGCGAGATAGAACCTGTCACTTGGGGTTAGAGGTCTCGTAAGTGGAGAGGTATGTTCGCAGAGAACACCTCCACCTCGAGTGAGAACTTCCAATGTGAAAGAAGGGTTCACCCAGAGAAATCCTCCTCGCCTGTGAGCGATGTGAGGTCAGTTAGAATCTGTCACTTGGAGTTAGAGGTCTCGTAAGTGGAGAGGTAGGTTCGCAGAGAACACCTCCACTTCGAGTGAGAACTTCCAATGTGAAAGAAGGGTTCACCCAAAGAAATCCTCCTCGCCTGTGAGCGATGCGAGGTCAGATAAATCCTCCTCGCCTATGAGCGATGTGAGGTCAGTTAGGTCCTCCCTCGCCTGTGAGCGATGCGGGGCAAGATTGAACCTGTCACTTGGGGGTTAGAGGTCTCGTAAGCGGGAAGGTAGGTTCGTCAAGAACACCTCCTCTTCGAGTGAGAACGCCCAACGTGAACAGCAAGGTTCACCAGAGAAGAAAGTCCTCACCTCGACTTTGTACAGCGAGGCTGAGGCGAGATAAGAAAGTCCTCACCCTCGACTTTGTACAGCGGGGTGCAGGCGAGAGAAAGTCCTCTCCCTCGACTTTGTACAGCGAGGCTGAGGCGAGATAAGAAAGTCCTCACCCTCGACTTTGTACAGCGGGGTACAGGCGAGAGAAAGTCCTCTCCCTCGACTTTGTACAGCGAGGCACGGGCCAGAGAAGAAAGTCCTCACCTTCGACTTTGTACAGCGAGGTGCAGGCAGAGAAAGTCCTCTTCCTCTGCTTTTTACAGCAAGGTGGAGGCGAGTGAAAAAAGTCCTCACCTCGACTTTATACAGCGAGGCTGAGGCGAGATAGAAAGACCTCACCTCAACTTCTTACAGCGAGGCTGAGGCAAGAGGGGTCATCGAGAAGCATTCCCCAAAACACAGGCGTCATCTTTGGCGTTCAGGCCCTCTATGTGCTTAGCGCTGGAGTAACATAGAAGTAAAGCAGAGCCTGAAGCGCGATGACTGATCGGTGGTCGGTGGTAGAAGCCAGTTCTGCTGCGAGAAGCCAAAGCATTTAGGCCCTTCAAGTCAGTCGTCCAGCAAGAAGTTATGCATAAAAGTTGTTAAAGACAATGCTGAGTCACATGCGGAGAGTTAAAAATGGAAAGGGACATGCAGCTGGAGCAAAGATTTCGTTCATATTGAAGTCAATGCAGAGAGCCTTTACAGCTAAAAGGTTTATACAAGTTATGAAGCAGAAAAGAAATTACACAGAAAAGAAGAAGTTGCAAAGGGAGAAGCTCAAGGAGGAGGAATGATCTTGCCTCGGTCATCGGTAGTCGATGACGTCAGCAGCAGATGACCACGTGGACCATTCACAGGGTGACACGTGGTAGAAGATAGCAGGTGAATCAGAGGGGAGATCACTCAGAACGGTGATCGGTGGTCAGTGCTAAAGTGACCACCACCAGCAGATCAGTGCCTAGATGAGCGCCTGATAGCAGAGTGCGAAAGGTAATAAAGCGCCGGTCAGTCATCGGTGCAAGGTCATCAGGGAGCTCACCAATGAAGTCCTCAGAGGGTAAGAGATGTGGGCGATGACAAGGTGGTGAGATGTCCCTTCAGCGTGCTACTTATGTCCATACGCGCAGGGCCACGTAGGTCGCCCGGGCCAATGACTTAGTCTCTTAGCTGAAACAAGTTAACAGCTTGAGACTGGGGGGCTTGTGTACCGACCAGTCCTCGGACACCGAGAACAGGTAGTAAAGGTCGAACCACGTCAGCTGGGTCCCACATCATGGGCCAAAGCCACGTAGGGTGGACCCCGCAGGCAGCTTGGAGAGAAGGGTGATCAGTCATTCCCCTCAGAGTAGGGTGATCAGTCATCGGTGTGTCCCCTGAGAGAAGGGTGATTAGTCATCAGCATGTTCCCACAGAGAAGGGTGATTAGTCATCAGCACGTCCCCACAGGGAAGGGTGAGTAGTCGTCAGACCACCAGGATGGGCTGAGGTGTCATCGCCACTCAGAGTATGGCGAGGCGACATCGGCCTTGGGTGAAGACGAGGTGACATCGGCCTTGGGGGAAGACCAGTTAAATACCCAGAGGTAGGGAGAGGCCTGAATCACGAAGTGCCCATGCGGGTAGCAGGGAGAGCACAGTTAGGTGTAGAGTCCTGAGGGGACGAGTACACACCAGAACTAGGGTTTTCCTAGTGAAGCTACATGCATGGCACGTGAACAGTGAAGACACTCCCAGAACAGGCGGCCCCAGAGACTAGGTGCACAAGGAGACACCCAGGTGGTCACCCTGTTAAAGTTTGCACTCCAGAGAAGGAAACCTTATGTGCTAGATTACCCTAAGATTGGGTGATAGCGGCGCAAGGGTATTCCAGTAAACCCTAAATATGGCTAGCAGCGCAGTAAACCCTAATTAGGGCTAGCGGCGCAGTTAACCCTAGACTATATAAGGGACAGTAAAATACTTCACAAAGGTACGCAGTTTCTAGACCTAAACACAAAGAGAAACTCAATACACTTGGTGTTCCTTGCCTTACACTGACTTGAGCGTCGGAGTGCAAACGGCCTCTAGGGCGCCCCCTTTCTCTTTTGCAGGTGCAGATTGCTTCGAAAGAACCAAGCACATATCAACGTGAGGAAGGAGGCGTGTGAGTGTCGTGAGTCAATCGACAGGCGGGTCAACCGGCAAGAACAAGAGTCACTGATCACTGACCAGTTTACTAGCTCTCTTATGCCATCCTCATGCACGACCCTACTGGCGAGCAACTTTTCTTCTTCTGGTTTGGAATCATGTGAGGTACATGCGTAACGCTCTCGCTGGGAGCCTGGGTCCCAATTTAACTGCGTGTAGCAAGAAACCCCGATGACCATGCACCGATGACTAATCGGTGCTTCACTACCTCTCGCGCTCTGCTTCCAGGCGCTCATCTAGGCACTGATCTGCGGGTGGTGGTCACTTAGTAACTGACCACCGATCACCGCTCTGAGTGATCTCCTCCTTGATTCACCTGCTATCTTATTCCACGTGTCACCCTGTGAATGGTCCACGTGGTCATCTGCTGCTGACATCATCGACTACCGATGACCGACCGGATCACCATCATTAAGCATGCGTATTTCTTTCGCTGAGAAGCGGTGCACCCCCCTCCTGAAAAACCTCCTGAGATGGTGTGGATTTCACCATGAATGGGCACCTCGTGCCCCTGATCACTCCTCGGGGCTGTTAAGGCCTGATCCTCCTATGGCTCGTGCAAGTAGTCCTTCAAGAAGCCGCTCTTCACCAACTCATCCAACTGGTGACCTATGGCAAAATAGTTGCGGATGGGGTGACCAAACGCTTGGTGGAACTCACACCATGCCTTCTTGCAAGGCCCCAATCTCTTATTAGTCTTTAGGGGCATCTTCAGTCTGTTCGTTATGTTGGGGATAACGATCAGCTCCTTCAATTCCACCAGGGAGCTATGTTTGGGGGGCGCATCCTCCTTCGCGCGCGCCCTGCTCTAGGGCTTCCTGGCCACGTAGGGTTGTTGTTTCCTTTGGGCCTTCTTCTCTGTCATCCCTTCATGCACCCTCATAAGCTGAGGTTGACTTGGCCCTCGTGCTCGTGCGGGGGCAATGCTCTCGCGCTTCTCAGTGAGTTCCCCTTCTGCAACTATATGGGCTACCACTCGATGCCTGATCTCACAAAAGGTTTTGGGGCGATTCCTAATGAGTGACTCACTGAAGGGTCTTGGCAAAATCCCCTTCCTGAAGGCATGCACCACCATGTCCTCATCCTTGGTGTGCAGCCTCACCACCATTGCTCCGAACCTGTTAAGATAATCTTTCAAGGACTCTCCCTAGTACTATCTTACGTTGAAAAGATCGTAAGACACCAGCGGGGAGCTCGATTGACGATGTACTGCTCCCTGAATAGCGCAGAGAACTATGCGAACGACGTCACGTAACCGTCAGGGAGGCTAATAAACCACTCTAACTGATGGAGAGAGGCCAAGCTCACCCCACCATGAAAGCCAAGGGCCAAGACTAGACCGTCTAGAACCACGTGGAGAGCTTCTAGCACAAGACAAGGGGGAGCTACATGAGGAGCGTCTAGGAGGGAGCCTAGACCGTCTAGGACCTCTCACAAGGTCCATGGCCAAGCACATTCACGCCCAAATGTGTCAAGCCACGGATGGGAGGGAGAAGACCTTGTACATGCTACTTGGAGGCCCATTAGGGGTAGCTTAGTAGATTAGTGTAGTGTAGAAAGCAAAACTTGCTCACTTAGGGGTATGCTATCAAGAAGGTGCCCTTAGCAATAGAAGGAGGTGTGTGCTAGCAAATAGGTGCCTTTAGCAAAAGAAGGAGGGGTGTACTATCAAATGTTGCATTTTTTACCTATCTTCTAGAATATTAGGATGATGGTGTGGTTTGACTAAAGTCAATACCCTAGGCAGCCCCCACTTTTTGTATTTCCATCCCTACCCTTTAAGCTTGCTCACCAAGGCTCCTAAATCTATAAATAAGGAGGCCTACCTCATGCATTTTCAAGATTAATTTGAGTAAAGTTATGCTGCCAAATTTGTGCCATACTTACTCCCTTGACTAAATCTCTTGATTTATGGTTTTAATCTTCACTCCTTCACCACCAAAGAGAGTTGGCCAAACCTCTCTCATTTTCATACACTTCATGCACCTACAAGCCACCACCACTCTTAGGAGGGCTTGACCCATTTCATCCATTGAACTTCCGCTGCATTCATCACCCAAAACGCACCATGAAGAACTCAAGAATGCCACCATTTGGTATCATGAGCTATGGTTCTTCAAAGATGAGTGTCTCTTCATTTTATTTTTTTTGAGTTCTTCTTATATTCAAGTTGTTCATCTTGGCTCCAAGTTGTCTTGCTGTTTTTTGCTTTTTATTTTTGCATTGGATGCTATTCTTGGCATTTCAACCGGTAGAATTGTTCAATTTGTGCTTGAGCATCTCTTGTCAAATTTTTTTGTAGGTTTCTTGCTATATTTGTGTGGCTGTCTTTTATTTTTAGGTATTTGAGTCTTGCTTGTTTTTATTTTCTTTTGGGTCATATGATGCTTTGAGTCTTTTTATTTTATGAATCCATATGTTTTGTCTAAGTCATGTGTTTCCAAATTTGTCATCAAAATCTTAGTGGTACTTGTTCTTGATGATTTGGTTTCTTGCTTTATTTTGGGTCCAGTTTTTATTTTTCTGTTTTGGATGATCTTTTGGTGCATTTTTCTTTTAGTTTGAGTTCATATTTGGGTGTTAGATCCACGCAAATTCCTATATCTTCACTCCATTGTGTTCTTGAAAATTTTCTTTGCTGTTTTTGGTTCCAGCTTTAGGATCCCCTGTTTTCACTGCAACTGGCCTGGCTGTTTTTATGTGTTAAAATTGAATATGTCACAAGAAATTTATGAACCTCTGGATTTGAGTCATTTGAGATCTTAGCAAAAGAATACAAAAAGAATCAGTTGAAAAGGACAAATAGAAAAAAAATGATAAATCACACAAAAAAAGTGTGCAATCTGTTGTTCCAGCTGGCGGAAAATGAGCACTGGTAGTAAAAAAATTTATCAAAATTAATTGGTGCATGCGTTTGGCGTGAAACCAACTCCAAAAGTTTGTTAAGATCTTGACCTAATTGTGTCTCAAATTTCAAAAGGAAAGTCAACATATCCAGCTCAGTACACACGTTTTAAGTGACGCTTTTTGTGCCAGGGAAACTTTTTCAGTAGTGCTGTTTTGGTTTTTCAAATCAATTCTAGTACCATTCTAGGATTCCTTTTGTGTGCCCACTTTATTTGTGTACCTTTTATTTGCTTGTCACATTTTATTGCAACTCTTCCTAGTTGTGTCACATTATAACTCCATTTGTGTGGTCCTATTTTTTGCAATTAATTTGTTTCTTGCTTTATTTCCTTGACCTCTAAGTTTTTGTGGTGGATGAAATTTTCATTTGGTGCTTGTTGAGTGAGATTTTGACATGGGCTGTCCAGCTTGCTTAATAGGTGCTGGAATGAGGATTTTATTGACCTAATTTCAAGAGTAACAAAGGCCAAAGGTGCAGAAACAAATACATACCACAAATACCCATACACTTTGGAAGGCCCAACAAGTAGAAAGACAACAAAAAGGGGGGTGCATATAGTCAAGCAACAAAGGGAGTGTTCTTTAACTTTCTTGCAAGATTAACTTTCTATTAATTACTTGTTAATCACGTTTTAGAAGGTGAGTGTGTCTTCAAGGGCTCCAAGTGTCCAAGAAGCCTCACCTAGGGCCGCCTAGAATTAATTGTTGCTATTTCAATTTCTTTGGGATTTGCTTAATCTTGTTTAATCTTGCTATTTGTGCGTTTTGTTTTGGGCTTTGCATAAGCTTTCATTTGCATAAAAAAAAAATGTTTTCTCATTGTATTCTAAGTGTTTAACCTAAAGAGAGGATTGTGAGAAGATTTTGAGGGATAGTTTTTGGCTAAGGCAAGACTTGGTACTTAAGAAGTCCTTTGTGACTCACCTCTCTTACCTGGAAAGCTACCTTCATTAACTTCCCTATTCTTTCTTGAAGAAGAACATTTATATACACAACGTTTTTAACCATGTCTTCTCATGCATCCAAGTCTAGTGATAGTGATGAAAAGTCCATTAAATCACTTTTGAAACAACTTGCCAAGGATGTAAAACATCTTTCATATAGACAATTGGAAAATGAATCTAAAATCAATGATTTGGCTAGAGCAAGGAAAGAGAAATCACAAAATTCAAAAAAATCTCATTCACATGCATCTCATTCTCAACTCCAAGAGTCTCTAGGAGAGGTAAGCATTAGAAACCATGAGTATTACCAACCACCACCTAGAAGACTTAGGCAAAGAGAGGAAGAAGCCCTAAGGTAAGTAAGGGTAGACCTACCGCATTTCTATGGTAAGGACAACGTAGAAGTTTACCTAGATTGGGAAATGAAAGTGGAACAACTTTTTGCTTCTCATAGGGTGAGTGAAGAGAGAAAGGTACCCTTAGCCACCCTTAGTTTTCAAGGAAATGCCATGTATTGGTGGACCTCTCTAGAGAGAGATAGACGTCTTCATAGGGACCCTCCCATAGAGTATTGGAATGACCTTAGGGGAGCCCTAAGACGTCGCCACATACCTTCCTACTACCATAGGGAGCTAATGGACAAGCTCCAAAGGCTCCAACAAAAGAACTTGAGTGTGGAAGAGTATAGGCAAAAGATGGAGCTATAAATGATGAGAGCCTCTATTAGAGAGGAAGAGGTCACCACCATATCTCGGTTTTTAAGTGGACTCAACCTTGAGATAAGAGATAAAGTAGAGCTTCTTCTGTAAGGACCTGTAAAATTAAATTGGAATAAAAGAAATATATTTTAAATGAATTCTAAGTATGTCTTTATTTAAAATGAAAAGGAAGGAAAGTGTAGTTTGGAAGACTATGAGATCGCCTAGTAGTACATGATCGCCGGTCGCCTGCTACACATGAGCGCCAGGGCGCGAGAGGCATGCGGGCATTGCCAGGGCGCGAGAGGCATGCGGGCATCGCCAGGGCGCGAGGCATGCGGGCATTGCCAGGGCGCGAGAGGCATGCGGGCTTTGCCAGGGGGAGACATTGGTCGTTCGCCAGGGGGAGACATCGGTGGATTGTCTTCGCGCGAGGGGTCATCGACGGATTGTCTTCGCGCGAGAGGTCATCGGTGGATGGCCTTCGCACGAGAGGTCATTGGTGGATAGCCTTCACGGGAGAGGTCATCGGTGGATAGACTTCGCGCCTGTGGTCATCGGTGAAAGGTCATCGCGCGACGTCGAGTTACACACAGAGAAGGTGGGACCCAGACTTCCAGCATGGAACGTCCTGCACGCGCGCCACGTAGACAAAAAGAGTGGTTCAGAATAGTGACCTCAGAGTGTTAGCCTGCGCAGAGGCACGCTCAGTAGTACTGTTCAGGGAGTTGTTGGCCTGCGCAAGAGACAACTGTAGTCGTACTGTTCAGGGAAACGTACACTCAGACTTCTCTGCAGAGTGGGTGGTGGCAGTTGCTTTTGGTGGATAAGTTGGTTTAAGATGCAGAGACCCACTGCTGAGAGAAAAAAAAGACGTTGCAGCATTCAAAGAGAGAAAGAGTGAGTTACCTCCCTTCTCCTCCAGATATCTCCTTCGCGCTGCGATTCTAGCACCTTCACACGAGAGTACGACGAGCGACAGTCACCATTAGAGCACCTGGGAGGTTCTCTGCAAGTCCTTCAACCAGACGCAAAAACAGAGCCAAGGCGTTGTTCAAGCTTCGTTGGGTTTCGGAGCTCCTGGTGTTTTGCGCAAGTCCAGGTAAGGGAAGCTAGACTTCATTTTCAATACAAGCCATAGTTTAGCTATTTCTGAAGTGAGGGCAACGTGGTCGCCGGTTTTCGTTTTCATCGTTGTAAAATGCTCTGTGCTATGTGTTTGGGCGACGTGGTCGCCGGTTTTATATACAGACTTCGAAATACCCTGTTTTTGAACCAGGTCACCGGTTTTGGCGTTGTTTGCGAAACTCTCTGTTTTTGGTGTTACTTTGAACTGTTGAAGCTTAAATGTGATCTTCGAAAATCTGAATCTTTGAAATGATCGTTGCTGTGACTTGAATCATTTATTTAAGGGCGGTATGATGTGTTGAATGTTGTGAATGTGGATCGAGGCATAGTATTTTCAGGAAAGGAAATACCGTGTAAGATCGTGTAGGATGTGCATTGATCGGTGATGTCTATAATGAGATTATCCTGACTCTCCTGAGATAATGGATTCATATAGATGAAGTTATTCAGGCGTTGAGAGTCGAAGGAGGTTCATATGTATGGGTGAGTCGTGTGAAACAGAACGAGCTCGGCCTGTTATATGGATTAACCCTGTCATACTGTGAGAATGATGAACTTGAGATCGAGAATGGGTTGATGCGCATAGCTGTGGAAACATTACAACAGCTTTGTATGACAGGTGCAGAATCTCTGAGTCTAGTCAATGCACGAGTCTTCCGGAAGTAGTGTCAAGTGTCTTGTGTGCTGAGTCAGTGGTGGTCTGACATGTGAAATGAGGAACTTGAAATTGATAGACACTTGATACAGTTGTGAAATAGAATGACTCTGGAAAATATTGCAAAATGTGTGATTTCTGGGCGATCAGGTGAAGAGTATGAGAAACTTGATAACTTTACGTGAATATCTTGGAAATTGTTTACCTTGATTTTATTTTAAGTATTCTTATTTAAACTCTCTTTAAAATATCTAGCTTACCCTGCATGTTTTGTTCGTTGGCTGTTTTTCTCTTTAAACTGTGATGATCGTGTATAACTTACACGGGAGCAGATGATCTTCCAGGAAGTAGAGCTCCTTAGTGAGTGGTCGCCGAGGAAGAGATCGCCTGTTTGTGGTGATCGCCGGTTTTCTATCTCTTGGTGGTGATCGCCGGATTTATGTCCTGCTGCAGATCGCCTGTTTTGGGCCTTCTGTTACCAGATCGCCGGTTCATGTATGGAGATCGCCGGTCTTGTTGTATTTGGTTGAATTTCGTTTTAAATTTTGAAAACATTTGACCTGGTTATGTATTTAACTCCCTAAGAGGAGCAACTTCATTTCTTATATATATAATATCATGTACTCTTCAATATTATTTGTTTACCTTTATTTTCATTATACATGTATGTATGGTTTTATTTTGCGGGATGTTACATCTTCCCTACCAAGACTTGAATGATTTGGTTCAACTTTGCATTAAAGTTGAACAACAAAATTTGCGCAAAACTTTAAGTCAAAGGGTGAGAATCTACTCTAACTCCTATCCCAAGAGAGAATATAAAAGGGAGGGTAGTACATCTAGAGAAAAACCAAAGGAAACTACCAAGCCCATAACCAAAGACACCTCTACCCCACCCATCCGAGCTAGGGACATCAAGTGCTTTAAGTGTTTTGGAAGAGGACATGTGCAAGCCCAATGCCCAAACCAAAGGACCATGTTTTTAATAGGCAAGGATGAGTACACTAGTGGTGAGGATTGTAAGGACCTAGAAAATTTTATTGGAATGAAAGTGATATATTTTAAGTGAATTCTAAGTATGTTTTTATTTAAAATAAAAAAGGAAGGAAAGTGTAGCTTAGAGGTCTACAAGAACGCCGTTGTTGAAGAAGGAGGCGACCTCCGACTTCTCTGGTACATGATCGCCAATCGCCTATGGTGCACATGATCGCCAATCGCCTATGGTGTACATGATCGCCGAAAGTGCACTTAGTATGTGGTCAAGATGCTGGATCAACCATAGTGGGTTCCAAAAACCACGTGTATCAAGGTGTGGGTTAAGCCATAGATACGCTGTGCATGCGAAGCTCCATGCTTGAGCATAAGAAATCGTCCTTAGTGTTGCATGCATGGGCGCACGAGGAGTAGTGCTGATCTATTCTTGGAAATGTGAAGCTACCGACGTCACCAAGTCATGTGGAGGTGATACCTTGGACGTAACATAGTGGGATGAAGAACCTTCAGCAAGGCGTGGCGATGTGTCATCAGTCATCGCCAGGGCGAGAGACATGCGGGCATCGCCATGGCGAGAGACATGCGGTCATCGCCAGGGATAGACATCGGTCGTCTTCCAGAGAGAGACATCGGTCGTTCGCCAGGATGAGTCATCGGTGAAAGGTTATCACGCGATGTCATGTTTCACACAGGTAAGGTGGGACCCAGGCTCCCAACATGAGACGTCCTGCACGCGCGACACGTAGACAGAAAAGGGTGTTTCAAAATAGTTGGCATCAGAGAGTTGGTATGCGCAAAGACACACGTGGCCATACTATTCAAGGAAATGTGCACGTAAGCTTTCCTGCAGAGTGGGTAGTGGCAGCGGCAATTGTGGACAAGTTGGTTTAGATTCAAAAACTCACTTCTGAGAGGCAAAGAACGTTGTTGTGGTTCAAGAGTGACAGAGTGAGTTTACCTTCATCCTTCTCTTTTCTCTCCTTCGCGCTGCGATTCAGGCATCCTCAAGCACCAGTACGATGAGCGACGACTGCCCTTGGACTCCTGGGAAGTTCTGTGCAAGTTCTCCAAACTGGACGCTAAAACAGAGTTAAGGCATCTTTAAGCTTCGGTGGGTTTTGGAGCTCTTGGTGTTTTTGCGCAAGTTCAGGTAAGGGAAGCTAGCATTTTCGTTTATAAAAACGTTAGGCGAGTAGGTTCTGAAGTGAGGGCGACGTGGTCACCGGTTTTCATATTCTTTTTCACGATGCTCTGTGTAAGGACCTAGAAACTTTAATTGGAATGAAAGTATTATATTTAAATAATTTTAGAAGATGTTATTATTTAAAATACAAAGAGATGGTAAATGAAGTTTCGTAGTAGTCGGACATCGGACGTCGCCCAAGGTCTGGGGTCAGCTGGTAGAGGTCGGTCGGCTGGCATGTAGATCAAGAAGAGTAAAGAAAGAAAAGTGTAGCTAAGAAGTCTTCTACGAGATCGCCGTTATTGAAGACGGAGGCGATCTCCGACTTCTCTGGGACATAATCGCCTGTCGCCTAGAGGAGACATGACCGCCAATCGCCTATGGTGTATGTGATCGACGGGAGTGCACGTAGTATGTGGTCAAGATGCTGGATTAACCATAGTGGGTTCCAAAAACCACGCGTATCAAGGTGTGGGTTAAGCCTTAGATACGCTGTGCATGCGAAGCTCTATGCTTGAGCATAAGAGATCGCCCTTAGTGTCGCATGCATGGGCACAAGAGGAGTGGTGCTGATCTACTCTTGGAAATGTGAAGCTACCGACGTCACCAAGCCATGTGGAGGTGATACCTTGGACGTAACATAGTGGGATGAAGAACCTTCAGCAAGGTGTGACGATGTGACATCGGTGAGCAGAGTAAGGCGATGTGTTCTCGTCACACACAAGGGCAATAAGAGATCGCCAACAGGATAAGAGGAACATCAGTCATCAACCAGGATGGGAGACACATCGGTTGTCTGCCAGGGTGAGACATCGGTGGTCCTCCTGGGTGAGACATCGGTTGTCTGCCAGGATGAGGAATCAGTCATCACCGGGATGAGGCACGTCAGTCATCGCCGGTATGAGAGACAGACGGTCATCGCCAGGATGAGGGACACATCGGTCGTCCGCCAGGATAAGTCATCGGTGGATAGTCATCGCGCGAGCAGTCATCGGTGGAAGGTTATCGCGCGATGTCGAGTTTCACATAGATAAGGTGGGACCCTGGCTCTCAGCATCAGACGTACTGCACGCGCGACACGTAGACAAAAAAGGGTGGTTCAGAATAGTGACATCAGAAAGTTGGCATGCGCAAGAGACACTCGCGGTCGTACTGTTCAGGGAAGTGGTTGGCATGCGCAAGAGACAACCGTGGCCGTACTGTTCAGTGAAACGTACACTCTGGCTTTCCTGCAGAGGGGGTGGTGGCAGCAGCATGCGTGGACAAGTAGGCTTGGATTCAAAAACCCACTGCGGGGAGGCAAAGAACGTTGCAGTGACTCAAGAGTGAAAGAGTGAGTGCATCTTCATCCTTCTCTTTTCTCTCCTTCACGCTACGATTCAGGCAACCTCAAGCACCAGTACGACGAGCGACGACTGCCCTTGGACACTTGGGAGGTTCTCTGCAAGTTCTCCAGACCGGGACACTAAAACAGAGTGAAAGCATCTTTAAGCTTCGTTGGGTTTCGGAGCTCTTGGAGTTTTGCGCTAGTCCAGGTAAGGGAAGCTAGTACTCTACATTTATAAAAACGTTAGGCGAGTAAGTTCTGAAGTGAGGGCGACGTGGTCGCCGGTTTTCATATTTCTTTTCACAATGCTCTGTTTTTATGTGTGGGGTGACGTGGTCGCCGGTTTTAACTTTGTTTCCGAAATCCCCTGCTTTTGAATGAGTTCGCCGATTTGGCGTTGTTTTTCGAACTCCCCTGTTTTAGTGCTATTTGAAAACTGTTTGAGATTTAAATGTGAAATACATGTGATATTTGAAAATCTGAACCGTGGAATGAATGTTGCTGTGACTGAATCGTTCATTCAGTGTTGTATGATGTATTGATTGTTGTGAATGTGGGATCAAGGCATAGTATTTTCAGGAAAGAAAATACCGTGTAAGATCGTGTGTAATGTGTATTGACTAGGGGCTTGTCTAGAAGGAGATATCCTGACTCTGCTGATATAATGGAATCACATAGATGAAGTTATTCAGTTGTGGAGAGTCGAAGGAGGTTCATATGAATGGGTGAGTCGTGTGAAAAAGAACGAGCTCGGCCTGTTATATGAATTAACCCTGTCATACCGGGAGAGTGATGATATTGAGACTATGTATGCACATGGCTGTGTGGATTTCACAGCGACCCTGTGTGGATTTCACATTGGTGTGGTATGACAGGTGCAGATCTCTGAGCCTGAGTCAACGCACGAGTCTTCCGGAAGTGGAGTCATGTGTCTATATGTTATGAGTCAGTGGAAAGTCTGACATGTGAACCATGAGTATCGAATGTATTGGATAGGCACTTGACGAGTTTGTGATATATGGGGACGTTGATGGTTGAAAATTGATATAGTGTGATCCGGCCGGTCATCGGTAGTCTATGACGTCAGCAGCTGATGACGACGTGGGTCAGTCGCAGAGTGACGCGTGGCACGAGAAAGCAGATGAACCAGGGTGGAGATCGTTCAAGAACGACGATCAGTGGTCAGCTACCGAGTGACCACCACCAGAAGATCGGTTCCTACTTGAGCGCCTGGAAGCAGAGCGCGAGAAGTGATGAAGCACCGATTAGTCATCGGTGCATGCAGAGTGATCAGTCATCGGTGCATGCAGAGTGATCAGTCGTCGGGGGTTCCTTGTCAACACGTGTTAAACTGGGACCCAGGCTCCCAGCGAGAACGTTACTCAAGGACCTCGCCTGATTCCATAAGCGGAGCACGAGGACGTGAAGAAGCACATCGGTCATCGGTGTGTGTTGAGGTGACATCGGCCGCGCGATGTGAACAACGCAATCGATGATCAGTGAAATGCCCAAGGGCAGGGAATGGCCTTAGTCGCGAGACGACCACGCATGAAGATGAGAAGACGCAGTTAAGTGCAGAATCCTGCTGGGACGAGAACCCATCAAGGTTAGAGTCTCCCAGTGGGGTTTCATGTCTGCCACGTGGATGGTGAAGATGTTCCTAGAGAATAGGTAGGACAGATAGGCACAGAAGTCGAGGGGTACAGAGGTACCCACGCAGCCTCCCCTGTCAGACTTTGCACTCAAGTGAAGAAGGCTGGCACGCAAGGTAGCCCTGGGGAGTGGAAACGACGGGGCAGAGTAATTAAGTGACCCTAGAGGTAGCCAGTAGGGGCTACGCGAGTTTATATGAGGAAGAAGAACACCAAACCAGGTATGCAATCTTGACCTCAGAATACACAACACTAAACCTAGAGCACTCAGTTTTCGAATCAAAGAGGACTGAGAGCACACACACACGGTCTCACACAGAGAGATCTGAGAGAGACTTTTGTTGGGTTTAATAGTACCAAAGTTCAAGAGGGGGG
Organism: Phaseolus lunatus; assembly: GCA_013389735.1. Lineage (NCBI taxonomy): Eukaryota > Viridiplantae > Streptophyta > Magnoliopsida > Fabales > Fabaceae > Phaseolus > Phaseolus lunatus. The sequence goes on along the minus strand of CM023864.1, from coordinate 29,311,609 downwards.
GTGAATTGACCTTTTAAAACTTTCTCGCAGAAACAGTGTTTAACACAGTTTTACAGAAAAATAAATCGATTTATATGAAAATGAACAGATTTATTTCAGCACTGTTTTTATTTGAAAAGCTTTTAATTCAGCAAGGTTAATCACAAGATTATGCAGATAGAATTTCAAGATGTACACACACAGATATCAAATTGAAAAACAGTGTAACTCAAAAACAGCAAACCTTAATTCCAATTCTTGTGATTCAGGTTCAGTTAAGGGCTTGACAATTAGTGAGACAATCTATTACACACAACCTATTTTATTAGCCTTTAACAGATTATCAGTGTTCTTATTGAAACCAGACAGTTTTCCAGAAATTAAGAACAATATGCACAGTGCCCAGAAAGAACAGATTTATTTTCAATTGAACAGATTTATTTCTTCGTTGTTTTATCAATTATGCAGAAACGAAATTGCAGAGAGAAAGAGAGTGATAGGTTGTTCTTCATGACCATTTGTTCTTCTTAAAATATGAGGTAAAAAGGTGGTGGAAGCTATGGATGATATGGGTCAAGGATGACTCATATAGAGCTATGGGTTCCTTGTAGGTGCATGAAAGGTATGGTGTAACATCCCTCCAAAAGCTTTTCTTATTTATATAATAGAATAAAGCGTAGGTATTAAATTTATAAAATCAACATATGTATTAGATATTGAAAATACATCATCCCGTACATCGTATTCAAAAAGAGACGTCCCTCTTATAGGGTTTTAATACATTCCATCAATTGTTTCGAAATAAAAACCAAATACAGCATGGAAGGACAAAATAGGCGATCTCCTATCAGAAGACCCAAAACAGCCGATGATGGCATTTTCATGTGTTCTTCTTGAATCAAAGTAGAAATAGATGGAGCGGAAGCAATGGATGAGTGAAACAAGACCCTCCTAGGAGTTGTGTTGGTCTTGAAGGTGCATGGTGAGTATGGATTGAGTGGTTCGGCCAGCTCAAGGGAGAAGGTGAAAGGATTGAAGTTTATAGCCTAGATTTCTAGGAGGAGTAAAGCTTGTGCACAAAAAATGGCAGCATAACATTACTCAAATAAACTTGAAAATACATGAGGTAGGCCTCCTTATTTATAGATTTAGGAGCCTTGGTGAGCAAGCTTAAAGGATAGGGATGGAAATACAAAAAGTGGGGCTGCCTAGGGTATTGACTTTAGTCAAACCACACCATCATCCTAATATTCTAGAAGATAGGTCAAAAATGCAACATTTGATAGTACACCCCTCCTTCTTTTGCTAAAGGCACCTATTTGCTAGCACACCCCTCCTTCTATTGCTAAGGGCACCTTTTTGATAGCACACCCCTAAGTGAGCAAGTTTTGCTTTCTACACTACACTAATCTACTAAGCACCCCCTCCCCCTTTGGGCCTTTATGAAACATGTACAAGGATCTCTCTCTTCCATCCGTGGCTTCTTCTATGTGTGCTTGGATATGTTTAGCCATGGATCTTGTGAGAGGTCCTAGACGGTCTAGCTCCATGGATAGCCTCCCTCCTTCACGTTCTTGACGCTCACTTCCTGGAGCTAGACGCTCCTCTTGGTCTAGACGGTCTTCTTGGTTTGGGCCTTGGCTTCCTTGGCTAGATGTGCTTGGCCCTCCTCCATCATCCCCTCCCCCTTGGAAAGGATTTGTCCTCAAATCCAGTTCGTCATCGTCATTGGTACCTACAAATGGAGAAAGATCAATTACATTAAATGTGTCATGTACTCCATATTCAAGAGGTAGGTCCAATTTATACGCATTGTTGTTGACTCGCTTAAGGACTTGGAAGGGTCCATCACCTCGGGGACTTAGTTTGGACTTCCTTTGATTTGGAAATCTATCTTTTCGAAGATGAAGCCAAACTAAGTCTCCTTCCTCAAAAATTATTTCTCTCTTCCCTTTGTTGTTGTGTTTTGTGTACTTCTCATTTTGTTGTTGTATTTGAATTTTAATCTTCTCATGCATTTTCTTGACAAAATCAGCCTTGATTACTCCTTCCTTATGCACAAAATCTTGTGGATTAGGAAGGGGAATTAAATCCATGGGCGTGAGAGGATTAAAACCATATACTACCTCAAAAGGAGAAGCATTAGTAGTCTTGTGAACTACTGTATTGTAAGCAAATTCAATGTGGGGAAGGTACTCATCCCAAGATTTGTGGCTGCCCTTCATGATAGCCCTAAGCATAGTTCCAAGAGATCTATTGACTACTTCGGTTTACCCATCCGTTTGAGGATGACAAGAAGTTGAAAATTGTAGTTTTGTTCCAAGTTTACCCCAAAGAGTTTTCCAAAAGTGACTTATAAACTTGGGATCTCTATCGGACACTATACTTCTAGGGAGACCATGGAGTCTCACCACTTCTCTAAAGAAGAGTTTAGAAATATTTTGAGCATCATCTACTTTGTGGCATGGAATAAAGTGAGACATTTTGCTAAAACGGACCACTACCACAAAGATAGAGTCATGGCCTCTTGCAGTCCTAGGAAGTCCTAAAATGAAATCCATGCTAATGTCTTCCCAAGGAGCATTTGCAATCGGCAAAGGGGTGTAGAGTCCATGCGGCATTGTTCTAGACTTTGCTTTTAAACATGAGATACATCTAGAGCAATGGCGTTGGACATCTTTCCTCATGTGTGGCCAACAAAATTTTGCTTTCAAAAGATCTAGAGTCTTATCAACTCCAAAATGGCCCATGAGTCCCCCTTCATGTGATTCTTTGACAAGGAGTTTTCTATGTGTTCCTTGAGGAATGCAAAGTTTTCCTTCTTTAAAAAGATATCCCTCGGACACATAGTAACCTCCTTGCGCTCTATGTAGACATTGGGCATAGATGGATGAAAGTTCTTGATCTTCTTGGTAAAGCTCTCTTATGTGGTCAAATCCAAGAATTTGGGCACCCAATTTTGAAAAGAGTGTGTGGCGTCTTGAAAGAGCATCGGCCACTATATTGGTGCTTCCTTTCTTGTATTTGATTACATAAGGAAATTGTTCAAGAAATTCCATCCATTTTGCATGTCTCTTATTGAGCTTGTGTTGGCCCTTTAAATATTTTAAAGACTCGTGATCACTATGGATAACAAATTCTTTGGACACAAGATAGTGTTCCCAAGTCTTTAGGGCTCTCACAAGAGCATAGAGCTCTTTGTCATAAGTGGGGTAGTTGAGGGTGGCACCATGGAGTTTTTCACTAAAATAAGCAATGGGGTGTCCACCTTGCAACAATACCGCGCCTATGCCTACTCCCGATGCATCACACTCTATCTCAAAAGTTTTGGAAAAATTTGGGAGAGATAGGATGGGTGCATTGGTGAGTTGAGCTTTTAGCCTTTGAAAGGCTTGCTCATGCTTTTCATTCCAACAAAAGGCAACATCTTTTTTAACAAGTTCATTCAAAGGCGAAGCTAGGCTAGAAAAATTAGGCACAAACCTTCTATAGAAGCTAGCTAACCCATGAAAACTTCTTACATCACTTACATTTTGTGGAGTTGGCCACTCTTGGATGGCTTTGATTTTCTCGGGATCTACATGCACCCCCTTTTTGTTTACTATAAAGCCTAAAAAGACTACACTATCTACACCAAAGGTACACTTATCCCTATTTGCAAAAAGACTATTTTTCCTAAGAACTAGAAAGACTTCCCTAAGGTGACTTAGATGGTCTTCTAGGGTTTTACTATATACTAAGATATCATCAAAGTAAACTACTACATATTTACCTATACAATCCCTCAAGGTGTGATTCATAAGCCTCATGAATGTGCTTGGAGCGTTAGTGAGTCCAAAGGGCATCACCAACCACTCATATAATCCAAATTTGGTCTTAAAAGCGGTTTTCCACTCATCACCCTCCTTGATTCGAATTTGGTGATATCCACTTTTAAGGTCAATTTTGGAGAATAGAGTTGACCCATGCAATTCATCAAGCATATCATCAAGCCTTGGGATTGGATGCCTATACTTGATGGTGATGTTGTTGATTGCTCTACAATCACAACACATGCGCCATTTTCCATCTTTTTTGGGCACCAACAAGACAGGTACAGCACAAGGGCTTAGACTCTTTTGAACCCAACCCTTCTCCAACAAGTCTTGAACTTGTGATTCTATCTCCTTTGTTTCCTCGGGGTTGGTTCTATAAGCAGGCCTATTTGGTAGGCTTGCCCCCGGAATGAAGTCAATTTGATGTTCTATCCCCCTAAGAGGAGGAAGCCCATTGGGTCCTTCTTGTGAGAATAGATCGTCAAATTCACTCAAAAGGTTTTCTATTTGAGGAGGTAAAACCATGAGTTCATTACTTGTGGCAGTGCATGTAAGTGCTCCTTTACAAAAGATAAGGCTTGGTTGTTCAACAAGAAGCAAGTTTTCTAAAACATTTTCAAAAGGATTTTCTTGTAGACCAACCTTGTGGGAAGGAACACTCTTCTCCCACGCCTTCCTATCCCTAAGGATTTTCTCTTTTTCTAGCACTCTTTTTTTTTTGTTTTCCTCATCCCTCTTTTGTTTCATTTGTATTTGGTCTTTCACCACTTGAGAATGTGGTAAAGGACTAAGTACAAACTTCTTATATTTATGGGTGAAGGAAATCTCGTTAGTGAGACCATCATGCAAGGTTTTCTTGTCAAATTGCCATGGCCTCCCTAATAAGATATGGCAAGCTTCCATAGGCACTACATCACATAAAACTTTATCTTTGTAGTTCCCTATGGAAAACTTGATTTCCACTTGCTTATCTACATGTAGTTCCCCATTTTCATTAAGCCATTGAAGTTTGTAAGGTTTTGGGTGAGGAACCACTTGTAGCTTAAGCTTTTCAACCATCCTAGCACTACAACAATTACAACTAGATCCACTATCCACAATGAGGGAACATATATTTTCTAAAACATTGCATCTTGTATGAAATATGTTCTCCCTTTGTGTTTCAATGGATGTGCTAGGGTGATTGTTGAGGGTTCTCCTAATCATAAGCAATTCTCCCTCTAATGGAGCTACCCTCTCATCCTCTCCCCCTTCCTCTTTCTCACTAAGCTCATCCTCGCCACTAGTGTATTCGTCTACACCTTTAAGAAACAAAGTCCTTTGGTTTGGACATTGTGCTTGCACATGCCCCCTACCATAGCACTTAAAACATTTAACATCTCTAGCTCGGATGGGTGGGGTTGAGATTTCTTTGGTGAAGGGTTTGGTAGGTTCTTTTGGTTTTTCCTTAGATGTACTACCCTCCCTTTTAAACTCTCTCTTGGGATAAAAGTTAGAATAGGGGCTCACCTTTTGACTTGATGTTTTGCGCAAATTTTGTTGCTCAACTTTAATGCAAAGTTGAACCAAATCATTCAAGTCTTGATAAGGTAAGAGCTCTACTCTATCTCTTATCTCAAGTGATAGGCCACTAAGGAACCTAGATATGGTGGTTTCCTCTTCCTCTCTAATAGAGGCTCTCATCATATAGAGCTCCATCTTTTGCCTATACTCTTCTACACTCATATTCTTTTGTTGGAGTCTTTGGAGCTTGTCCATCAACTCCCTATGGTAGTAAGAAGGTATATGTCGACGTCTTAGGGCTCCCCTAAGGTCATTCCAATATTCTATGGGAGGGTCCCTATGAAGACGTCGGTCTCTTTCTAAAGAGGTCCACCAATACATGGCATTTCCTTGGAAACTAAGGGTGGCTAAGGGTACTTTTCGTTCCTCACTTACCCTATGGCAAGCAAAGAGTTGCTCTACCTTCATCTCCCAATCTAGATATATTTCTACATTTTCCTTTCCATGAAAATGAGGTAGGTCTACTCTAGTTTCCCTTGGCACCTCTTGTTCCCTTTGCCTAGTTCTTCTAGGGGGTGGTTGGTAGTAGTCATTAATTCTAAGGCTTCCCTCCCCTAGAGTTGCAATGCTTTGTGATGCATGAGTATTTGTTTTTTTTGATTTTTGAGATTTTTGGGATTTCTCTTCTTGAGCTCTAGCCAACTCATTAATCTTGTTTTCATTCTCCACTTGCCTAAAAGAGATTAGTTGTACCGCTTGGGATACCTCTTTCAAAAGGGTTTTCAAAGATTTTACTTCACATTCTATAGACTTTGGAGAATTAGAAGAAGAAGACATGGCTATACCTTTGTGTATTTAGGCGTTTTTACTTTGAGAAAGATTAGGGAAGATAAAGAAGGTAGTTTTCCAGGTAAGGGAGGTGAGTCTCAAAGGACTACTTAAGTACCAAGCCTTTTCCTTGCCAAAAACTAGTCTCCAATGCCTTCACACAAAAATTTCTCTTAGTGAAACACTTAAAACACAAGAAGTTGAGAAATCAAAAAGCAATAAAACTATGTAAGCTAAAAAAAAAATATGCAACAAACTAGTCGGTTTTAGCACAAAATTAAACTAAACTAATCATGCAAAACGTTTCTACCAAAACAATAGAAAACAAGTTCAAACAAGCAACAAATTACTAAGTAAAAAAATTTACTATGCTATTCGGCCCTAGGTGAGGCTTCTTGGACACTTTGAGCCCTTGAAGACACACTCACCATCTAAACGTAATTAAAGAGGTAATTAACAATAAACCAAGTTGCAAAGGAAAAGAAGACTCCCTTTGTTGATCCTCTTTTGGGTTAGTGCACTTCCTTGTTGTCTTGAATTTTTGATCTTCTAGGTGTTTGTATTGTTTGTTTCAAGCAACCTTGTTTCGGCTTTAGCTTTGTCTCCTCCTTAAAATGATGGCTTTAATTCTCCAATTTCCAGCACCTATTCACAAGAGCTAAACCTAAACCAAGTCAAGTTCCATGCACATATGCACCAAGGAGAATTAAATTCCAGCACCCAAAAGAGAGGTCAAGAAACAAAAGCAAGAAACAAATTTAATTGAATAAAAACAGTACCACCAAAAGGATTTATAATATGACAACTTAGAAAGAGAGTCAAGGAATTAAAGCAAACAATTAAAGGTACTCAATAAAAGTTGGCACACAAAAGGAATACCTAAAGAAAAGCACTAGATTAGATGACCAAATAAAAAAAAACAGTACCACTGAAAATTGTTGTGGGCCAGAAAACGTGTTTGTTCCCCGATTTATGCTGAGCTGTATTTTTAAAATTTGTCTCTGAAATTTATATGCAAGAAAAATTCAGGATCTTATCTAAACAATGGCTTTGGAATCACCTAAAACGCATGCACCATTTTTTTTTAATAATTTTTGCAAATTTGGTGTGCAGTTAAGCCAGCTGGAGCGCTCAAGGTTTGCACTCTGATTTTGTAAGATTTATCATATCTTTTCTGTTGCCTTTTTTGATCTGATTCTTTTTTTGTCCTTTTTGTAACACTTCAAACTTGCATTTTCCAGAGAATCACAAATTTCCTATGAGTGGAAATAATTTTTGAAACAAAAAAATAGCCAGACAGAGAGAGAAACAGGGGAAATCTGGAAAACTGGAAAAAAAAACAGCAAGATACCAAAATTTAACACAAAGGAAATGTAAGAAGGAAATTGTGTAAGAACTAAGACACAATTATGAACTCAAACTAAAATTAAAAAGGCAGCAAAGGATCAAAAGTAACAGCAAATTAAGGCAACTTAAAGAGACCCAAAAACAAGAAACAATCAAGCCAAAAAAATAGGACTACTAAGAATTGATGACAATTATGGATTCACATGACTTGACACAACATTTATAGATTCAGAAAATAAAGACTCAAAGCATAAAATGAAGCAATTATAAGAAAGCAATAAAGACTCAAATTCCTAAAAGAAAACAGCCACTCAATGTGTAAGGAATCCTATCACAATTGCACAAGAAAATGTTCAAGATCAATTTAACACATGTGCTTCGGTTGGATCTTCCATAAGCACACCAAGAACAATTTAAAATGTAAAAAACAGCAAGACAATTATGGAATTGAAATGACAAGATGAAAATAAAGAAGAACTGAAAATTTAAAAAGACAAGCTACTCATCTTGAAGAACCAAAAGCTCTGATACCAAATGATGGCATTTTCATGTGTTCTTCTTGAATCAAAGTAGAAATAGATGGAGCGGAAGCAATGGGTGAGTGAAACAAGACCCTCCTAGGAGTTGTGTTGGTCTTGAAGGTGCATGGTGAGTATGGATTGAGTGGTTCGGCCAGCTCAAGGGAGAAGGTGAAAGGATTGAAGTTTATAGCCTAGATTTCTAGGAGGAGTAAAGCTTGTGCACAAAAAATGGCAGCATAACATTACTCAAATAAACTTGAAAATACATGAGGTAGGCCTCCTTATTTATAGATTTAGGAGCCTTGGTGAGCAAGCTTAAAGGGTAGGGATGGAAATACAAAAAGTGGGGCTGCCTAGGGTATTGACTTTAGTCAAACCACACCATCATCCTAATATTCTAGAAGATAGGTCAAAAATGCAACATTTGATAGTACACCCCCTCCTTCTTTTGCTAAAGGCACCTATTTGCTAGCACACCCCTCCTTCTATTGCTAAGGGCACCTTTTTGATAGCACACCCCTAAGTGAGCAAGTTTTGCTTTCTACACTACACTAATCTACTAAGCACCCCCTCCCCCTTTGGGCCTTTATGAAACATGTACAAGGATCTCTCTCTTCCATCCGTGGCTTCTTCTATGTGTGCTTGGATATGTTTAGCCATGGATCTTGTGAGAGGTCCTAGACGGTCTAGCTCCATGGATAGCCTCCCTCCTTCACGTTCTAGACGCTCACTTCCTGGAGCTAGACGCTCCTCTTGGTCTAGACGGTCTTCTTGGTTTGGGCCTTGGCTTCCTTGGCTAGATGTGCTTAGCCCTCCTCCATCAGCCGATCTGCTATCAGAACAGAAAACAGGCGATCTCCTCCCGGCGACCACTCACTGAGGAGATCTACTCCCTGGAAGATCATCTGCTCCCGTGTAAAATACACGATCATCACAGTGTTAAGAGAAAACAGCCACATAACAATACAAAGGGTAAGCTAGATATTTTTAAACTTTAAATTATGAACTGGACAACCAGCATAGATCAGCCTTTTTAAACATTCACAAAAGTCCATCACTTTCTCATTCATATCACACAGCCATCAAGAAATCACATATTTCACAATTCCTCAAAAGTCTTTCAATTCACATAATGCATCAAGTGTCTATCAACAATTTCTCAACATTACTCACGTCAGACTTCCACTGACTCATCACACAAGACACTTGACACTACTTCCGGAAGACTCATGCGTTGAACTTAGCATCCAGAGACATGCACCTGTCATACTTCATTTGCTGTAATGTTTCCACAGCCATGCGCATCAACACAATCTCGATCTCAATTTCATCACTCTCACAGTATGACAGGGTTAATCCATATAACAGGCCGAGCTCGTTCTTTTTCACACGACTCACCCATTCATATGAACCTCCTTCGACTCTCACCAACTGAATAACTTCCTCTATGTGATTCCATTATCTCAGCAGAGTCAGGATCGCCTCATTCACAGGATACTCACAGATCAATACACTTCATAACCAAATCTCAACACGGTATTTCCTTTCCTGAAAATACTATGTCTTGATCCCACATTCACAACATTCAACACGTCATACAACACTTAATGAACGATTCCAGTCATAGAAAAACTCATGCCAAGGTTCAGATTTTCGAATATCACATTTAAATCTCAAACAGTTTCAAACAACACAAAAACGGGGGAGTTCGAAAGACAACGCCAAAACCGGCGATCACGTCCAAAACAGGGGATTCGAAATCTGGGTTTAAAACCGGCGATCACGTCGCCCAAACACATAGAACAGAGCATCACGAAAAAGAATATGAAACCGGCGACCACGTCGCCCTCACTTCAGAAACAGCAAATCTACGGCTTTTATTGAAAATAAAGCTAGCTTCCCTTACCTGGACTTGCGCAAAACACCAAGAGTTCCAAAACCCACCGAGCTTAAAGGATGCCTTGGCTCTGTTTTAGCGTCTGGTTTGTAGAACTTGCAGCGAACCTCCCAGGTGCTCCAAGGGCAGTCGTCGCTCGTCGCACTGGTGCTTGAGGATGCCTGAAACGCAGCGCGAAGGGGAGAAAAGAGAAGGATGAAGATGCACTCCCTCTTTCACTCTTGAGTCACTGCAACTTTCTTTGCCTCCTCGCAGTGGGTTTTTGAATCCAAGCCTACTAGTCCACACATGCTGCTGCCACCACCCCCTCTGCAAGAAAGCCAGAGTGTACGTTTCACTGAACAGTACGGCCACGGTTGTCTTCTTGTGCATGCCAACCACTTCCCTGAACAGTACGACCGCGAGTGTCTCTTGCGCATGCCAACTTTCTGATGTCACTATTCTGAACCACCCTTTTTGTCTACGTGTCGCGCGTGCAGTACGTCTGATGCTGCGAGCCTGGGTCCCACCTTATCTGCGTGAAACTCGACATCGCGCGATAACCTTCCACCGATGACCGCTCGCGCGATGACTATCCATCAAGGCCACATCCTGGAGGACGACCGATGTCTCTCCCTGGGAGACGACCGATGTGTCACACTGGAGGACCACCGATGTCTCATACTGGCAGACAACCGATGTCCACCCTGGAGGACCACCGATGTCTCACACTGGCAGACAACCGATGTCTCACCCTGGCAGACCACCGATGTCTCTCCCTGGCAGACCACCGATGTCTCTCCCATCCTGGTTGGTGACCGATGTTCCTCTCATCCTGTTGGCGATCTCTTATCGCCCTTGTGTGTGACGAGAACACATGGCCTTACTCTGCTCACCGATGTCATATCGTCACACCTTGCTGAAGGTTCTCCATCCCACTATGTTACGTCCAAGGTATTACCTCCACATGGCTTGGTGACATCGGTAGCTTCACATTTCCAAGAGTAGATCAGCACTACTCCTCGTGCTCCCATGCATGCAACACTGAGGATGACTTCTTATGCTCAAGCATAAAGCTTTGCATGCACAGCGTATCTAAGGCTTAACCACACCTTGATACGTGTGGTTTTGTGGAACCCACTCTGGTTGATCCAGTATCTTGACTACGTACTACGTGCACTCCCGTCGATCACGTACACCATAGGCGATTGGCGGTCATGTCTCCTCTAGGCGACAGGCGATTATGTCCCAGAGAAGTCGGAGATCGCCTCCGTCTTCAATAACAGCGATCCCGTAGAAGACTTCTTAACTACACTTTTCTTCCTTTACTCTTCCTGATCCACACGTCATCCGACCGACCTCTACCAGCTGACCCTAGATCTTGGGCGACGTCCGAGGTCCGACTACTACGAAACTTCAATTACCAACTCTTTGTATTTTAAATAATAACATCTTCTGAAATTATTTAAATATAATACCTTTATCCCAATTAAAGTTTCTAGGTCCTTACATATGGAGAGTGATAGGTTAGGCCAAATCACTTGGAGGAAGGTGAAGATGAAGATCAAAGTGTCTAACCTAGAGAGACTAGACAAAGAGTAGAAGCTAGCATAATTTTGGCAGCATTTACTCATATAAATTGATCTTAAAAAAACATGAGCCAAAGCACCCTATTTATAGGAGATGGTGCCTTGGAGAGTAAGGAACAAGGGTAGGATGGGGAATACATAAAAGAGGGGGCTGCTAGGGTGTTGACTAAAGGTCAATGCAGCCCCTTAGCATGCTTCTAGAAGGTAGGGCTACATTCCTACCCTAAAAGGCCTAGGTACAAGCTAAATTGTTAAATACACCCCCGATTGTGCTAAATGAACCCTACTCTACTGAAATTATAAATAAACTAAAATTAATTTATGCTCAGCTCCCATGGCTTGGGCTTTACTCCTTGTAGTCCTCTGAAGGGTCTTTGAATATGTAGAGAAAAGTTTCTCTGCCATCAGTAGCAGAGTCCCACTCTTCTTGAATCCTCTTTGCCATGGACCTAGTTGTTGGGCCTGAGCTTAGGCCTCTTCCATCAGAGAGAATGAGTACAAGCAGTTATACTGGTTCACTCAACTGAGCTACATCCAGTCTTCACCAAAACCAGGTGGAAATCACTAAAACACAGTACAACTGTAACATCCCGCCAAAATACTATACAAATGTATATAATGAAAATAAAGGTAACAAATAGATTCTATGAACAAAATATTATATATATATGAAATGTAGTTTCTCCTCACAGGGAGTTTAATACAAATTCGGTCAAATTTTTCCAGAAACATAAACAAAATACAGTAAAAGAAAACGAAGCAGGCGATCTCCTATCGGAAGAGACCGATCTCCTATCGGACGAGGCCGATCGCCCATCGGGGGACCCAAAAACAGCCGATCTCCTTCCGGCGACCACTTCACTAAGGAGCTCTACTTCCTGGAAGATCATCTGCTCCCGTGTAAGTTATACACGATCATCACAGTTTTAAGAGAACAGCCACAGAACCAAAACACGCAGGGTAAGCTAGATATTTTAAAGAGAGTTTAAATAAGGATAATTAAAATAAAATCAAGGAAAACGGTTTCAAGATATTCGCGTAAAGCTATAGATTTTCCCAATACCCTTCACCTGATCACCCAGAAATCACACATTTCACAATATTCTCAAGAGTCATTCATTTTCACAATACTGCATCAAGTGTCTATAATTTCAAGTTCCTCATTTCACATGTCAGACCACCACTGACTCAGCACACAAGACACTTGACACTACTTCCGGAAGACTCGTGCATTGACTAGACTCAGAGATTCTGCACCTGTCATACAAGCTGTAATGTTTACCAGCTATGCGCATCAACACAATCTCAATCTCAAGTTCACCATTCTCACAGTATGACAGGGTTAATCCATATGATAGGCCGAGCTCGTTCTGTTTCACACGACTCACCCATACATATGAACCTCCTTCGACTCTCAACGCCTGAATAACCTCATCTATATGAATCCATTATCTCAGGAGAGTCAGGATAATCCCATTATAGACATCACCGATCAATGCACATCCTACACGATCTTACACGGTATTTTCTTTCCTGAAAATACTATGCCTCGATCCACATTCACCACATCCAACACATCACATAACACTTAAAGGAATGATTTCAATCACAGCAAAACTCAATCCAAGGTTCTTATTTTCGAATATCTCATTTAAATCTCAACAGTTTCAAAGCAACACCAAAAACAGAGAGTTCCGCAAACAACGCCAAAACCGGCGACCTGGTTCAAAAATAGGGTATTTCGAAGTCTGCATTTAAAACCGGCGACCACGTCGCCCAACACATAGCACAGAGCATTTTACAAGGATGAAAACGAAAACCGGCGACCACGTCGCCCTCACTTCAGAAACAGCTAATCTACGTCTTTTATTGAAAATGAAGTCTAGCTTCCCTTACCTGGACTTGCGCAAACACCAGGAGCTCCGAAACCCAACGAAGCTTGAACCCCGCCTTGTCTCTGTTTTCAGCGCCTGGTCTGTAGAACTTGCAGAGAACCTCTTAGGTGCTCTAAGGGCAACGTCGCGTGTCGCACTGATGCTGGAGGTTGCCTGAGTCTCAACGCAAGGAAGGGAAGAAGGGAGGGAGGAAGTTTGCACTCACTCTAACACTCTTGAGTCTGTAACACTCTTTGCCTTCCCGCAGTGGCTTTTGAATCCCAGCTTACCTGTCCACGTTTGCTGCTGCTGCCACCCCTTCTGCAGGAAAGTCTGAGAACCACTGCTCTGAACAGTACGACCACTGTTGTCGTTTGTGCATGCCAACCACTGCTCTGAACAGTACGACCACTGTTGTCGTTTGTGCATGCCAACCACTGCTCTGAACAGTACGACCACTGTTGTCGTTTGTGCATGCCAACATTCTGATGTCACCACTCTGATTCATCCTTTTTGTCTACGTGGCGCGCGTGCAGGACGTTTCATGCTGAGAGTCTGGGTCCCACTTTATCTGTGTGAGGCTCGCCATCGCGACAACTTTCCAATGCTGACTCATCCTGGCGAACGACCGATGTCTCCTTCGCCCTAGAAGACGACCGATGTCTTCCTCTGGGAGACGACCGATGTCTTCCCTGGCGACGCCCTCATAACTCTCGCGCCTTGGCCACGTCCACATGCCTCGCGCCCTGGCAATGCCCGCATGCCTCGCGCCCGCGCGATGCCTGCATGCCGCTCGGGCCCGCGCGTTGCCTGCATGCCTCTCGCGCCCGCGCGATGCCTGCATGCCTCTCGCGCCCGCGCGATGCCTGCATGCTTCTCGCGCCCGCGCGATGCCTGCATGCCTCTCGCGCCCGCGCGATGCCTGCATGCTTCTCGCGCCCGCGCGATGCCTGCATGCCTCTCGCGCCCGCGCGATGCCTGCATGCCTCTCGCGCCCGCGCGATGCCTGCATGCCTCTCGCGCCCGCGCGACGTCCACCTGGCGTTCATGTGTAGCAGGCGACCGGCGATCTCATAGCCTTCTAAACTTAACTTTTTCCTCCCTTTCTATTCTAAATAAAACATACATAGAATTCTTTTAAAATATATCTCTTTTTATTCCAATTCAATTTTACAGGTCCTTACATTCTCCCCAACAAGAAAAATTTTCGTCCTCGAAAATTGAATTACAAGGAAAAGAGGTATGGATAGGCTTCTCTCATGGTTGCTTCTAACTCCCAAGTTGAGTCACCCGATCGCTCATCCCACACCACTTTCACCATGTTGATGGTCTTGCCTCTGAGCTGTTTACTTTGACGATCTTCAATCCTGACTGGTTTCGCTTCAAAGGACAAGTCATCCCTGATCTGCACGTTGTCCACTTCCAGCACATGACTAGGGTCTGCCATGTACTTCCTCAGCTGTGAAACGTGAAAGACATTGTGCAGATTCGCTAAATGGGGAGGCAGGGCGATCTCATAAGCTACTGGGCCAATCCTCCTTAAGATCTGATATGGTCCCACGAACTTAGGGGACAACTTCCTTGGCCTGATCGCTCTTCCTACACCCTTGGTTGGTGTCACTTTCATGAACACGTGGTCTCCAGCAGTAAACTCCAAAGGCTTTCTCCTCTGATCTGCATAGGACTTCTGCCTACTCTGAGAAGCTTTCATTCTGCTTTGTATCTGTTTCACCTTCTCGGTCGTCCGCTGAATCAACTCTGGCCCAACCAAGACTGCCTCGCCCTCCTGGTACCAACATAAGGGAGTCCTACATTTCCTCCCATACAGGGCTTCATATGGTGCTATCCCTATGCTGGCGTGATAACTGTTATTATATGTAAACTCCACCAGTGGCAACACCTCGTCCCAATTCCCCAATTGATCCAAGACACACGTCCTCAGCAGGTCTTCCAAGGACTGGATCGTTCTCTCTGACTGACCATCTGTTTGGGGATGATATGCAGAGCTCATCCTCAACTTAGTTCCCAAGCACTCTTGCAAGGTCTGCCAAAACCGTGAAGTGAACCTGGGATCTCTATCTGAAACGATGCTGGAAGGCACTCCATGCAGCCTCACTATTTCCTGGATGTACAACTGTGCCAACTTGGCCATGGGCATCCTCATATTCACTGGGAGAAAATGAGCACTCTTCGTCAGCCGATCAGTGATGACCCATACTGCATCATGGCCCTTTACCGATCTGGGTAAATGGGTGACGAAATCCATGGCAATGCTGTCCCATTTCCACTCAGGGATATCCAATGGTTGTAACAACCCGCCAGGCCTTTGATGTTCTACCTTTGCCTTCTGACACGTCAAACAGGTAGCAACATACTGGGCGATGTCTCTCTTCATGCCTGACCACCAAAATGACTCCTTCAAGTCATGGTACATCTTGGTCATGCCTGGATGGAGGTTAAGGCGACTCTTATGACCTTCATCTAGGATCATCTTCTTCAATTCTCCATCTGCAGGGATGCAAATCCTACCATTAAATCTCAAGATCCCATCATCGCCTATCACAAAGTCTCTAGCCTGGTCGGTCCCTAGTGACTCCACAGTACGCTTTAGACTAGGGTCCTCCAACTGCTTATCCCTTAACATCCCAAGGAAGTCATTAGTTATAGCCAGCTTACTACAACTAATGTGATTCACGTGGAACTCTACCCCAAGGTTTAAATCTCTGAATTGCTCGATCAGTTTCTGCTCTTCCATCATCATGGTGGCTACTTGTACTGATTTTCTACTCAAGGCATCTGCCACTACATTGGCCTTCCCTGGATGATACATGAGTTGAAAATCGTAGTCCTTAAGAAACTCCATCCACCTTCTTTGTCTCATGTTTAGTTCCTTCTGATCGAACAGATATTTCAGGCTCTTATGGTCACTGAACACCTGGAACCGAGCTCCATATAAATAGTGCCTCCAGATCTTCAAGGCAAATACCACAGCTGCCAACTCCAAATCATGCGTGGGGTAGTTCCTCTCATGAACCTTGAGTTGCCTTGAAGCATATGCAACCACTCTTTTCTCTTGCATCAAAACACATCCCAAGCCCTGATGTGAAGCGTCACAGAAGACATCAAAAGGTCTTCCTACTTCGGGGATCACCAGCACTGGAGCACTAGTCAACCTCTCCTTTAATTCCATGAAGCTCTGCTCACATCGGTCGGTCCAAGCAAAAGGTTGATCCTTGCGGGTCAGCTGTGTTAAGGGAGCCACTACCTTGGAAAAGTCCTCAATAAACCTCCGATAGTAGCCCGCCAACCCCACAAAGCTCCTTATCTCGGTGACTGTTCTTGGACGTTCCCACTGCAGCACTGCCTCTACCTTGGCTGGATCCACCGAGATCCCCTGGGCAGATATCACATGTCCTAAGAAGTTGACTTCCCTCAGCCAGAACTCACACTTCGAGAACTTGGCATAGAGCTGCTTCTCCCTCAGTATCTCCAATACTGTCCTCAGGTGTTCTTCATGCTCTTCCTCGGTCCTTGAGTAAATGAGTATGTCGTCTATGAAGACCACCACAAACTTATCCAAGAAAGGGCGAAAAATCCTATTCATGTAGTCCATGAACAGGGCTGGAGCATTTGTGACCCCAAACGGCATCACCACATACTCATAATGCCCATACCGAGACCTAAAAGCTGTCTTTTGCACATCATCAGCTTTAACCAAAATTTGGTGGTACCCCGATCTCAGGTCAATCTTGGAGAACACCGAGGCTCCATGTATTTGATCCATCAAATCATCAATCCTAGGCAGGGGGTACTTGTTCTTGATGGTCAACTTGTTCAACTGCCTGTAATCTATACACAGCCGAGACCCTCCATCCTTCTTCTTGACTAGGAGCACTGGAGCTCCCCATGGAGATACACTGGGTCTGATGAATTGCTTCTCCAGCAACTCTTCCACTTGCTTCTTCAACTCTACTAACTCGGCTGGTGCCATCCTGTAAGGTGCCATTGACACTGGTCCAGCTCCAGGTACCAAGTCAATAGAGAATTCCACTTCTCTCTTAGGGGGTAACCCAGGTACTTCTTCTGGGAATACATCCGTGAAATCTTTCACCACGGGTATTCTGCTTACGTCCCCTTTATTCTCCACCTCCGACCGAGCGAGTATCACGAAGCACCTCGCCCCTTCTTCCAACTCTGACTGCCCTTGTTGAGCAGAAATTACATCTGATCCTTGGAGGTCTGGAAACGCAATCCTCTGACTACCGCAGTCAATGAGAACGTGATTGGCGGCTAACCAATCCATTCCCAGGATAACATCTAGGTCCTGAAGAGGTAGGCAGATCAAGTTCACCTTGAATCTGCGTCCCTCTACAATCACTGGACATTCGGGGCACACTGTAGAGGTCGACACCTGTCCTGATGCAGGTGTAGAGACCAACAGTTCGAAGGGTAACTCCTTCACTAGAAGGCCCAACTCGGCTACACACAGGCTTGACACAAAGGAGTGTGTCGCTCCAGAATCAAACAAAGCTTTTACACCCCTACCAGCTATAAAACATATACCCTGCACGAGGTTACCTGACTGAGATGCTTCTGCTCCAGACATGGCAAACACTCTCCCTGTCGCCTGAGGTCTGCTGCCTTCGTTTCTCCTCTGCTGGGAGCCACTGGGTTGGGTCGCCCCATTCCTGCTAGGGCATTCTCTAGCAACGTGCCCTGTCTTTTGGCAGGTAAAACACCTTCTCTCTGAAGGCTGCTTGGGGCACACGTTGGGCGTGTGTGGTCCACCACAATGGAAACACTTGGGTTTCCAAGGTTGCCGCTGCTGAAACTGGGATGACGTTGTTCCCACCCGATGTGGTGGAGGCCTCGTATAGGGCTTGCTTTGTAAGTGCTGTGCCTTAGCTTTCCCACTGGAAGAACCTCCTGGGTGTGACCTGATCACCCGAGAATCACCCTTCTCCAGGGTCTCCACCATCTTCGCCTTTTCTACTAAGGCGTGAAATTCCCTGATGCACATCGGGGCTATGGTCTTCTTCAGCCCATGCTTCAGTCCCTCTTCAAACTTCCTACACCTCCAGGCCTCAGAGGTCGCCTGGGTATAGAACCGGGCGAGGTACTCAAAACGAGCAGCATAGGCGTTCACTGACATATCCCCCTGCTCAAGCTTCAGGAACTCAGCTTCCCTCGCAAACTTGGCGCTGTCAGTGAAGTATTTCTCCAAGAACTTCACCCTGAAGCCCTCCCAATCCAAAACATCCCCTCGGGCATCCATCATCTGCTGAGCTCCCATCCACCAGAACTCAGCTTCTCCTGATAGCAGATAAGTGGCGAACAACAATTTCTTCTCTTCAGGGCAGGAGGTCGCCCTAAAGATTTTCTCCAGCTCTCTGACCCACTGATCTGCCTGATCAGGGGTAGCATTCCCACTAAACTTGGGTGGGTTGTGCCTCATGAACTCGGTCAGTCCCATCTGTTCTTGAGGCTGACCGCCGTGGGAGTTTGTCTCAGCCGACCGAGCAGTTTCCCAGTGGTGCATTGTAGCTTGATGGTTCTGAGCCATCGCTGCATTCTACTGCTGGATGGCAGTTGCCATCATCTCGATAGCCTTAGCAATCTGGCTCATCTCCGAAGAAGATTGGGGAGGGGTAGAAGGTCTACGTGCCATCTCTCTTCGTTTCAGAGTTGAAACTACAGGTTTCTATATTCCCTACAACTACAAGAATGAGATCGATAAGAAATCAATTCATTCAGGAGGTAACATATAGACCTTACAAAGGTCAGCATCTCAAAATCATTAAGAATTTGAGCTCAACAACAGAATCATAATTCTTATAACATCAAGCATAACACCAGAACAACTACTGGTATGCAGTCATCAATCCAATCAACCATTTTCAATCCATTACAAGGACACTCAAGAAAATGAAATAGCTCACACCACAATTCAATATATGCTAAACATCAAACCTTTGGAATTAAGGTTGAGACTCATCCCGATCCAGTTATGAGTGTGCACCCTCACTACTTTATCAAGACCTTCTCATTCTTAATACTAAGATTTTCAATTAGAACATATATTCACCAAAGCACGCACAAAATTTCAATAAAAAAACGTTTGAAAACCTTTCACTATAGTTATTATTTTAAACTCAAATAACTTTCATGAGCAGAAGAAACACAATGGATCCACAGCCCTCAGGTCATCCTAAGGACGAACTGCTCTGATACCATTAATGTAACATCCCGCCAAAATACTATACAAATGTATATAATGAAAATAAAGGTAACAAATAGATTCTATGAACAAAATATTATATATATATGAAATGTAGTTTCTCCTCACAGGGAGTTTAATACAAATTCGGTCAAATTTTTCCAGAAACATAAACAAAATACAGTAAAAAAAAACGAAGCAGGCGATCTCCTATCGGAAGAGACCGATCTCCTATCGGACGAGGCCGATCGCCCATCGGGGGACCCAAAAACAGCCGATCTCCTTCCGGCGACCACTTCACTAAGGAGCTCTACTTCCTGGAAGATCATCTGCTCCCGTGTAAGTTATACACGATCATCACAGTTTTAAGAGAACAGCCACAGAACCAAAACACGCAGGGTAAGCTAGATATTTTAAAGAGAGTTTAAATAAGGATAATTAAAATAAAATCAAGGTAAACAGTTTCAAGATATTCGCGTAAAGCTATAGATTTTCCCAATACCCTTCACCTGATCACCCAGAAATCACACATTTCACAATATTCTCAAGAGTCATTCATTTTCACAATACTGCATCAAGTGTCTATAATTTCAAGTTCCTCATTTCACATGTCAGACCACCACTGACTCAGCACACAAGACACTTGACACTACTTCCGGAAGACTCGTGCATTGACTAGACTCAGAGATTCTGCACCTGTCATACAAGCTGTAATGTTTACCAGCTATGCGCATCAACACAATCTCAATCTCAAGTTCACCATTCTCACAGTATGACAGGGTTAATCCATATGACAGGCCGAGCTCGTTCTGTTTCACACGACTCACCCATACATATGAACCTCCTTCGACTCTCAACGCCTGAATAACCTCATCTATATGAATCCATTATCTCAGGAGAGTCAGGATAATCCCATTATAGACATCACCGATCAATGCACATCCTACACGATCTTACACGGTATTTTCTTTCCTGAAAATACTATGCCTCGATCCACATTCACCACATCCAACACATCACATAACACTTAAAGGAATGATTTCAATCACAGCAAAACTCAATCCAAGGTTCTTATTTTCGAATATCTCATTTAAATCTCAACAGTTTCAAAGCAACACCAAAAACAGAGAGTTCCGCAAACAACGCCAAAACCGGCGACCTGGTTCAAAAACAGGGTATTTCGAAGTCTGCATTTAAAACCGGTGACCACGTCGCCCAACACATAGCACAGAGCATTTTACAAGGATGAAAACGAAAACCGGCGACCACGTCGCCCTCACTTCAGAAACAGCTAATCTACGTCTTTTATTGAAAATGAAGTCTAGCTTCCCTTACCTGGACTTGCGCAAACACCAGGAGCTCCGAAACCCAACGAAGCTTGAACCCCGCCTTGTCTCTGTTTTCAGCGCCTGGTCTGTAGAACTTGCAGAGAACCTCTTAGGTGCTCTAAGGGCAACGTCGCGTGTCGCACTGATGCTGGAGGTTGCCTGAGTCTCAACGCAAGGAAGGGAAGAAGGGAGGGAGGAAGTTTGCACTCACTCTAACACTCTTGAGTCTGTAACACTCTTTGCCTTCCCGCAGTGGCTTTTGAATCCCAGCTTACCTGTCCACGTTTGCTGCTGCTGCCACCCCTTCTGCAGGAAAGTCTGAGAACCACTGCTCTGAACAGTACGACCACTGTTGTCGTTTGTGCATGCCAACCACTGCTCTGAACAGTACGACCACTGTTGTCGTTTGTGCATGCCAACATTCTGATGTCACCACTCTGATTCATCCTTTTTGTCTACGTGGCGCGCGTGCAGGACGTTTCATGCTGAGAGTCTGGGTCCCACTTTATCTATGTGAGGCTCGCCATCGCGACAACTTTCCAATGCTGACTCATCCTGGCGAACGACCGATGTCTCCTTCGCCCTAGAAGACGACCGATGTCTTCCGCTGGGAGACGACCGATGTCTTCCCTGGCGACGCCCTCATAACTCTCGCGCCTTGGCCATGTAAGGACCTGAAAAATTAAATTGGAATAAAAGAGTTATATTTTAAATAAATTCTAAGTATGTTTTTATTTAGAATAGAAAGGGAGGAAAAAGTTAAGTTTAGAAGGCTACGAGGTCGCCGGTCGCCTGCTATACATGAGCGCCAGGTGGACATCGCGCGGGCGCGAGAGGCATGCAGGCGTCGCGCGGGCGCGAGACGCATGCAGGCGTCGCGCGGGCGCGAGAGGCATGCAGGCGTCGCGCGGGCGCGAGAGGCATGCAGGCATCGCGCGGGCGCGAGAGGCATGCAGGCATCGCGCGGGCGCGAGAGGCATGCGGGCATCGCGCGGGCGCGAGGCACGCGGGCATTGCCTGGGGCGCGAGGCATGTGGACGTGGCCAAGGCGCGAGAGTTATGAGGGCGTCGCCAGGGAAGACATCGGTTGTCTCCCAGAGGAAGACATCGGTCGTCTTCCAGGGCGAAGGGGACATCGGTCGTTCGCCAGGATGAGTCAGCAGTGGAAAGTTATCGAGCGACGTCGAGTTTCACACCGAGAAGGTAAGACCCAGACTCCCAGCATGAAGCGTAATGCACGCACGCCACGTAGACAAAAAGGGTGGTTCAGAATAGTGACATCAGAATGTTGGCATGCGCGGGAGACACTCGCGGTCGTACTGTTCAGAGCAGTGGCTGGCATGCACAAGCGACAACAGTGGCAGTACTGTTCAGAGCAGTGGTTGGCATGCACCAGAGGCAACAGTGGTCGTACTGTTCAGGGCAATGGTTCTCAGACTTCTCTGCAGAGTGGGTGGTGGCAGCTGCTTTTGGTGGATAAGTTGGTTTAAGATGCAGAAAACCCACTGCTGAGAGGAAAAAAAAAACATCGCAGCCTTCAAAGAGAGAAAGAGTGAGTTACCTCCCTTCTCCTCCAGTTGCCTCCTTCGCGCTGCGATTCTAGCACCTTCACACGAGAGTACGACGAGCGACAGCCACCATTAGAGCACCTGGGCAGTCCTCTGCAAGTCCTTCAACCAGACGCAAAAACAGAGCCAAGGCGTTCTTCAAGCTTTGTTGGGTTTCGGAACTCTAGGTGTTTGCGCAAGTCCAGGTAAGGGAAGCTAGCTTTATTTCAATAAAAGCCGTAGAATTGCTATTTTCTGAAGTGAGGGCGACGTGGTCGCCGGTTTCATATTCTGTTTCGTGATGCTCTGTTCTATGTGTTTGGGCGACGTGGTCGCCGGTTTTAAACCCCCTTTTCATGATGTTCTGTTCTTATGTGTTTGAGCGACGTGGTCGCCGGTTTTAAATACAGATTTCGAACTCCCCTGTTTAGTGTCGCTTTGAATTTGTCGAGATTGAAATGAAAAATGTTTATGCTATTCGAAAACCTGATCGGTGATATGCTTGTTACTGTGATTGGGATTGTTTGAGAAAAGATTCAAATGTTATATGATGGTATTGTGCTTTCACGTGTTGAATGATGCATTGGATGAATGTGAAAGAGTGATCAAAGCATAGTATTTTCAGGAAAGAAAATACCGTGTGGAGATTTATGAGGGTGTATTGATCTGTGAGTATCCTGTGAATGAGGCGATCCTGACTCTGCTGAGATAATGGAATCACATAGAGGAAGTTATCCAGTTGGTGAGAGTCGAAGGAGGTTCATATGAATGGGTGAGTCGTGTGAAAAAGAACGAGCTCGGCCTGTTATATGAATTAACCCTGTCATACTCGAAGAGTGAAGATACTGAGATTCATTTTTACGCTTGTGAATGTGTGTGATTTCACGGCGACCCTGTGAATGTGTGTGATTTCACAGTGGGGCAGTATGGCAGGTGCATGTCTCTGGATGCTAAGTTCAACGCACGAGTCTTCCGAAAGTAGAGTCAAGTGTCTTGTGTGATGAGTCAGTGGAAGTCTGACGTGTGAAATGAGAAACATTGAATTGATAGACACTTGATGCATTATGTGAAATAGAATGACTCTTGAGAATATTGTGAACTGAGTGATTTCTTGGTGGTTATGTGAAGGGAACGAGAAATTGATAGTTTTTACGTGGGTATCTGAAAATTGTTTTATCTTGATTTTAAAGTTTCATATCTAAATTCTCTTTAAAAATATCTAGCTTACCCTTTATTTTGTATTGCTCTGTGGCTGTTTCCTCTTAAAAACTGTGATGATCGTGTATTTTACACGGGAGCAGATGATCTTCCAGGGAGTAGAGCTCCTCAGTGAGTGGTCGCCGGAAGGAGATCGCCTATTTCCGTCCCTATCGGGTGATCGCCGGTTTATGCCTCCATCGGGTGATCGCCTGTTTTTCTGTCCTGATAGCAGATCGGCTGTTTTGGGCCTTCTGTTACAGATCGCCGGTTCATGAATGGAGATCGCCGGTCTTGTTCTATTTGGTTGAATTTCGTTTTAAATTTTGAAAACATTTGACCTGGTCATGTATTTAACTCCCTAAGAGGAGCAACTTCATTTCTTATATATATAATATCATGTACTCTTCAATATTATTTGTTTACCTTTATTTTCATTATACATGTATGTATGGTTTTATTTTGCGGGATGTTACAGGCCACGTCCACATGCCTCGCGCCCTGGCAATGCCCGCATGCCTCGCGCCCGCACGATGCCTGCATGCCGCTTGGGCCCGCGCGTTGCCTGCATGCCTCTCGCGCCCGCGCGATGCCTGCATGCCTCTCGCGCCCGCGCGATGCCTGCATGCTTCTCGCGCCCGCGCGATGCCTGCATGCCTCTCGCGCCCGCGCGATGCCTGCATGCTTCTCGCGCCCGCGCGATGCCTGCATGCGTCTCGCGCCCGCGCGATGCCTGCATGCCTCTCGCGCCCGCGCGATGCCTGCATGCCTCTCGCGCCCGCGCGACATCCACCTGGCGCTCATGTGTAGCAGGCGACCGGCGATCTCATAGCCTTCTAAACTTAACTTTTTCCTCCCTTTCTATTCTAAATAAAACATACATAGAATTCTTTTAAAATATATCTCTTTTTATTCCAATTCAATTTTACAGGTCCTTACAACAACCAAATACAATTCCCACTGTTCTTGAAACCTACAAGAACTTAGGTACTCTTGCTGAAAAAAACCTATTTCAGCTCACACACACACACACACTCTCCAAGAAAACCTATCAAGAAGAGTGTTCAACCAAACTATTACAAGAAATGAGAAGTGAAACGACTACACCTGATTGAGGATACAAAGATCTGCCTTAAACCAGTAGGCAAGATTGCTAGAACAGTAGCAGCACCTCACACCAAGCTTTTGGAACCAAACCAAGAACAAACACTTTGTGATTTTTGAAAACTTTGAAGAACAAATGCTAATCCTTTGTAAACACTTAACTCTCTGCTGTCAAAACTTGTTTTTGCAAAATGTATGAATCAGTAATAAACTCAGAAACAAGTTTGCATTTTATAGAAAACCAACTTATAACAGATTTTTGAAAAACAGTTAAAGCTGTTATAAAATGAACAGATTGAAAATAAAATGAACAGATTTATTTTCAAAAGCAGTTAGAGAATTTGTTAAGAGAGGAGACTAAGTCAACCATTCTGGTGCAGAGATAAAGCTGAAAAAAACGTTTAAGCTTGACATGGCACCAGAGACAAAAAGAATGTATTCATTTACAGATGAACAGATTTATTTTTCAAAACGAAAACAGAAAAGCTTAACTGTTTGAAACTCAGTCGTTTTGAAAAGAGGAAGACTTAGTCAAAATACCTGATGCACAACATCTAATTTTTACAAGACTTAGCCAAGGCATCAGTAAAAAAATGAATCTGTTTATTTAGAAAATAACAGATTTATTTTTATGCAGTAAACGTGTTTTTTGTAAAATATGTGAAAAACAGTTTAAGAAAACTTATGCTTGTTCTTATCACATGGCTAGTGGTTATGAGGTGAGATACTCAGCAAAAGCCCACTCTTAGACAACCTCTAAGCACTACCTAAGACACACTTAAAGCAAAGCAAAATAAAATGTACATAGAAGTCTTCATCAAACACAATCTTGAAGGGGCAGCAACCATCTTCAACAATCTCCCCCTGTTTGATGGAGACAAATCCCCATAGCTAACCTTATAGCTTTGTTGCTTTAAGCACCTGCACTGCACCAGATTTTAAACCAGAAAAAAAATAGAAGTATTGCATAGCATTTAAACCAGAAAAAAAATAGAAGTATTGCATAGCATAAGACATGGTTTTAAGGTGCAGAATAAACTCCCTGTTTCAGTTTTCAGCAGCTATTTTTCTCCCCCTTTGGATTCATCAAACAACATATAAACATAGGGAAAGCAAATATGAAACAGAAACCATAACCATAATAGTCCAGAAAAGTAAAACCATATTGTTCAGCATTACAGACATTTGAAAAATGATAAAAACAGCATTAAAAACAGAAGACTACTGATCCTTGTAGTAAAGCTCTGCAAGCTGTGCATGAACCCCTTCAATCTGATCATCAAGGTGTTGAAACCTTGCATGAGTAGTCTCAAAGTATGCCCTTTGTTCTGCTGACATTACATCAAGACGATACAACACTTGCCTCTCAAACATAGACATTGGTTCTCCTCGGTATTCTGGACATTGATAGGCAACTATGGCATTTGCAGCAACTTCCTCATGTTCAGATTGGGTAGCAGGTGAGTCATCATCCATAGGAACAGCTTCATCCTCATCCTCATGTTCTGCTTGAGGGTCCTTCTCCTTGAGAACCACCCACTTGTCTTCAATTTTGTGAAAACCCATTTTTGGTGAGAGTTGAAGTATCAATCTCACTTACAGCTTTGATAGGGTCATTTCTCTCATTTGTAACATCAACACCAAAGTAATCAATTAATTTGGAAACAAGAATAGCATAGGGAAATCGGTAATCAGCCAACCTTTTTGACTTGAGCATGTGTTCATTGACAATGAACACCCAGTTTACCTTAATCTGGTTCATGATGCAATATAGGAGAATGAGATCCTCTTCATGTAAGACAGCATGGTTTGTCCCTCTTGGAATCAGTTGCCATGCTATGATGTATGCAACTAGGCGTGGAGTGAGGTTCAACTGTCCTGCATGGAACCTGTTTATACTCTCAGTAGGATTCCTCATGCAACTCTTATAATATTGCAGCTTGTTGAATTCTTGGATTCCACTGGTGTTTCCCTTTCCTACTTTCAATCCAGCATATTTTATTCCAGCCACAGAATTCCACACCTCACTTGTGATCTTCATCTTGATCCCTTTCACATAAGAGACAACATTCTTCCCATCCAATGTGAGGTTAGTATAAAACACCTTAACCAAGTTAGGATAAACATTACCCGTTAATTCCAGCAGCTTTTTCAGTTTCTGGTGCTTCAACACAGCCCTTGTTTCTACCAGTTTTTCAGATTTCAGCCAGTTGAAATCCAGCACCTTGGGTATGTTGATCTGCTTCCTGCTTGTCTCATGAATGTAGGCATTGATGCCCTCTTCATTTCCAGCGAACCATCCTTCTAACACACCTTGAAATGTGGTTTGCTTCCCCTTATTTTTCTGTTTCTTGAAAGAGGAAGCCATGGTTGAACCTGAATTCTTTTCTTGGTTTCAAATGGTGAGAACAGAAAGAGAATGACCAATATGGGTAGCAAATATTCACACAGATTTATAGCAGAATAAATGGATTGATATGGCAGTTATGAGTGGATATGCATGAAGATTTTATGCTCTGAATTTGTGCAGAGAATCTTTGAAAATATGCACCAAATATTTAGGGTCACGAGGCATACACTCAAACTCTTATTGAGCACCCAAACCATCAAATCGGTTACATAACCATGACCAAAACCGTCAAAGGTACAGAGGTTAATGCCCACTAAGTCAGTCAAGCAGTCAAAGATCAGAAATTCTCTTTCCTAGTCATTAATGCATATCAGTGTAGAAAATAAACACATTCAATTATGAATAAACAGATTTAATGTTTTACTGCTAGGCACAATTGACATTTATAATACCCAATTCATTAAGCAGAAAATTAAACCTATCTTTGGCTAATGGTTTTGTGAACAAATCAGCAAGTTGTAAATCAGTACCAATGAACTTAATATCACATGTTCCATTAGATATGTGTTCCCTTAGAAAATGATGCCTAATTTCAATGTGTTTGGTTCTTGAATGCATGACAGGATTTTTGGTTAAGTTGATTGCACTTGTATTATCACACAGCAGAGGTATATGGTTAAGTAAGATACCAAAATCATTCAATTGTTGTCTTAGCCATATAGTTTGAGCACAGCAACTTCCTGCTGCAATGTATTCTGCTTCAGTAGTGGAAAGAGCTACACAAGCCTGCTTTTTGCATTGCCATGAGATCAAGCTTGATCCAAGCAAATGACAGGTTCCACTTGTGCTCTTCCTATCAATTTTGCAACCTTGCACACATGCACACTGCAAACATTATATCTGGCCTGCTAGCAATGAGATACAGTAGTGATCCTATGAGTCCTCTGTATTTGGTTTCATCAACAGAAATTCCAGCTTCATCATGATCCAAATGACAGCTTGTTGAGAAGGGTGTGCTAATTGGTTTACACTTCTCCATTTCAAATTTCTTCAGCAAATCCTTGCAATACTTAGCTTGACTTAAGAAAATGCCATCCTTGAGTTGTTTGATCTGCAAGCCTAGAAAATAGTTCAACTCACCCATCATTGACATTTCAAACTCACTCTTCATGACTTTCACGAAAGCTTCACACAATTCTCCATTGTTTGATCCAAAAATGATGTCATCCACATATACTTGGACTAGAATTGAGTCATCTCCTTTCTTCTTAATGAACAAGGTCTTATCTGATGTGCCTCTATCATAGCCTTGTGAGGTGAGAAAATCACTTAGCCTCTCATACCATTGCCTAGGAGCTTGCTTGAGTCCATAGAGAGCCTTTTGGAGTTTGAACACATATTCTGGATGTTGATGGTCTTCAAAACCTGGTGGTTGTGAGACAAATACCTCTTCATTTATATAGCCATTTAGAAAGGCACTTTTCACATCCATTTGAAATAGCTTGAACCCTTTGATGCAGGAGAAGGCAAGCAGCAGTCTAACAGCTTCTAACCGAGCCACTGGTGCATATGTCTCATCATAGTCTATTCCTTCTTCTTGATTGTACCCTTTAGCTACAAGCCTAGCCTTGTTTCTGGTGATCACTCCATGCTCATCCATCTTGTTTCTAAATACCCATTTTGTTCCAATTACATTCATCTCAGGTATTCTAGGAACAAGAGTCCAGACCTCATTAAGAGCAAATTGATTCAGTTCCTCTTGCATAGCTAAAATCCAGTTGCTGTCATTGAGAGCTTCCTTCAAATTCTTGGGTTCAACTTGAGATACAAAGGCCATTGCTTCACAAAAATTGTTCAAGGATTTTCTAGTTGACACTCCTTTCTCAATGTTCCCAATGACATTATCAAGAGTTAAATCTCTTGGGGTTTTCCACTCTTTTGGCAAACCTGCAGCTGCAGTAGATTCTTGTACAGCATGTGTATCAGCAGTATCAAAATGAATCAATTCATTTTGATTTAAAACAGATTTAAATTCATTACTGTGAGGATCATCAGCAGCAGTGTTAGATATGCTATGATCAGTTTCATCAAAAACAACATGCATTGATTCTTCTACTATAAGCAACCTTTTATTGAAGACTCTATATGCATGACCATTCAAAGCATAACCAATGTGCACACCTTCATCAGATTTAGCATCAAATTTACCAAGATTTTCTTTGCCATTATTCAATACAAAGCATTTACACCCAAATACTCTAAGGTGGCTTACACTAGGTTTTCTGCCCTTATACAATTCATATGGGGTTTTCTTAAGAATTGGTCTTATTAAGGTCCTATTTAAGACATAACCTGCAGTATAAACAGCATCCGCCCAAAAATACTTAGGTAGCTTAGATTCATTTAACATAGTTCTAGCTAGTTCCTCTAGTGATCTATTTTTCCTTTCAACTACACCATTTTGTTGGGGTGTCCTAGGGGCTGAAAAGGTATGAGCTATCCCATGCTTCTCACAGAACCTCTCAAACTTAGCATTTTGAAACTCTCCCCCATGATCACTTCGAATTGATTTAATGCAGCAACCATTTTCATTTTGCAGAATTTTTGCTAATTTCTTAAAGGCAGTGTAAGCATCATGTTTATGTGCAAGAAATAAAGTCCATGTAAATCTAGAGTAATCATCCACAACAACTAAGGCATACAAATTTCCAGCCAAGCTAGCAACTCTAGATGGACCAAATAAGTCCATATGTAACACGTCCAATGGATTTTTTGTAGAGACAATATCCTTTAACTTAAAAGAGGATTTGATTTGTTTACCTTTCACACAAGCATCACAAAGCCGGTTATCCTGAAATTTAATGTTAGGTAAACCAGAAACTAAATCTTTAGATTTCAATTTATTCAAGTGATTTGTGTGTATGTGAGCCAACCTCCTGTGCCACAACCAAGACTCATCACTTCTGGACAGTAAACACTCATTTGAAGAGTTAGTTTCTGTAACATCCCACCAAATACTTTGGAATAATTATAAAATGAAATAAAGGTAAACAAATATATTGAAAAGAACAAAATTATATATATATATATATGAAGAAGTTTCTCCTCACAGGGAGTTTAATACATAACCGGTCAATTTTTCCAAAACATAAACAAAATACAGCCAAATAAATTGAAACCGGCGGTCTCCCTACATAAATCGGCGATCTCCTATCAGAAGACCCAAAACAGCCGATCTGCTATCAGAACAAAAATCAGGCGATCTCCTTCCGGCGACCACTCACTAAGGAGCTCTACTTCCTGGAAAATCATCTGCTCCCGTGTAAAATACACGATCATCACAGTTTTAAGAGAAAACAGCCAGAGAACAATACAAAGGGTAAGCTAGATATTTTTAACTTTAAATTTTAAACTAGACAACGAACGTAGATCAGCCTTTTTAAACATTCACAAGAGTCCATCACTTTCTCATTCATATCACACAGCCATCAAGAAATCACATGTTTCACAATTCCTCAAAAGTCTTTCAATTCACATAATGCATCAAGTGTCTATCAAATTCAATGTTCCTCAATTCTCACGTCAGACTTCTACTGACTCATCACACAAGACACTTGACACTACTTCCGGAAGACTCATGCGTTGAACTTAGCATCCAGAGACATGCACCTGTCATACTAACCCACTATGAAATCACACACATTCACAGGGGCGCCGTGAAATCACACACATTCACAAGCGTATAAATGAATCTCAATATCATCACTATCCTAGCATGACAGGGTTAATTCATATAACAGGCCGAGCTCGTTCTTTTTCACACGACTCACCCATTTATATGAACCTCCTTCGACTCTCACCAACTGAATAACTTCCTCTATGTGATTCCATTATCTCAGCAGAGTCAGGATCGCCTCATTCACAGGATACTCACAGATCAATACACTTCATAACCAAATCTCAACACGGTATTTCCTTTCCTGAAAATACTATGTCTTGATCCCACATTCACGACATTCCACACATCATATAACACTTAAATGAATGATTCCAATCACAACAACAATCATTCCATGGTTCATATTTTCGAATATCACATTTAAACCTCAAACAGTTTCAAACAATACAAAAACAGGGGAGTTCGAAAAACAACGCCAAAATCGGCGATCTCGTCCAAAAACAGGGGATTTCGAAATCTGTATTTAAAATCGGCGACCACGTCGCCCAAACACATAGAACAGAGAATCACGAAAAAGAATATGAAACCGGCGACCACGTCGCCCTCACTTCAGAAACAGCAAATCTACGGCTTTTATTGAAAATAAAGCTAGCTTCCCTTACCTGGACTTGCGCAAAACACCAAGAGCTCTAAAACCCACCGAGCTTAAAGGATGCCTTGGCTCTGTTTTAGCGTCTGGTTTGTAGAACTTGCAGCGAACCTCCCAGGTGCTCTAATGGTAGTCTTCGCTCGTCGTACTGGTGCTTGAGGGTGCCTGAATCGCAGCGCGAAGGAGAGAAAAGAGAGGGATGAAGATGCACTCACTCTTTCACTCTTGAGTCACTGCAACGTTCTTTGCCTCCTCGCAGTGGGTTTTTGAATCCAAACCTACTAGTCCACGCATGCTGCTGCCACCACCCCCCTCTGCAAGAAAGCCAGAGTGTACGTTTCACTGAACAGTATGGCCATGGTTGTCTTCTTGTGCATGCCAACCACTTCCCTGAACAGTACGACCGCGAGTGTCTCTTGCGCATGCCAACCTTCTGATGTCACTATTCTGAACCACCCTTTTTGTCTACGTGTCGCGCGTGCAGTACGTCTGATGCTGCGGGCCTGGGTCCCACCTTATCTGCGTGAAACTCGACATCGCGCGATAACCTTCCACCGATGACCGCTCGCGCGATGACTATCCATCGAGGCCACATCCTGGAGGACGACCGATGTGTCACCCTGGAGGACCACTGATGTCTCACACTGGCAGACAACCAATGTCCACCCTGGAGGACCACCGATGTCTCACACTGGCAGACAACCGATGTCCACCCTGGAGGACCACCGATGTCTCACACTGGCAGACAATCGATGTCCCACCCTGGAGGATCACCGATGTCTCATCCTGGCAGACCATCGATGTCCCTCCCATCCTGGTTGATGACCGATGTTCCTCTCATGCTGTTGGCGTTCTCTTATCGCCCTTGTGTGTGACGAGGACACATCGCCTTACTCTGCTCACCGATGTCACATCGTCACACCTTGCTGAAGGTTCATCCTCCCATCATGTTACGTCCAAGGTATCACCTCCAGATGACTTGGTGACGTCGGTAGCTTCACATTTCCAAGAGTAGATCAGCAGTACTCCTCGTGCTCCCATGCATGCAACACTAAGGATGACTTCTTATGCTCAAGCATAGAGCTTTGCATGCACAGCGTATCTAAGGCTTAACCCACACCTTGATACGTGTGGTTTTGTGGAACCCACACTGGTTGATCCAGTATCTTGACTACGTACTACGTGCACTCCCGTCGATCACGTACACCATAGGCGATTGGCGGCCATGTCTCCTCTAGGCGACAGGCGATTATGTACCAGAGAAGTCGGAGATCGCCTCCGTCTTCAATAACGGCGATCTCGTAGAAGACTTCTTAACTACACTTTTCTTCCTTTACTCTTCTTGATCCACACGTCATCCGACCGACCTCTACCAGCTGACCCCAGATCTTGGGCGATGTCCGAGGTCCGACTACTACGAAACTTCAATTACCAACTCTTTGTATTTTAAATAATAACATCTTCTGAAATTATTTAAATATAATACTTTCATTCCAATTAAAGTTTCTAGGTCCTTACAGTTTCCATGATATTCAGCAGATATATGTTATTCACTCTCTTACCAGTAAACAGTACCTTACTAGATGAATTACTTGATATTGTGCAGCCTTTTGACTCAAAATTCACTTTGTATCCTTTGTCACAAAGCTGACTTATGCTGAGAAGACTATGCTTAAGTCCTTCTACATACAGCACATTCTCAATGGTTGTTGAGTTCCCTGTTCCAACAGTTCCTCTGCCCAAAATCCTCCCTCGGTTATTATCACCATAGGTTACATGTCCTTCTGCTTTGAGCTTTAAGCTGGTAAACTTTGTAAGATCTCCAGTCATATGCTTGGAACAACCACTGTCCAAGTACCACTGATTTTTCTTGCTGCCAATCTGCAAAACAGAATAAAAATGATACAAATGGTACCCTTTTCAGTATAGGGTCCAGCACAGATTAAAACCTTCCCTTTGGTAGCCATTTTGCTAAGTTCTTAGGCACAAGATGCTTTCTAGCAATGCAAGACCTAGAGGTATGACCAGATTTCATGCAGTAAAAACAGGTTACATGAGATGCCTTTTTGCCACTGTTAAAAGCTGAAAAAACTGATTTTGCTGGAACAAAAAAACTTGAAAGCTTTTTGACATTGGTTACATTTCCAGGGGTATAACCAAGTCCATTCTTATTGAAAACAGCATTCTGTGATCCAAGGAGAGACTCAAGGTTTTCTCTTCCCTTGGTGAAATTGGAAAGGGTTTTCAGCAAATACTCCACTTGTTTTTCCAATTTTTTGCAGTTTTCACAGGATTTAATAGAGGCATGCAAGCAAGTTAGTTCAAGGCTTACTAAATCTGTTTTGGCCTTATTCAATTCTTCCTCAAGTGTTTTTACTTTAGGTGCCAACACATTATTTACCTTTTGCAGCTTATTGCATATTACAGCTAGCCTATTTGCTTCATCGTGTGTTTCCTTGAAGGCAACAAGCAAATCATCATAGTTATCAGAATCAGCAGAAAAATTACTTACTGAATCAGAGCTTGACTCCTCATCCTTCATCATGAAACACAAATTGTTCTCCTCATCTTCTGTTGAAGAGCTGCTGGTTGAGGATGCTTCATTTTCCTCCCATGAGATGTAGGCTCTTCTTCCTTTGTTCCTTTCAAATTTCTTGCTGGCAGATTTGTCCTTAGTTTGATTGTCTGGACAATCTGTTTTGATATGCCCTGTTTTGCCACATCCAAAGCAAGTATATTTAGAGGAATTTGCATCATTGAGTTTAGGATACCTCCTTTTCTGCTGGTTTCTATTTTTGCTTTTCTTCCTCAGGAATTTACTGAATCTTTTTGTAAGAAGACTGATTGTATCATCATCTTCAGCATCTTCTTTTTCTTCCTTGATCTCATTTAGTTCAGTTGCTTTCAGTGCAAGACCTTTGGGTTTTCTCTCTGTTGTTTCCTGCTCTTTAAGTCTTTTAAGTTCTAGCTCATGCTCCATCAGCTTTCCAAACAGTGCAGCAGTTCCCAACTTTGACAGATCACGACTTTCAGAGATAGCTGTCACCTTTGGTTGCCAGCTTCTGTCGAGGCACTTCAATATCTTTATGTTGAGCTCCTCTCTGTCAAATTCTTTTCCCAAGCCAGTGAGGTGATTCACAATATGGGTGAATCTTTTCTGCACATCAGCAATGCTCTCCTCGGGTTGCATTCTGAACAACTCATATTCTTGGATGAGCGCATGTTTCCTTGACCTTTTCACATCTTCAGTCCCCTCATGAGTCACTTCTAAGACTTCCCACATCTCCTTAGCTGACTTACATTGAGATATCCTGAAGAACTCATCCATTGTCAATGCAGAGGTTATGATGTTCTTGGCCACAAGATCATGTTGAGCCTTCCTCCTTTCGGTCTCATTCCATTCTGATCTTGGCTTTACCCTTTCTTCATCCTTGACAACCTGCATTGGCACATAAGGTCCATTGACCACAGCTTCCCAAATTAATGCATCAATGGATTCCATGAAAATTCTCATTCTAACTTTCCAAAATGCATAATTCATTCCATTGAACATAGGTGGTCTATTAACAGCAGAACCCTCAGCAAAAAGCACATTAAACTCAGACATTATTACAAAAAAACTTGATTAAAATACAAGTCCTAGCTCTTGATACCAATTGTTGGGTTTAATAGCCAAAGTTCAAGAGGGGGGGTGAATTGACCTTTTAAAACTTTCTCGCAGAAATAGTGTTTAACACAGTTTTAAAGAAAAATAAATCGATTTATATGAAAATGAACAGATTTATTTCAGCACTATTTTTATTTGAAAAGCTTTTAATTCAGCAAGGTTAATCACAAGATTATTGTTCTTGCCGGTTGACCCGCCTGTCGGTTGACTCACGACACTCACACGCCTCCTTCCTCCCGTTGATATGTGCTTGGTTCTTTCGAAGCAATCTGCACCTGCAAAAGAGAAAGGGGAGTGCCCTAAAGGCCGTTTGCACTCTGACGCTCAAGTCAGTGTAGGGCAAGCCACACCAAGTGTACTGAGTTTCTCTGTGTATAGGTCTAGAAACTGCCTACCTTTGTGAAGTATTTTACTGTCCCTTATATAGTCTAGGGTTTACTGCGCCGCTAGCCCTAATTAGGGTTTACTGCGCTGCTAGCTATATTTAGGGTTTACTGGAATACCCTTGCTCCGCTATCACCCAATCTTAGGGTAATCTAGCACATAAGGTTTCCTTCTCTAGAGTACAAACTTTAATAGGGTGACCACCTGGATGCCTCCTTGTGCACCTAGTCTCTGGGGCCACCTGTTCTGGGAGTTCCTTCACAGTTCACGTGCCATGCATGTAGCTTCACTGGGAAACCCTAGTTCTGATGAGTACTCGACCCCTCAGGACTCTGCACCTAACTGTGCTCTCCCTACTACCCGCATGGGCACTTCGTGATTCAGGCCTCTCCCTACCTCTGGGTATTTAACTGGTCTTCCCCCAAGGCCGATGTCACCTCGTCTTCACCCAAGGCCGATGTCACCTCACCATACTCTGAGTGGCGATGACACCTCAGCCCATCCTGGTGGTCTGACGACTACTCACCCTTCCCTGTGGGGACGCGCTGATGACTAATCACCCTTCTCTCAGGGGACACACCGACGACTGATCACCCTACTCTGAGGGGAATGACTGATCACCCTTCTCTAAGGGAACACACCGATGACTGATCACCCTACTCTGAGGGAACACACCGATGACTGATCACCCTCTAATGGGGTTCATTCCTCACGTGGCTTTGGCCCATGCTGTGGGACCCATCTGACGTGGTTCGCCCTTTACTACTTGTTCTCGGTGTCCGAGGACTGGTCAGTACACAAGCCCCCCAGTCTCAAGCTGTTAACTTGTTTCAGCGAAGAGACTAAGTCATTGGCCCGGGCGACCTACGTGGCTCTGCGCGTAAGGACATGAGTAGCGCGCTGAAGGGACATCTCACCACCTTGTCATCGCCCACATCTCTTACCCTCTGAGGACTTCATTGGTGAGCTCTCTGCTCGAATTGAGGACTTCTTTCTCGACAAAGAGGTGTTAATCACCCTTCTCCCCGATGACCTTGCACCGATGACTGATCGGTGCTTCATTACTTCTCGCGCTCTACTGTCAGGCGCTCATCTAGGCACTGATCTGCTGGTGGTGGTCACTTTAGCAACTGACCACCGATCACCGTTCTGAGTGATCTCCCCTCTGATTCACCTGCTATCTTCTACCACGTGTCACCCTGTGAATGGTCCACGTGGTCATCTACTGCTGACGTCATCGACTAGCTGACTGACCGGATCACAAGCCCCCCAGTCTTGAGCTGTGAACTTGCTTCAGCGAAGAGACTAAGTGGTCGATGGCAAGATCATTTCTCCTCCTTGAGCTTCTCCCTTTGCAACTTCTTCTTTTCTGTGTAATTTCTTTTTCTGCTTCATAAAGGCTCACTGCATTGAGTTCAATATGAATGAAATCTTTGCTCCAGCTGCATATCCCTTTCCATTTTTAACTCTCTGCATGTGACTCAGCATTGTCTTTAACAACTTTTATGCATAACTTCATGCTGGACGACTGACTTGAAGGGCCTAAATGCTTTGGCTTCTCGCAGCAGAACTTGCTTCTACCACCGACCACCGACTAGC
This sequence comes from Phaseolus lunatus, assembly GCA_013389735.1. NCBI lineage: Eukaryota > Viridiplantae > Streptophyta > Magnoliopsida > Fabales > Fabaceae > Phaseolus > Phaseolus lunatus. The sequence continues at coordinate 29,274,556 of CM023864.1, read as the reverse complement.
ATGTTGGTGCACCACCGATCAGTCATCGCGCTTCAGGCTTTGCTTTACTTCTCTGTTACTCCAGCGCTAAGCACATAAAGGGCCTGAACGCCAAAGATGATGCTTGTGTTTTGGGGAAGAAAAGTGCTTCTCGATGACCTTTCTTGCCTCAGCCTCGCTGTAAGAAGTCGAGATGAGGTCTTTCTCCTCTCGCCTCTGCCTCGCTGTACAAGGTCGAGGGAGAGGACTTTCTTCTCTCGCCTCAGCCTCACTGTAAAAAGTCGAGGGAGAGGACTTTCTTCTCTCGCCTCAGCCTCGCTGTAAAAAGTCGAGGTGAGGACTTTTTCTCTGGCCTCAGCCTCGCTGTAAGAAGTCGAGGGTGAGGACTTTCTGCTCTCGCCTCAGCCTCGCTGTACAAAGTCGAGGGTGAGGTCTTTCTTATCTCGCCCCAGCCTCGCTGTACAAAGTCGAGGTGAGGACTTTCTTATCTCGCCTCAGCCTCGCTGTACAAAGTCGAGGTGAGGACTTTCTTATCTCGCCTCAGCCTCGCTGTACAAAGTCGAGGGTGAGGACTTTCTTATCTCGCCTCAGCCTCGCTGTACAAAGTCGAGGTGAGGTCTTTCTGCTCTCGCCTCAGCCTCGCTGTACAAAGTCGAGGATGAGGTCTTTCTTATCTCGCCCCAGCCTCGCTGTACAAAGTCGAGGTGAGGACTTTCTTATCTCGCCTCTGCCTCGCTGTACAAAGTCGAGGTGAGGACTTTCTTATCTCGCCTCAGCCTCGCTGTACAAAGTCGAGGTGAGGACTTTCTTATCTGGTGAATCTTGCTGTTCACGTTGGGTGTTCTCACTCGAAGGGGAGGTGTTCTCGACAAACCTACCTTCCCGCTTACGAGACCTCTAACCCCAAGTGACAAGTTCAATCTTGCCTCGCATCGCTCACCGGCGAGGGAGGACTTAACTGACCTCACATCGCTCATAGGCGAGGAGGATTTATCTGACCTCACATCGCTCATAGGCGAGGAGGATTTATCTGGGCGAACCCTTCTGTTCACGTTGGAAGTTCTCACTCGAAATGGAGGTGTTCTCTACGAACCTACCTCTCCACTCACGAGACCTCTAACCCCAAGTGACAGATTCTAACTGACCTCATGTCGCTCACAGGCGAGAAGGATTTCTCTGGGCGAACCCTTCTTTCACATGGAAGTTCTCACTCGAAGTGGAGGTGTTCTTCTACGAACCTACCTCTCCACTCACGAGACCTCTAACCCCAAGTGACAGGTTCTATCTCGCCTCAGCCTCGCTGTAAGAGTCGAGGGAAGAGGACTTTTCTCTCGCCTCAACCTTGCTGTAAGAAGCAGAGGAAAAGGACTTATCTCTTGCCTCAACCTTGCTGTAAGAAGCAGAGGAAGAGGACTTTTCTCTTGCCTCAACCTTGCTGTAAGAAGCAGAGGAAGAGGACTTTTCTCCACTGTTCTCTGAGTGGGCGCATGCTCCCAGGAGAGCACCTGGTGTGGCTGGTCTGAGTGCACTCGCCAGGCGCATCCTGCTTGCATGGCCTCATCACACTATTTCATGCACGTTCCCACCAGCGAGGAGCTCTTCTTCTGGAATCATGCGAGGTGCATGCGTAACGCTCTCGCTGGGAGCTTGGGTCCCAGCTTAATACATGTTGGCAAGACCCCGATGACCATGCGCCGCTGAGTGATCATGCTTTCACGGGGCGATGAATGATCATGCTTTCACGGGCGATGACTGATCGTGCGATGAATAACCACCGATGACTTCTCGCACTTTGCTCCCAGGCGCTTGTCCAGGCGCTGATCTGTAGGTGGTGGTCACTTGGTACTGACCACTTATCACCTGCACTTGTGCTTGGGGCAAGGGGAACTTTAAACTGGAAAACACACACTTTATGTACTAAAGTCTTTTTTTTATTGGGTGGCCTCGTTAAAAACCCTCCTTAGGGAAAAGAGTGCCCCCTGGTGTATTCAACTGTTTACAGTGTATAGCGCGAGAACGCATCTACTTTACATCTTAACTGGGTGTATATATGTTGGGTCTCCTATCATTGGCGATGACCGATCTCACGAGTAGCGATCATGCCCTCTGCCTCAGCTTCCCCCCGAGCTACCTGGGAGCCCCCTTAGCGTAGCTCCCTTAGCGTATCTCCCTCCATCACCTGATTTCCCCGTGCACAGGGATCTCATGCTGCTGGTCACCTGCTTGGGACCCCGAAGCGCGATCACCTTGCGGCTCCCTCAGGTAATCGGTTAGGAAACCTGTTTTCACCAACTCAGCAAGTTGATGCCCCAGCGCCAGGCAGGTGTAGAGTGTGTGTCCATAAGCCTGATGGAATTCACACCAGTCATCCTTCCTACTTCCAAGCACCTTGTCAGTTTTCTCTGGTACTCGGAGTCTTGCAGCTACAGCGGGAATTGCAATCAGCTCCGCCAACTCTATCATGAAATCATACCTGGGGGGTGCATTGTTCTCCCTTGAACGCCCCCTGGCCTGATCCTTCCTGGGTGTGTAGGGGCGAGACCTGCCCTGCGCTTTCTTCCCTTCTCTGGCCTCATGCACCCATGCGTGTCGCTGCTGCTTCCCCTGTCCTTCGCGCGGCTTGGGCGGTGCAGCACTGCTTTTCTTCTCAGAGACCTGCGTCTCCGCTACAATATGCGCCATCGCGCGTCGCCGAATCTCAGCGAAGGTGGCAGGGTGGTCTCTGATGAGCGATTCACTGAAAAGACCTGGCAGCACACCTTTCTTGAATGCATGCACCAGCATGTCCTCGTCTTTGCTGGGCAACCTTACTACCTGTGCACCAAAACGGTTGAGGTAGTCCTTCAACGACTCCCCCTGATACTGGCGCACGTCGAACAGGTCGTAGGACACCATCGGTGGCGCTCTGTTGACGATGTACTGCTCTGTGAACAGCTTCGAAAACTGCTGGAAGGAGGTGACGTGGCCCTCTGGCAGGCTCACGAACCACTCCATAGCTACTCCACTCAGCATACTCATAAACACCTTGCAGTACACAGCGTCTGAGCCTCCAGACAACATCATATGGGTGTGGAAGGCTATCAGATGCGCTTCTGGATCTTCCTTCCCCGTGAACGACGCCTTCACTCCCACCAGGTTGGGAGGCACCACTGTGTTCATGATCTCAGGGGAGAAAGGCATAGGAAAGGCCCTTGGGGGCGTCAGTGGAGCCTGATCCTCTCCCACGCAACCCCCAGCTTGCTGCATGTGGTGCAGACTCGAGCGCATCTCCTCATTTGCCTTGCGCAACTCCTCATTCCTGGCCTGAGAGGCGGCCAGGTCCTCCTGCATCCGCGCCTGATGCGCCCTGGACTCTGCCACCGTCTCTTGGAGGGCGCGCATCGTTTCCATCAGCTGTTGCATGGTAACGCTGTCGCCTCCATTTGGTGGAACAGACCCGTGTCTTGTATTCCTCATCTTCCGTGGTTCTTACTCTCACTCTCGTGTATGGGACCTTGTTTTACTCCGGCCCCACGGTGGGCGCCAAATGTTCTTGCCGGTTGACCCGCCTGTCGGTTGACTCACGACACTCACACGCCTCCTTCCTCCCGTTGATATGTGCTTGGTTCTTTCGAAGCAATCTGCACCTGCAAAAGAGAAAGGGGGGTGCCCTAGAGGCCGTTTGCACTCCGACGCTCAAGTCAGTGTAGGGCAAGCCACACCAAGTGTATTGAGTTTCTCTGTGTATAGGTCTAGAAACTGCCTACCTTTGTGAAGTATTTTACTGTCCCTTATATAGTCTAGGGTTTACTGCGCCGCTAGCCCTAATTAGGGTTTACTGCGCTGCTAGCTATATTTAGGGTTTACTGGAATACCCTTGCGCCGCTATCACCCAATCTTAGGGTAATCTAGCACATAAGGTTTCCTTCTCTGGAGTGCAAATTTAACAGGGTGACCACCTGGATGCCTCCTTGTGCACCTAGTCTCTGGGGCCACCTGTTCTGGGAGTACCTTCACAGTTCACGTGCCATGCATGTAGCTTCACTGGGAAACCCTAGTTCTGATGAGTACTCGACCCCTTAGGACTCTGCACCTAACTGTGCTCTCCCTACTACCCGCATGGGCACTTCGTGATTCAGGCCTCTCCCTACCTCTGGGTATTTAACTGGTCTTCCCCCAAGGCCGATGTCACCTCGTCTTCACCCAAGGCCGATGTCACCTCACCATACTTTGAGTGGCGATGACACCTCAGCCCATCCTGGTGGTCTGACGACTACTCACCCTTCCCTGTGGGGACGCGCTGATGACTAATCACCCTTCTCTCAAGGGACACACCGACGACTGATCACCCTACTCTGAGGGGAATGACTGATCACCCTTCTCTAAGGGAACACACCGATGACTGATCACCCTACTCTGAGGGAACACACCGATGACTGATCACCCTCTAATGGGGTCCATTCCTCACGTGGCTTTGGCCCATGCTGTGGGACCCATCTGACGTGGTTCGCCCTTTACTACCTGTTCTCGGTGTCCGAGGACTGGTCAGTACAATTATGCAGATAGAATTTCAAGATGTACACACACAGATATCAAATTGAAAAACAGTGTAACTCAAAAATAGCAAACCTTAATTCCAATTCTTGTGATTCAGGTTCAGTTAAGGGCTTGACAATTAGTGAGACAATCTATTACACACAACCTATTTTATTAGCCTTTAACAGATTATCAGTGTTCTTATTGAAACTAGACAGTTTTCCAGAAATTAAGAACAATATGCACAGTGCCCAGAAAGAACAGATTTATTTTCAATTGAACAGATTTATTTCTTCGCTGTTTTATCAATTATGCAGAAACGAAATTGCAGAGAGAAAGAGAGAATGAGTACAAGCAGTTATACTGGTTCACTCAACTGAGTTACATCCAATCTTCACCAAAACCAGGTGGAAATCACTAAAACACAGTACAACCAAATACAATTCCCACTGTTCTTGAAACCTACAAGAACTTAGGTACTCTTGCTGAAAAAAACCTATTTCAGCTCACACACACACACACTCTCCAAGAAAACCTATTAAGAAGAGTGTTCAACCAAACTATTACAAGAAATGAGAAGTGAAACGACTACACCTGATTGAGGATACAAAGATCTGCCTTAAACCAGTAGGCAAGATTGCTAGAACAGTAGCAGCACCTCACACCAAGCTTTTGGAACCAAACCAAGAACAAGCACTTTGTGATTTTTGAAAACTTTGAAGAACAAATGCTAATCCTTTGTAAACACTTAACTCTCTGCTGTCAAAACTTGTTTTTGCAAAATGTATGAATCAGTAATAAACTCAGAAACAAGTTTGCATTTTATAGAAAACCAACTTATAACAGATTTTTGAAAAACAGTTAAAGCTGTTATAAAATGAACAGATTGAAAATAAAATGAACAGATTTATTTTCAAAAGCAGTTAGAGAATTTGTTAAGAGAGGAGACTAAGTCAACCATTCTGGTGCAGAGATAAAGCTGAAAAAAACGTTTAAGCTTGACATGGCACCAGAGACAAAAAGAATGTATTCATTTACAGATGAACAGATTTATTTTTCAAAACGAAAACAGAAAAGCTTAACTGTTTGAAACTCAGTCGTTTTGAAAAGAGGAAGACTTAGTCAAAATACCTGATGCACAACATCTAATTTTTACAAGACTTAGCCAAGGCATCAGTAAAAAAATGAACCTGTTTATTTAGAAAAGAACTGATTTATTTTTATGCAGTAAACGTGTTTTTTGTAAAATATGTGAAAAACAGTTTAAGAAAACTTATGCTTGTTCTTATCACATGGCCAGTGGTTATGAGGTGAGATACTCAGCAAAAGCCCACTCTTAGACAACCTCTAAGCACTACCTAAGACACACTTAAAGCAAAGCAAAATAAAATGTACATAGAAGTCTTCATCAAACACAATCTTGAAGGGGCAGCAACCATCTTCAACAACTTTTTGGTGTTCCCGTTGCCTGACTTGAGCGTCGGAGCTACAACGGCCGCTAGAGGCACCGTCTGTGTGTTTTGCAGGCACCGCTCGGAGTCCCGTCGAAGGTTCCCGGAGCCTCCTTGCAGAACGCGCAGCAGTTAGAAAGCCAAACGAAGGAGTGACGAGGCATTCTCCCCACGCTCGAGTCCGCGGCGAGATCATTTGGCGCCCACCGTGGGGCACGAAGTAAAACGAAGCCCCCATACACAAGAACGAGAGTGTAAATCGCACAGATGAGTAGAAGAACCAGACAAACGACACCTCCACCACCTGCTGGTGAAGGAACTGTGACCATGGCGCAGGTCATGGAGATGATGCGCGCCTTGCAGGATAACGTTGCGGCATCGAGAGTTGAGCAAGAGAAGATGCATGCAGAGCTGACTGCATCGCATAGCAGGAATGAAGAGTTGAACCGCGTCAACGAGGAGTTGCGTAGGGAGTTGCAGGCACAGAATGAGCTCGTATCCGAAGATAGAACGTCGATGCCGCCGTCGCCCCCTAGAGCATTCCCTATGCCCTTCTCCCCCGAGATCATGATCACGGTGGTGCCCCCCAACCTGGTGGGAGTGAAGGCGTCGTTCACGGGAGTGGAAGACCCAGAGGCACATTTGACAGCCTTCCACACTCAGATGATGCTGTCTAGAGGATCAGACGCTGTGTACTGCAAAATGCTTATGAGCACGCTAAGCGGAGTAGCTATGGAGTGGTTCGTGAGCTTGCCGGAGGGCCACATCACCTCCTTCCATCAGTTCTCAAAGCTATTCACGGAGCAGTATATAGTCAACAGAGCGCCGCCGGTGGTGACTTACAACTTGTTCGACGTGCGCCAGTACCAGGGGGAGTCGCTGAAGGACTTCCTCAACCGTTTCGCTGCGCAGGTGGTGAGATTGCCCAGCAAGGACGAAAACATGTTAGTGCACGCATTCAAGAAAGGCGTGCTGCCTGGTCCTTTCAGTGAATCCCTCATCAGGAGCCACCCCGCCACCTTTGCTGAGATTCAGCGACGAGCGGTGGCGCACATAGTAGCGGAGACAGAGGTCTCTGAGAAGAGAGGCAGCACTGCGCCGACAAAGCCGCATGGAGGTCAGGGGAAGCAACAGCAGCAGGTGCGGGTGTATGAGACCAGGGAGGAGAGGAAGGCGCAGGGAAGGCCTCGTCCATATGCACCCAGGAAGGACCAGCCCAGGGGGCGTGCAAGGGAGAACAACACACCCCCTAGGTATGATTTCGTGATAGAGTTGGCAGAGCTGATCGCCATCCCTGCCGTGGCTGCGAGACTCCGATTACCAGAGAAAACTGACATGGTACTTGGAAAGAGGAAGGACGAGTGGTGTGAGTTCCATCAGGCTTATGGACACACACTCCACACATGCCTGGCGTTGGGGCATCAACTTGCTGAGTTGGTGAAGACAGGTTTCCTGACCGATTACCTGAGGGGGACACAAGGTGATCGCGCTTCGGGGTCCCAGGCAGGTGACCAGCAACATGAAATCCCTGTGCACGGGGAAATCAGGTGATAGAAGATGCTACACTGGGGGGGCTCCCAGGTAGCTCAGGTGGGAGCTGAACCAGAGGGCATGATCGCCCCTCATGAGTAAAGCATCCAAGGTCGGTCATCGCCCATCTAAAGTAGATGAATCGTTGGAGAACGGAGCTTATCGTCTGGAGACCCTGGGTGGAGCAGCTATCGCCGAGACGTGGAACGGTACACATTTGAAAGTTCCACTTTAGTTAAGTTGTAAAGTAGATGCGTTCTTGCACTGCACACTCAATTTATATACTGTAAATAGTTGAGCAAATCAGGGGGCACTCTTTTCCCTGATGAGGGTTTTTAACGAGGCCACCCAATAAAAAAGATTTCAGTATGTCAAGTGTGCACATGTTTCCCCGTTTCAAGTTCTGCTTGCCCCAGATGCAAGTGATCGGTTGGAGCCTGCTCGCCCCAGGCGCGAGTACGGACCACTGGCCTATATTCTCCTCGCCCCAGGAGTGAGTGCAGGTGGCCAAAGTTTGGGAACTCGGGAGTTCCAGTAAAACCAAGAGAGGGAAAGGGAAGATTTTGAGAAACGTCCAACAGGAACCAGACCTAAAGGTTGATGACCTCGGAGCAAGCAAGAGGGGTCACCAAGAAAAACTCTCCTTCCCCGTAGCAAGACATCACCTTCGCGTTTAAGCACCAAGAAGCAGAGCTCGATCAGTCATCGGTGCACCCAAAGCAAGATCAGCCGTCGGTGCATGTCGGGAGTAAGTACTCGGTCGGTGAATCGGTCATCGGGGTCTTGCTAACACGTGTTAAGCTGGGACCCAGGTTCCCAGCGAGAGCGTTACGCATGCACCTCGCATGATTCCAGAAGAAGGTTGGTCATCGGGGTCTTGCTAACACGTGTTAAGCTGGGACCCAGGTTCCCAGCGAGAGCGTTACGCATGCACCTCGCATGATTCCAGAAGAAGGTTGGTCATCGGGGTCTTGTTAACACGTGTTAAGCTGGGACCCAGGCTCCCAGCGAGAGCGTTACGCATGCACCTCGCATGATTCCAGAAGAAGGTTGGTCATCGGGGTCTTGTTAACACATGTTAAGCTGGGACCCAGGCTCTCAGCGAGAGCGTTACGCATGCACCCCGCATGATTCCAAACCAGAAGAAGAGGAGTTGCCCACTCAAAGGGCGTGCGGTGATACCATGCAGGCAGGGATGCGCCTGGCGAGTGCGCTTAGACAGCCACCCCTGGTGCTCCCCTGGGAGCATGCACCCACTCAGTGAAGAAAGTCCTCACCCTCGACTTTATACAGCGGGGTGCAGGCAGAGGAAGTCCTCACCCTCGACTTTGTACAGCGGGGTGCAGGCAGAGAAAGTCCTCACCCTCGACTTTCTACAACGGGGTGCAGGCAGAGAAAGCCCTCTTCCTCTGCTTTTTACAGCAAGGTTGAGGCGAGAGAAGTCCTCTTCCTCTGCTTCTTACAGCAAGGTTGAGGCAAGAGAACCAAGTCCTTCTCCTCTGCTTCATACAGCAAGGTTAAGGCAACAGAAAAAGTCCTCACCCTCGACTTTATACAGCGGGGTGCAGGCAGAGAAAAGTCCTCTACCTCTGCTTTTTACAGCAAGGTTGAGGCGAGAGAAAGTCCTCACCCTCGACTTTGTACAGTGGGGTGCAGGCGAGAGAAAGTCCTCACCCTCGACTTTGTACAGCGGGGTGCAGGCGAGAGAAAGTCCTCACCCTCGACTTTGTACAGCGGGGTGCAGGCAGAGAAAGTCCTCTTCCTCTGCTTCTTACAGCAAGGTTGAGGCAAAGGAACCAAGTCCTTATCCTCTACTTCATACAACAAGGTTAAGACTACAGAGAAAGTCCTCACCTCGACTTTATACAGCGGGGCTGAGGCGAGAGAGAAAGTCCTCACCTCGACTTTATACAGCGAGGATGAGGCGAGATAAAAAGTCCTCACCTCGACTTTGTACAGCGAGGCTGGGGCGAGAGGAGAAAAGACCTCACCTCGACTTCCTACAGCGAGGCTGAGGCAAGAGGGGTCAATCAAGAAGCAGTCCTCTTCCCTAAAACACAAGCATCATCTTCAGAGGTCGGGTCCTCTATGAACTTAGCGCTGGAGTGACACGGAAGTAATGAGAAGCCTGAAGCGCGATGACTGATCGGTGGTGCGCTAACATGCTAGTCGGTGGTCGGTAGCAAAGCTCTTAGTATGAAAGCTTGCCCAAACAAGCTCTTGGACGATCAGTCGAAGCATTTAGATGCCATCAGGTCAGTCATCCAACATGAACTTATGCATAAAAGATTTATATACAAAGTTTGTAGCAGCAAGAGAAATTACACAAAAGGAGAAGTGGCAAGGGAAGAAGCTCAAGGAGGAGGAATGAGCCTACCATCGGCCACTGAATGGTGGAGGCTAGGTTGGGTAGAGTCCGAGTCTGGCAAGACGCAGTGAACCTGCTGCAAACCCGTGGAACCCATCTATCAGAACCTCGGCACCAACAGCCATGGTCTCAGGTACATCAGTTTCGAGCTCCTTCTTATCTTTGGCAACGAAGACCACTTAGTCTCTTCGCTGAGAACAAGTTCACAGCTCGAGACTGGGGGGCTTGTGATCCGGTCGGTCATCGGTAGTCTATGACGTCAGCAGCTGATGACGACGTGGGTCAGTCACAGAGTGACGCGTGGCACGAGAAAGCAGATGAACCAGGGTGGAGATCGTTCAAGAACGGCGATCAGTGGTCAGCTACCGAGTGACCACCACCAAAAGATCGGTTCCTACTTGAGCGCCTGGAAGCAGAGCGCGAGAAGTGATGAAGCACCGATCAGTCATCGGTGCATGCAGAGTGATCAGTCATCGGTGCATGCAGAGTGATCAGTCGTCGGGGGTTCCTTGTCAACACGTGTTAAACTGGGACCCAGGCTCCCAGCGAGAACGTTACTCAAGGACCTCGCCTGATTCCATAAGCGGAGCACGAGGACGTGAAGAAGCACATCGGTCATCGGTGTGTGTTGAGGTGACATCGGCCGCGCGATGTGAACAACGCAATCGATGATCAGTGAAACGCCCAGGGGCAGGGAATGGCCTTAGTCGCGAGACGACCACGCATGATGATGAGAAGACGCAGTTAAGTGCAGAATCCTGCTGGGACGAGAACCCATCAAGGTTAGAGTCTCCCAGTGGGGTTGCATGTCTGCCACGTGGATGGTGAAGATGTTCCCAGAGAATAGGTAGGACAGATAGGCACAGAAGTCGAGGGGTACAGAGGTACCCACGCAGCCTCCCCTGTCAGACTTTGCACTCAAGTGAAGAAGGCTGGCACGCAAGGTAGCCCTGGGGAGTGGAAACGACGGGGCAGAGTAATTAAGTGACCCTAGAGGTAGCCAGTAGGGGCTACGCGAGTTTATATGAGGAAGAAGAACACCAAACCAGGTATGCAATCTTGACCTCAGAATACACAACACTAAACCTAGAGCACTCAGTTTTCGAATCAAAGAGGACTGAGAGCACACACACACGGTCTCACACAGAGAGATCTGAGAGAGACTTTTTGGTGTTCCCGTTGCCTGACTTGAGCGTCGGAGCTACAACGGCCGCTAAAGGCGCCGTCTGTGTGTTTTGCAGGCACCGCTCGGAGTCCCGTCGAAGGTTCCCGGAGCCTCCTTGCAGAACGCGCAGCAGTTAGAAAGCCAAACGAAGGAGTGACGAGGCATTCTCCCCATGCTCGAGTCCGCGGCGAGATCATAGTGTATGAATGGTGTGAAGATTTATATTTTCTTCTGATATAAAGTTTCATATTTAAAGTTTTTAAAACATCTAACTTACCCTTTTTTCTGGTATTGTGATTGCTTTCTTAAACCTGTGATGATCGTGTATTTTTGCACGGGAGCAGACGAGGTTGCAGGTAGTAGGGCTCCTCAGTGAGTGGACGCCGGTAGGAGATTGCCCGTTTCTGTTTCTGTTAGGCGATCACCCTTTTTCTGTTGTCTGATAGGAGATCGCTCTTTTCTGATAGGAGATCGCCCTTTTCTTCTGATAGGAGATCGCCTGTTTGTCTTTTGCTGTATTTTGTTTAAGTTTTGGAAATTGACCGAATTTGTATTAAACTCCCTGTGAGGAGAAACTTCATTACATATATATAATTTTGTTCACTTCAATATATTTGTTTACCTTTATTTTCATTATATAAATATGAATAGTATTTTGGCGGGATGTTACACTCTGTTTTTATGTGTGGGGCGACGTGATCGCCGGTTTTAATGTTGATTTCGAACATCCCTGTTTTAGTGTCATTTGAAACTGTTTGAGATTGAAATGTGAAATGCATGTGATATTCGAAAATCTGAACCTTGGAATGATTGTTGCTGTGGTTGGAATCGTTCATTTAAGTGTTATATGATGTGTTGAATGTTGTGAATGTGGGATCAAGGCATAGTATTTTCAGGAAAGAAAATACCGTGTAAGATCGTGTAGGATGTGCATTGATCGGTGATTTCTATAATGAGATATCCTGACTCTCCTGATATAATGGAATCATATAGATGAAGTTATTCAGGCGTTGAGAGTCGATGGAGGTTCATACGTATGGGTAAGTTGTTTGAAAGATAACTACTTGACCTGTTGTATGGATTCACCCTGTCATACTAGGAGAGTGATGAGATTGAGATTGAGATTATGTTGATGCGCATAGCTGTGGGAACTTTACAGCAATGTAGTATGACAGGTGCAGATCTCTGAGTCTAGTCAATGCACGTGTCTTCCAGAAGTAGTGTCAAGTGTCTATGTGTGATGAGTCAGTGGAAGTCTGACGTGAGAAATGAGAAACTTTGAAATTGATAGACACTTGATGGAATTATGTGAATTGAACGACTCTTGAGGAAATTGTGAAATATGTGATTACTTGATGGTCATGTGAAGGGAATGAGAAAGTTGATGGTTTTTACGTGGATGTCTTAAATTTGTTTTATCTTGATTTTAAAGTTTCATATCTAAATTCTCTTTAAAATATCTAGCTTACCCTGCGTTTTTGTTTTTTATCGTGGTTGTTTTTCTTAAACCTGTGATGATCGTGTATAATTTACACGGGAGCAGATGATGTTGCAGGAAGTAGAGCTCCTCAGTGAGTGGTCGCCGGAAGGAGATCGCCTGTTTTCTGTTTCTGTTAGGAGATCGCCTGTTTTCTGTTTCTGTTAGGAGATCGCCTGTTTTTCTATTTTGCTGTATTTTGTTTAAGTTTGGAAACTGACTGGATATGTATTAAACTCCCTGTGAGGAGAAATTTCATTACATATATATATATATATATATATATATATATATATATATGTTCACTTCGATATTATTGTTTTACCTTTATTTCACTATATAAATATGAAAAGGATTTGGCGGGATGTTACATTAATGGTATCAGAGCAGTTCGTCCTTAGGATGACCTAAGGAGAGTGGGTTCATTGTGTTTCTTCTGCTAGTGGAGTCTTAATCAAAGCTATAGTGAAAGGTTTTCAAATGTTTTCTGATTGAAATCTTGTTTGTGCTTTAGTAGATATAGGCTCTAAATGAAAAATTTTGGTATTAAGAGTGAAAGGATCTTGATAAAGTAGTGAGGGTGCACACTCATAACTGAATCGAGATTCTCAATCTTAATTCTAAAAGTTTGATGTTGAGCATATATCCACTTCTGGTGTGTTTTATTCCAATTATTAAGTGTGGTGATATTTGATTGGTAGTTTGTACCCATGACTGTTCAGTGTTATGCTTTCTATTTTTGAGCATTATGATTCTGTTGATGAACTCAAATTCTTGATGACTTTGAGATGCTGACCTTTGTAAGGTCTAGATGTTACCTCCTGAATGAATTGATTTCTTATCGATCTCATTCTTGTAGTTGTAGGGAATATAGAAACCAATAGTTTCAAAATCTGAAATGAAGAAAGATGGCACGTAGACCTCCTACCCCTCCCCAACCTTCTTCGGAAATGAGCCAGATTGCCAAGGCTATTGAGATGATGGAAACTGCCATCCAACAACAGAATGCAGCAATGGCTCAGAATCATCAAGTTGCAATGCACCATTGGGAAACTGCTCGGTCGGCTGAAACAGCTTCCCACGTCGGTCAGCCTCAGGAACAGATGGGACTGACCGAGTTCATGAGGCACAACCCACCCAAGTTCAGTGGGAATGCTACCCCTAATCAAGCAGATCAGTGGGTTAGAGAGTTGGAGAAAATCTTTAGGGCGACCTCTTGCCTTGAAGAGAAGAAATTGGTATTCGCCACCTATCTGCTATCTGGAGAAGCTGAGTTCTGGTGGATGGGAGCTCAGCAGATGATGGAAGCCAGAGCTTATGTTTTAGACTGGGAGAGCTTCAGGGTGAGATTTCTGGAAAAATACTTCCCAGATAGTACAAAGTTTGCGAAGGAAGCAGAATTCCTCAGATTGGAGCAGGGGGAGATGTCAGTGAATGCTTATACTGCTCGGTTTGAGTACCTCGCCCGATTCTATACCCAGGCGACCTCTGAGGCTTGGAGGTGTAGGAAGTTTGAAGAGGGACTGAAGCATGGGCTGAAGAGGACCATAGCCCCTATGTGCATCAGGGAATTTCACGCCTTAGTAGAGAAGGCGAAGATGGTGGAGACTCTGGAAAAGGGTGATTCTCGGGTGATAAGGTCACACCTAGGGGGTTCTTCCAGTGGGAAGGCCAAGGTGCAGCACTGATGTGAGTCTCTTATGAACCTTTCTTGGTTTGGGTTGAGTTGATATAGGTTTCATTGTATTCATGACACTTTCAAGAATTAGGATCAAAATTCTAAAGAACAATTAATAGAGTTTCTACTCAAGAACACAAAGGTTCATACTAAAAACACATGAATAGGTAACTTGTAGTGTAAGATAACAATGGAATATGAATGGGTAATTCAAGAACAGTACCAAACTTCAAAGGAAACACAAGAACATCATAAGAACACCAAGAAGAAGTGAAAATACTGATTGAAATTCAATAGGAATTAGAAAATCACAAGAAACTCATCAAAGAACAAAAAACCCATGGATGGAAAACAAGAACAACACATGTATATGGAAACCCATGGTTTGGACGAAATTAAACAGCAAGAAAACAAGGAAATAAACCAAAAAAAGTGCAGAACAATGGCAGCAAATGAAAGGAAACAACTCATGGAAAAGATTGAACCGATTAAAAATGGAAAAACTACAAGAAAACACAAATGGGTATTTTTAGAAGATGAATAGAAATGACTTATGTGGTTGTAGCCTTTTGGAGATGTGATTCACGCCACTTGGAGGGTGGTTCTTCCAAGATGAGTGGGTGGTGCCGCCACTTGAGAGTCTCCAAAGCTCACAAGATAAGACATGAAGGAGAAGAAGAGACAAGTCTCACAAACTCACTCTTTCTCAATTTCAAGATAGTTTCTTTTCTTCTAACTTTCAACTTTTTTTATTCAAAGTACCAAGCACCCCTATTTATAATGGAGAGGGCTGGTCATGTTACAAAGGGGAAGGAGTGGGAAGAGTCACTCTTCTAGCTCCTTCTAGTGCCTAAGAGAGAAAGGAGTAGAAAAGTCACTTTTTCCTAAAGAAAGTGCCTAAAATGCCTTACATTTAGAGGTTTCTTTTGGTTTTCCTCTTTGGCATACTCCTAAGGATATTTCTATATTATTTACAAATTTATACAAGATTATTTACAAAGATTTATTTATACTACTATCTTTTAAATTTTCAAGAGAACCCAAAATGTTCTACTTTTTAAGAAGACTAGTAAGAAGAATTTTAAATGCTTGGGTGGATGACCTCTTCCTCCATTAGTGAAATCCTCTTCTACTTGATCTCCATCATGCTCCCCAGGTTGGAGAGAATTCGTCCACGAATTCAGAATCCCTACATTTAACAAAGTCAGTTTCCTATCAAATAAAGCAGTGGATGATAATAAAGGCAAACTTGACTTAGCATTATGAATCATTGGGATGTCGGAAAAAGAAGTCCTATAGACAGACCATGTTGGAAAAAAATGTGTGGGAATGATTATTTTCTTAGGAAAAATTCCCTTTAAAGGGTAAAAACCATTAGTAGGTATGGAAAAATCATCCCTAACATTTTTCAACCAATATGGAGTGCAAGTAGGAACTTTTGGTAATGAAAAAGACAAAGAAGAAGAATACCTTGGATGCTCAAATTGAGGCATAGCATGAGTCAAAAAGATTGATTTAGTTGATAAGGTATTATGACTCGTTTTATCATTTTCTTCTTTTTCATTTTCTCTTTTATTTTTCATTTTTAATTGGTCCTCATGAACTTCTTGTGGAGAGAGGGGTTTTAAGGTAACCTTGCGCCCTTGGAAGGAAAAAGACATTATATTGGTGAGGCCATCATGTAAAACATGTCTATCAAATTGCCAAGGCCTCCCTAAAAGAATATGGGTTGCTTCCATAGGCACAACATCACATAAAACCTCATCTTTATACTTTCCTATTTCAAAATTTATGAGGACTTGTTTATTAACCATGATTTCTCCCATTTTAGTAAGCCATTGGAGCTTATAGGGCTTGGGATGAGAGATAGTGGGTAAAACAAGCTTATCCACCACTCTTGTACTAGCCACATTTGTACAACTACCCCCATCAATTATCATGGAACATAACTTTTTGTTGATAAGGCACCGGGTATGGAAAATATTTTCTCTTTGGGTATCATCCAAAGGTTTTTGAATTGTGCCCATCATGCGCCTTATCACCAATAAGTCACCTTCACATGGTATTTCACATTCATTATCACTAGGGCTAGGGGAAGGGGAGTTAGATTTAGAAGAATTATCACTATGTTCACTTACAACTAAACCCCCTTTTACCATCATGGTTCTTTTTGTTGGACAATTTGCGGCTATATGACCATAACCTAAACACTTAAAACATTTCTTACTTGAGGTTTTGGTTGGTGATTTATTAGTTGAAGTGGAAGGCTTTGAATCCTTGGATTTGAAAGATGAATCTTTAGAAGGAAATTTGGACAAAGACTTGTTTTTATTTTTCCAAGAGTTGTTGTAATAGCCATCATTATGAGTATTTTTTAAAGCAAGTTTCTTCGCAATTTGGGTTTCAACCTTGATGGCAAGGTGAACCAAGTTTTCTAAAGAAGAATACTCATAAAGTTCAACAACATCTTGAATGTCCCTTCTAAGACCACTTACAAATCTAGCCATCTTAGCTTCATCATTTTCATGTATATTAACTTTAAGCATAAGCGTTTCTAGCTCTTTAAAATAAGCATCCACACTTAGCGTGCCTTGGTGAAGCCTTTGGAGCTTCAACAATAGGTCTTTCCTAAAGTGTGGGGGAACAAATCTAGCGCGCATACACTCTTTCAAATTGTTCCAAGAAACCACGGGAGGTCTCTTGTTTAGCCCAATGTCCATAAGAGTTTTATGCCACCATTGCATGGCATAGTCTAGAAATTCTAAAGTAGCTAGTTTTACCCTTTGGTCTTCTTGGACCTCATGTACATGAAAGATTTGTTCAACCTTTGCTTCCCACCCCAAATATACATTTGGATCACCTTCACCACTAAAGCTAGGTAATTTTACAAAAGGCATATAAGGCTTTGCCACATGTTGGCGCCTTTCTTCATAATGATGATGCCTCCTCCATTCGGTTTCATCTTCATGTCCATGATAGTTGGAAGAAGTTCTTGATGAATGCCTTGAAGAATGGCGTCTTCTATGGTGTGTATGGCTGGACCTTTCATTAGTCACTTCAAGCCTTTGCAATCTTTCTTCCAATTGTCTTATAGCTTCATCTTTTTGTGCAAGTGACCTTTTGGCTTCTTTTAATTCACCAAGAATGAAAGCTTTTTGTGGAGAGTGTGGTTTGGAAGATTCTCCACTTGAATATTGAGCCATTTTCAAAACAGTACAGCAAACACAAATAGCAAACAATTAAAGAAAACAAGGTTAGAAAACAAAGAAATAAGTGGTGCGGTTTTGGTAAAAAAATTAAGGCACTCAAAATCACTCCAAGAAATTATACTTCCCTCAATCAAGCTTCTCTTGTGGAATGGAGTAACCTCAAATTAAAGATGCCAAAGCACTCAACCACTCATCCAAAAATAACCACCACAAAACTTAAAGAACAATAAAAGACAAGCAAGAAAAGGTACAAAACAAGAAAGGGTAGTGCAAAAAGAATACAAGATATATGACAAAACTTAAGGAATGAAAGACAAGCAATAAAAGGTACACAATAAGACTCAAAGAATACTCACTAAACTTTATAATCAAGAAAGAAAGTACAACTCATAAACTTGTCAAAATACAAGGATCAAAAGTTCCACAAAGTAGACAACAATTTGCCAATCACTATGAATCCAACTTTGGTATGAAAATTAATGTGCAAAAGAATGAATAGATGCAAATACCAAACTGTTTTGAAGGATTTAAAAACAGAATTGGTTCTGTTTTGTTCTGTTTCAGTTCTGTTTTTTTTTTCTTTTTTTTTTATACCAAATGGAACTTATGTAGTGAAAGAACCATAATATGCATCATATGGAAGTTGAAACATCAATCAAATTGCACAAAAATTTTATGAAGGATTCAAGACAATTGAACACTTGAAATCAAATGTTTGGAACCTCCAATCACAAGTACTAAAACAAATTCAAGAGAAACACAAACTTTCAAAATCAAAAGCAAGCAAGTAGAGACAAGATTTGGACACCTAGAACACTATGAACATAAAACTCAAAGCAAAAAGTATGATCAATGAAAAGGCACAACTAAAACATATTCAAACCAAACAAAAGTATGAATATAAGGTGCTGGAAAAACAAGAAACACGAAATTATAGGTGCTGGAAAAAAAATTGCCCAAAAAGAAAGTGTCTATTCAACTCACAATCAACAAATCAACACCATGGCTCTAGATACCACATGATGTGAGTCTCTTATGAACCTTTCTTGGTTTGGGTTGAGTTGATATAGGTTTCATTGTATTCATGACACTTTCAAGAATTAGGATCAAAATTCTAAAGAACAATTAATAGAGTTTCTACTCAAGAACACAAAGGTTCATACTAAAAACACATGAATAGGTAACTTGTAGTGTAAGATAACAATGGAATATGAATGGGTAATTCAAGAACAGTACCAAACTTCAAAGGAAACACAAGAACATCATAAGAACACCAAGAAGAAGTGAAAATACTGATTGAAATTCAATAGGAATTAGAAAATCACAAGAAACTCATCAAAGAACAAAAAACCCATGGATGGAAAACAAGAACAACACATGTATATGGAAACCCATGGTTTGGACGAAATTAAACAGTAAGAAAACAAGGAAATAAACCAAAAAAAGTGCAGAACAATGGCAGCAAATGAAAGGAAACAACTCATGGAAAAGATTGAACCGATTAAAAATGGAAAAACTACAAGAAAACACAAATGGGTATTTTTAGAAGATGAATAGAAATGACTTATGTGGTTGTAGCCTTTTGGAGATGTGATTCACGCCACTTGGAGGGTGGTTCTTCCAAGATGAGTGGGTGGTGCCGCCACTTGAGAGTCTCCAAAGCTCACAAGATAAGACATGAAGGAGAAGAAGAGACAAGTCTCACAAACTCACTCTTTCTCAATTTCAAGATAGTTTCTTTTCTTCTAACTTTCAACTTTTTTTATTCAAAGTACCAAGCACCCCTATTTATAATGGAGAGGGCTGGTCATGTTACAAAGGGGAAGGAGTGGGAAGAGTCACTCTTCTAGCTCCTTCTAGTGCCTAAGAGAGAAAGGAGTAGAAAAGTCACTTTTTCCTAAAGAAAGTGCCTAAAATGCCTTACATTTAGAGGTTTCTTTTGGTTTTCCTCTTTGGCATACTCCTAAGGATATTTCTATATTATTTACAAATTTATACAAGATTATTTACAAAGATTTATTTATACTACTATCTTTTAAATTTTCAAGAGAACCCAAAATGTTCTACTTTTTAAGAAGACTAGTAAGAAGAATTTTAAATGCTTGGGTGGATGACCCCTTCCTCCATTAGTGAAATCCTCTTCTACTTGATCTCCATCAAGCACCCACAAAGCAAGCCCTATGCGAGACCTCCACCACATCGGGCAGGAGCAGCGTCATCCCAATTTCAGCAGCAACAACCTTGGAAACCCAAATGTTTCCATTGTGGTGGACCACACACGCCCAATGTGTGCCCCAAGAAGGCTTCGGAGAGAAGGTGTTTTGCATGTCAAAAGACGGGACACATTGCTAGAGATTGTCCTACCCAGAATAGGATGACTCAACCCAGTGGTTCCCAACAGTTGAGGAATGGAGGCAGTAGGCCTCAAGCAGCAGGGAGAGTGTTTGCCATGACAGGAGCAGAGGCATCTCAGTCAGGTAAGCTAGTGCAAGGTGTTTGTTTTATAGCTGGTAGAGGTGTAAAAGCCTTGTTTGATTCTGGAGCGACACACTCCTTTGTGTCAAGCCTGTGTGTAGCCGAGTTGGGCCTTCTAGTGAAGGAGTTACCGTTTGAACTGTTGGTCTCTACACCTGCGTCAGGACAGGTGTTGACCTCTACAGTTTGCCCTGAATGTCCAGTGATAGTAGAGGGACGCAGGTTCAAAGTAAACTTGATCTGCCTACCTCTTCAGGACCTGGATGTTATCCTGGGAATGGATTGGCTATCTGCCAATCACGTTCTCATAGACTGCGGTAGTCAGAAAATAGCGTTTCCAGACCTCCAAGAGTCAGATGTGATATCTGCTCAGCATGGGTGGTCGGAGTTGGAAAAAGGGGCGAGGTGCTTCGTGATTTTAGCTCGGTTGGAAGTGAAGAATGAAGAGGACGTAAGCAGGATACATGTGGTGAAAGATTTCATGGATGTATTTCCAGAAGAAATACCTGGATTACCTCCTAAGAGAGAAGTGGAATTCTCTATTGATTTGGTACCTGGAGCTGGACGAGTGTCAATGGCACCTTACAGGATGGCTCTAGCCGAGTTGGTAGAATTAAAGAAGCAAGTGGAAGAGTTGTTGGAGAAACAATTCATCAGACCCAGTGTATCTCCATGGGGGGCTCCAGTGCTCCTAGTTAAGAAAAAGGATGGAGGGTCTCGGTTGTGTATAGATTACAGGCAGTTGAACAAGTTGACCATCAAGAACAAGTACCCCCTACCTAGAATTGATGATTTGATGGATCAATTACATGGGGCCTCGGTGTTCTCAAAGATTGATCTGAGATCGGGGTACTACCAAATTTTGGTAAAAGCTGAAGATGTTCAAAAGACAGCATTTAGGTCTCGTTATGGGCACTATGAGTATGTGGTGATGTCGTTTGGAGTAACAAACGCTCCAGCTCTGTTCATGGATTTCATGAATAGAATTTTTCGCCCTTTCTTGGATAAGTTTGTGGTAGTCTTCATAGACGATGTAACATCCCGCCAAAATACTATTCATGTTTATATAATGAAAATAAAGGTAACAAATAGATTGAGGTGAACAAAATTATATATATGAAATGTAGTTTCTCCTCACAGGGAGTTTAATACAAATTCGATCACTTTTCCAGAAAACATAAACAAAATACAGTAAAAAAAACAAAGCAGGCGATCTCCTATCAGAAGAGGGCGATCTCCTATCAGAAGAGGGCGATCTCCTATCAGAAGACAGCAAAAGGGTGATCGCCTAACAGAAGTAGAAACAGGCGATCTCCTTCCGGCGACCACTCACTGAGGAGCTCTGCTTCCTGCAACATCATCTGCTCCCGTGTAAATTATACACGATCATCACAGGTTTAAGAAAGAGCCAAACACAACACCAAAGAAACACCACAGGGTAAGCTAGACATTTGGAAAAGAGTTTAGATATGAACTTTAAAATCAAGATAAAACAAATTCAAGATACCCACGTAAACCATCAACTAAACACACATTGCACGATTCCTCAAAGGTCATTAAAATCACAACATTTATCAAGTGTCTATCAATTCAATGTTTCTCATTCTCACGTCAGACTTCCACTGACTCATCACACAAGACACTTGACCCTACTTCCGGAAGACTCGTGCGTTGAACTTAGCATCCAGAGACATGCACCTGCCATACTAACCCACTGTGAAATCACACACATTCACAGGGGCGCCGTGAAATCACACACATTCACAAGCGTATAAATGAATCTCAATATCATCACTATCCTAGCATGATAGGGTTAATTCATATAACAGGCCGAGCTCGTTCTTTTTCACACGACTCACCCATTTATATGAACCTCCTTCGACTCTCACCAACTGAATAACTTCCTCTATGTGATTCCATTATCTCAGCAGAGTCAGGATCGCCTCATTCACAGGATACTTACAGATCAATACACTTCATAACCAAATCTCAACACGGTATTTCCTTTCCTGAAAATACTATGTTTTGATCCCACATTCACGACATTCCACACATCATACCACTCAAATGAATGATCTAAATCACAGCAACAGTCATTTCAAAGGTTCAGATTTTCGAATAGCACATGTATTTCACATTTAAATCTCAAACAGTTTCAAACAACACAAAAACAGGGGAGTTCGAAATACAACGCCAAAACCGGCGATCTCGTTCAAAAACAGAGGATTATACAATAACAGTTGAAAAACCGGCAACCACGTCGCCCCCATCATCTCAATCATGAATATAAGGATTTTCGTTGGAAATAAGGCTAGCTTCCCTTACCTGGACTTGTGCAAAACACCAAGAGCTCCAAAACCCACCGAGCTTAAAGGATGCCTTAGCTCTGTTTTCAGCGTCTAGTTTGTAGAACTTGCAGAGAACCTCCCAGGTGCTCTAAGGGCAGTCGTCGCACGTCGCACTGGTGCTGGAGGTTGCCTGAGTCGCAGCGCGAAGGAGAGAAAAGAGAGGGATGAAGATGCAGACACTCTTTCACTCTTGAGCCACTGTAACCTCCTTTGCCTTCCCGCAGTGGGCTTTTGAATCCAAGCCTACCTGTTCACGCATGCTGCTGCTGCCACCCCTTCTGCAGGAAAGCCTGAGTGTACGTTCTCACTGAACAGTACGGCCACGGTTGTCTCTTGTGCCTGCCAACCACTGCCCTGAACAGTATGACCACTGTTGTCTCTTGTGCATGCCAACCACTGCCCTGAACAGTACGACCACTGTTGTCTCTTGTGCATGCCAACATTCTGATGTCACTATTCTGAACCACCCTTTTTGTCCACGTGGCGCGCGTGCAGAACGTGTCATGCTGGAAGTCTGGGTCCCACTTTATCTGTGTGAAACTCGACATCGCGCGATAACCTTCCATCAATGACCGCTCGCGCGATGACTATCCACTGAGGTCTCATACTAGCAAACGACCGATGTCTCTCCCTGGAAGATGACCGATGTCTCTCTCTGGGAGACGACCGATGTCTATCCCTGGCGACACCCGCATGCCTCTCGCGACCCGGCGATGCCTGCATGCCTCGCGTCCCGACGACGCCCGCATGCCTCTCGCGCCCTGGTGACGTCCACATGCCTCGCGCCCTGGCGATGCTCGCATGCCTCTCGCGCCCTGGCGACGTCCACATGCCTCGCGCCCTGGCGATGCCCGCATGCCTCTCGCGCCCTGGCGATCTCATAGTCTTCTAAACTACACTTTCCTTCCTTTTTATTTTAAATAAAAGCATACTTAGAATTCATTTAAAATATATCCCTTTTTATTCCAATTCAATTTTACAGGTCCTTACAGACGACATACTCATTTATTCAAGGACCGAGGAAGAACATGAAGAACATCTGAAGACAGTATTGGAGATCCTGAAGGAGAAGCAATTATATGCCAAGTTCTTTAAGTGTGAGTTCTGGTTGAAGGAAGTCAACTTCTTAGGACATGTAATATCTGCCCAGGGGATCTCGGTGGATCCAGCCAAAGTGGAGGCAGTGCTTCAGTGGGAACGTCCTAAGACAATTACTGAGATAAGGAGGTTTGTGGGTTTAGCAGGCTACTATCGGAGGTTCATTGAAGATTTTTCCAAGGTAGTAGCTCCTTTGACTCAGTTAACTCGCAAAGATCAACCTTTTGCTTGGACTGAAAAGTGTGAGCAGAGTTTCATGGGGCTGAAGAAGAGGTTGACTAGCGCCCCAGTGTTAGTGATCCCGGATGTGGGAAATCCTTTTGATGTTTACTGTGATGCTTCACATCAAGGTTTGGGATGTGTGTTGATGCAAGAGAAAAGAGTGGTTGCATATGCTTCAAGGCAACTCAAAGTTCACGAGAGGAACTATCCTACCCATGACTTAGAGTTGGAGAATGTAAGGACCTAGAAAATTTTATTGGAATGAAAGTGATATATTTTAAGTGAATTCTAAGTATGTTTTTATTTAAAATAAAAAAGGAAGGAAAGTGTAGCTTAGAGGTCTACAAGAACGTCGTTGTTGAAGAAGGAGGCGACCTCCGACTTCTCTGGTACATGATCGCCAATCGCCTATGGTGCACATGATCGCCAATCGCCTATGGTGTACATGATCGCCGAAAGTGCACTTAGTATGTGGTCAAGATGCTGGATCAACCATAGTGGGTTCCAAAAACCACGCGTATCAAGGTGTGGGTTAAGCCATAGATACGCTGTGCATGCGAAGCTCCATGCTTGAGCATAAGAAATCGTCCTTAGTGTTGCATGCATGGGCGCACGAGGAGTAGTGCTGATCTATTCTTGGAAATGTGAAGCTACCGACGTCACCAAGTCATGTGGAGGTGATACCTTGGACGTAACATAGTGGGATGAAGAACCTTCAGCAAGGCGTGGCGATGTGTCATCAGTCATCGCCAGGGCGAGAGACATGTGGGCATCGCCATGGCGAGAGACATGCGGTCATCGCCAGGGATAGACATCGGTCGTCTTCCAGAGAGAGACATCGGTCGTCCGCCAGGATGAGTCATCGGTGAAAGGTTATCGCGCGATGTCATGTTTCACACAGGTAAGGTGGGACCCAGGCTCCCAGCATGAGACGTCCTGCACGCGTGACACGTAGACAGAAAAGGGTGTTTCAAAATAGTTGGCATCAGAGAGTTGGTATGCGCAGAGACACACGTGGCCATACTGTTCAAGGAAGTGTGCACGCAAGCTTTCCTGCAGAGTGGGTAGTGGCAGCGGCAATTGTGGACAAGTTGGTTTAGATTCAAAAGCTCACTTCTGAGAGGCAAAGAACGTTGTTGTGGTTCAAGAGTGACAGAGTGAGTTTACCTTCATCCTTCTCTTTTCTCTCCTTCGCACTGCGATTCAGGCATCCTCAAGCACCAGTACGACGAGCGACGACTGCCCTTGGACTCCTGGGAAGTTCTTTGCAAGTTCTCCAAACCGGACGCTAAAACAGAGTTAAGGCATCTTTAAGCTTCGGTGGGTTTTGGAGCTCTTGCTGTTTTTGTGCAAGTTCAGGTAAGGGAAGCTAGCATTTTCGTTTATAAAAACGTTAGGCGAGTAGGTTCTGAAGTGAGGGCGACGTGGTCGCCGGTTTTCATATTCTTTTTCACGATGCTCTGTTTTTATGTGTGGGGCGACATGATCGCCGGTTTTAATGTTGATTTCAAACATCCCTGTTTTAGTGTCATTTGAAACTGTTTGAGATTGAAATGTGAAATGCATGTGATATTCGAAAATCTGAACCTTGGAATGATTGTTGCTGTGGTTGGAATCGTTCATTTAAGTGTTATACGATGTGTTGAATGTTGTGAATGTGGGATCAAGGCATAGTATTTTCAGGAAAGAAAATACCGTGTAAGATCGTGTAGGATGTGCATTGATCGGTGATTTCTATAATGAGATATCCTGACTCTCCTGATATAATGGAATCATATAGATGAAGTTATTTAGGCGTTGAGAGGCGATGGAGGTTCATACGTATGGGTAAGTTGTTTGAAAGATAACTACTTGACCTGTTGTATGGATTCACCCTGTCATACTAGGAGAGTGATGAGATTGAGATTGAGATTATGTTGATGCGCATAGCTGTGAGAACTTTACAGCAATGTAGTATGACAGGTGCAGATCTCTGAGTCTAGTCAATGCACGTGTCTTCCGGAAGTAGTGTCAAGTGTTTATGTGTGATGAGTCAGTGGAAGTCTGACGTGAGAAATGAGAAACTTTGAAATTGATAGACACTTGATGGAATTATGTGAATTGAACGACTCTTGAGGAAATTGTGAAATATGTGATTACTTGATGGTCATGTGAAGGGAATGAGAAAGTTGATGGTTTTTACGTGGATGTCTTAAATTTGTTTTATCTTGATTTTAAAGTTTCATATCTAAATTCTCTTTAAAATATCTAGCTTACCCTGCGTTTTTGTTTTGTATCGTGGTTGTTTTTCTTAAACCTGTGATGATCGTGTATAATTTACACGGGAGCAGATGATGTTGCAGGAAGTAGAGCTCCTCAGTGAGTGGTCGCCGGAAGGAGATCGCCAGTTTTCTGTTTCTGTTAGGAGATCGCCTGTTTTCTGTTTCTGTTAGGAGATCGCCTGTTTTCTGTTTCTGTTAGGAGATCGCCTGTTTTTCTATTTTGCTGTATTTTGTTTAAGTTTGGAAACTGACTGGATATGTATTAAACTCCCTGTGAGGAGAAATTTCATTACATATATATATATATATATATATATATATATATATATGTTCACTTCGATATTATTGTTTTACCTTTATTTCACTATATAAATATGAAAAGGATTTGGCGGGATGTTACAAGGATGAGCCTAGTGTAGAAGAAGAAGAAGGGGGAGAGGATGAGAGGGTTAGTCCTTTAGAAGGAGAATTACTCATGATTAGGAGAACCCTCAACAATCATCCTAGCACATCCATGGAAACACAAAGAGAGAACATCTTTCACACAAGGTGTAATGTTTTAGAAAATATATGTTCTCTTATTGTGGATAGTGGATCAAGTTGCAATTGTTGTAGCTCTAGGATGGTTAAGAAGCTCAATCTACAATTAGTTCCTCATCCTAAGCCATACAAGTTGCAATGGATCAATGAGAATGGGGAACTAAGTGTAGATAAGCAAGTGGAAATCAAGTTCTCCATAGGTAACTATAAAGATAAAGTTTTATGTGATGTAGTAACAATGGAAGCTTGCCATATCTTGTTAGGTAGACCATGGCAATTTGATAAAAAAACCTTGCATGATGGTCTAACTAATGAGATTTCCTTCACCCATAGGCAAAAGAGATTTGTACTTAGTCCCTTACCACATTCTCAAGTGGTGAGAGACCAAATACAAATGAGAGAAAAGAGGGATGAAGAGAATAAAAGAAAGAAGAAATAAAAACAAAGAGAGATAGAAAAAGAGAAAGTTCTTAAGGATAGAAAGGAGTGGGAGAAGAGTGTTCCTTCCCACATGGTTGCTCAACAAGAAAGATCTTTTGAAAACATTTTGGAAAACTTGCTTCTTGTTGAACAACCAAGCCTCGTTTTTTGTGAGGGAACACTTGCATGCACTGCCACAAGTAGTGAACTTATGAGTCTACCTCCTCAAGTGGAAAATCTTTTGAGTGAATTTGATGATGTATTCTCTAGTGAGGGACCCCATGGTCTTCCTCCCATTAGAGGTATAGAACATCAAATTGACTTTATCCCGGGGGCTAGCCTACCAAATAGGCCAGCTTATAGAACTAACCCCGAGGAAACCAAGGAGATAGAGTCACAAGTTCAAGACTTGTTGGATAAGGGTTGGGTTCAAAAGAGCCTTAGTCCTTGTGTTGTACCTGTCTTGTTGGTGCCAAAAAAAGATGGAAAATGGCGCATGTCTTGTGATTGTAGAGCAATCAACAACATCACCATCAAGTATAGGCATCCAATCCCAAGGCTTGATGACATGCTTGATGAATTGCATGGGTCCACCATGTTTTCCAAAATTGACCTTAAAAGTGGTTATCACCAAATAAGAATCAAAGAGGGTGATGAGTGGAAAACCGCTTTTAAAACCAAATTTGGACTATATGAGTGGTTAGTGATGCCCTTTGGGCTCACTAATGCCCCTAGCACATTCATGAGGCTCATGAATCACACCTTAAGGGATTGTATAGGTAAATACGTAGTAGTGTATTTTGATGATATATTAGTGTATAGTAAAACCCTAGAAGACCATCTAAGTCACCTTAGAGAGGTCCTTCTAGTGCTTAGAAAAAATAGTTTGTTTGCCAACAGGGATAAGTGTACCTTTTGTGTAGATAGTGTAGTTTTCTTAGGTTTCATAGTCAACCAAAAGGGGGTGCATGTTGACCCCGAGAAAATCAAAGCCATCCAAGAGTGGCCCACTCCACAAAATGTAAGTGATGTAAGAAGTTTCCATGGGTTAGCTAGCTTTTATAGAAGGTTTGTGCCTAATTTTTCAAGTCTAGCTTTTCCTTTGAATGAACTTGTGAAAAAAAATGTTGCATTTTGTTGGAATGATAAGCATGAGCAAGCCTTCCAAAGGCTAAAAGCTCAACTCACCAATGCACCAATTCTAGCTCTCCCAAATTTTTCCAAAACTTTTGAGATAGAATGTGATGCATCTGGAGTAGGCATAGGTGCAGTATTATTGCAAGGTGGTCACCCCATTGCATATTTTAGTGAAAAACTCCATGGTACCACCCTCAATTACCCCACCTATGACAAAGAGCTTTATGCTCTTGTGAGAGCCCTAAAGACTTGGGAACACTACCTTGTGACCAAAGAATTTGTAATCCATAGTGATCACGAGTCTTTAAAATATCTAAAGGGCCAACACAAGCTCAACAAGAGACATGCTAAATGGATGGAATTTCTTGAACAATTTCCTTATGTAATCAAGTACAAGAAAGGAAGCACCAATATAGTGGCCGATGCTCTTTCAAGACGGCACACACTCTTTTCAAAATTGGGTGCTCATATTCTTGGATTTGATCACATAAGAGAGCTTTATGAAGATGATCAAGAATTTTCATCCATCTATGCCCAATGTCAACATAGAGCGCAAGGAGGTTACTATGTGTCCGAGGGATGTCTTTTTAAAGAAGGAAAACTTTGCATTCCCCAAGGCACACATAGGAAACTCCTTGTCAAAGAATCACATGAGGGGGGACTCATGGGCCATTTTGGAGTTGATAAGACTCTAGACATTTTGAAACTAAAATTTTGTTGGCCACACATGAGGAAAGATGTCCAAAGACATTGTTCTAGATGCATAGCATGTTTGAAAGCAAAATCTAGAGCAATGCCTCATGGACTCTACACTCCCTTGCCGATTGCAAATGCTCCTTGGGAAGACATTAGCATGGATTTCATTTTAGGACTCCCTAGGACTGCAAGAGGCCATGACTCTATCTTTGTGGTAGTGGACCGTTTTAGCAAAATGTCCCATTTTATTCCATGCCACAAGGTAGATGATGCTCAAAATATTTTTAGGCTCTTCTTTAGAGAAGTGGTGAGACTCCATGGTATACCTAGAAGTATAGTGTCCGATAGAGATCCCAAGTTTATAAGCCACTTTTGGAAAACTCTTTGGAGTAAACTTGGAACAAGACTACAATTTTCCACTTCTTGTCATCCTCAAACGGATGGTCAAACCGAAGTAGTCAATAGATCTTTAGGAACTATGCTTAGGGCTATCATTAAGGGAAACCACAAGTCTTGGGATGAACATCTTCCCCGCATTGAGTTTGCTTATAATAGAGTAGTCCACAAGACTACTAATGCTTCTCCTTTTGAAGTAGTATATGGATTTAATCCTCTCACACCTATGGACTTGTTACCCCTTCCTAACCCACAAGATTTTGTGCATAAGGAAGGAGCAATCAAGGCCGATTTTGTTAAGAAAATTCATGAGAAGGTTAAACTTCAAATACAACAACAAAATGAGAAGTATGCCAAATACCACAATAAGGGGAAGAGAGAAATGATTTTTGAGGAAGGAGACTTAGTTTGGCTTCATCTTCGAAAAGATAGATTTCCCACTCAAAGGAAGTCCAAACTAAGTCCCCGAGGAGATGGACCCTTTCAAGTCCTCAAGAGAGTCAACAACAATGCATACAAGTTGGACCTACCTCTTGAATATGGAGTGCATGACACATTTAATGTAATTGACCTATCTCCATTTGTAGGTACCAATGACGACTTGGATTTGAGGACAAATCCTTTCCAAGGGGGAGGGGATGATGGAGAGAGGCCAAGCTCACCCCACCATGAAAGCCAAGGGCCAAAACTAGACCGTCTAGAACCACATGGAGAGCGTCTAACACAAGACAAGGGGGAGCTACATGAGGAGCGTCTAGGAGGGAGCCTAGACTGTCTAGGA
The DNA here is from genome assembly GCA_013389735.1 of Phaseolus lunatus. NCBI lineage: Eukaryota > Viridiplantae > Streptophyta > Magnoliopsida > Fabales > Fabaceae > Phaseolus > Phaseolus lunatus. Next base: position 29,244,810 of record CM023864.1, on the reverse strand, counting down.
CCTCTCACAAGGTCCATGGCCAAGCACATTCACGCCCAAATGAGTCAAGCCACGGATGAGAGGGAGAAGACCTTGTACATGCTACTTGGAGGCCCATTAGGGGTAGCTTAGTAGATTAGTGTAGTGTAGAAAGCAAAACTTGCTCACTTAGGGGTGTGCTATCAAGAAGGTGCCCTTAGCAATAGAAGGAGGTGTGTGCTAGCAAATAGGTGCCTTTAGCAAAAGAAGGAAGGGTGTACTATCAAATGTTGCATTTTTGACCTATCTTCTAGAATATTAGGATGATGATGTGGTTTGACTAAAGTCAATACCCTAGGCAGCCCCCACTTTTTGTATTTCCATCCCTACCCTTTAAGCTTGCTCACCAAGGCTCCTAAATCTATAAATAAGGAGGCCTACCTCATATATTTTCAAGATTAATTTGAGTAAAGTTATGCTGCCAAATTTGTGCCATACTTACTCCCTTGCCTAAATCTCTTGATTTATGGTTTTAATCTTCACTCCTTCACCACCAAAGAGAGTTGGCCAAACCTTTCTCATTTTCATACACTTCATGCACCTACAAGCCACCACCACTCTTAGGAGGGCTTGACCCATTTCATCCATTGAACTTCCGCTGCATTCATCACCCAAAACGCACCATGAAGAACTCAAGAATGCCACCACTAACGTTGTGCTTATCAGAGTGGTCATGAACAGCTTGCAATGTACGACATCAGAGCCTCCTGAGAGCATCATCTAAGTATGGAACGCCGTGAGATGCGCCTCTGGGTCCTCCACACCTGTAAAGGTGGTCTTAGGACCTAAGAAGGTGGGTAGTACCACGGTGTCCATAATAGCTTGTGAGAACGGCATAGGGAATGCCCTAGGTGGCGTTGGCGGGGCTCAATCATCCACCACGCGTTCCCCTGCCTGCTACAAATTGATACAAACCCACAAGGACTCCAAAACCAAGTCCACAAGAAGATGACCAAGAATGCCAACTATAAAGGGTCATCTCAACAAGCAAAGGAAGACCTCTTCAATAGGAGGAATGGACAAGGTCCAGAGCACTTGAAGTTCTTCCTATTAGTCTTCCTAAATATTTAGAAAAATGTTGTAAATAAATTGGGCTCAAATGAGGGGTTCAAATAGTAGAAATAAGGTAGAATAAAGTACCCTTAGCATAGTAGGGGGTGTGGGTAGCACATTGATCCTGCCGCAGACTTGAACGTGGAGTATGTGCCTCGTCACTCCTTCGTCTAGCCCTCTGCAACCGCGTGTTCTGCAAGAACGCTCCAAGAACCTTCTCTGGAACTCCCAACGATGCCTGCAAAACAACACAGACGGCGTCTTTAGCGGCCATGTGCACTCCGACGCTCAAGTCAGGTAACAGGACCACCAAAAACTCTCTCTGAATCTCTCTGTGAGACTCGTGTGTGCTCTCAAATCCACTTTCTCTCTCTATAACTGAATTCTGTTATCACTGTGCAACGTGTGTAAAACGTGCTCACAATGACTCAGAAATGTGTGTAATGAATGTAAAATCTCTGTACCTTACATGACGTGGAGTGCTTTTATACCTGGGCCGCGCCTCTCTCTCAGATAGTGACACATGGAGGCATGCAACTTGCATCTAATCGTACACGTGTCACACCTGAAGGGCCTTTGCGTTGTTCTCTGTGCGCCTAAGTTATTCCCTTGCGGAGTAACTTAGGGCGTTTCTTCCCTCTGAGTGAGTCACATGCTCCCAGGAGAGCACCAGGTGTGGCTGGTCTAAGCACACTCACCAAGCACTGCATCCTGCATGCATGACCTCAACGCACAGTGTAACATCCCGCCAAATACTTTTCATATTTATATAATAAAAATAAAGGTAAACAAATATATTGAAGTGAACATAATTATATATATGTAATGAAGTTTCTCCTCACAGGGAGTTTAATACATAATCGGTCAATTTTCCAAAAACTTAAACAAAATTACAGCAAAATAGAAAGACAGGCGATCTCCTAACAGCAAAAGGCGATCTCCTATCAGAGAACGGCGATCTCCTATCAGAAAACAGAAAAAGGGTGATCGCCTAACAGAAACAGAAACAGGCGATCTCCTTCCGGCGACCACTCACTGAGGAGCTCTCCTTCCTGCAACATCATCTGCTCTCGTGTAAATTATACACGATCATCACAGTTTTAAGAAAACAGCCACAGAACCAAACACGCAGGGTAAGCTAGATATTTCAAAGAGAATTTGGATATGAAACTTTAAAATCAAGATAAAACAATTTTAACACACTCACGTAAAATCCATCAATTTTCCCATTCATTTCACACACTTCACAATTTCATCAAGAGTCGTTCAATTCACATAATTCCATCAAGTGTCTATCAATTCAATGTTTCTCATTTCTCACGTCAGACTTCCACTGACTCATCACACAAGACACTTGACACTACTTCCGGAAGACTCGTGCATTGACTAGACTCAGAGATCTGCACCTGTCATACTACACTGCTGTAATGTTTCCACAGCTATGCGCATCAACACAATCTCGATCTCAATTTCATCACTCTCAGAGTATGGCAGGGTGAATCCACACAACAGGTCAAGTAGTTATCTTTCAAACACTTACCCATACGTATGAACCTCCATCGACTCTCAACGCCTGAATAACTTCATCTATATGAATTCATTATCTCAGGAGAGTCAGGATATCTCATTATTGAAATCACCGATCAATGCACATCCTACACGATCTTACACGGTATTTTCTTTCCTGAAAATACTATGCCTTGATCCCACATTCACAACATTCAACACATCATATAACACTTAAATGAACGATTCCAATCACAGCAAAACTCATTCCAAGGTTCATATTTTCGAATATCACATTTAAATCTCAAATAGTTTCAAACAACACCAAAAACAGGGGAGTTCGAAAAACAACGCCAAAACCGGCGATCTCGTCCAAAAACAGGGGATTATGCAATAACAGTTGAAAACCGGCGACCACGTCGCCCCATCATCAAAATCATCTAATATAAGGTTTTCGTTGGAAATAAGGCTAGCTTCCCTTACCTGGACTTGCGCAAAACACCAAGAGCTCCAAAACCCACCGAGCTTAAAGGATGCCTTGGCTTTGTTTTAGCGTCTGGTTTGTAGAACTTGCAGAGAACCTCCCAGGTGCTCCAAGGGCAGCCGTCGCTCGTCGCACTGGTGCTTGAGGATGCCTAAATCGCAGCGCGAAGGAGAGAAAAGGAGAAGAATGAAGGTAAACTCACTCTTTCACTCTTGAACCATTGCAACGTCCTTTGCCTCTCAGAAGTGGGTTTTTGAATCTTAAACCAACTTGTCCACAAAAGCCGCTGCCACCACCCACTCTGCAGGGAAGTTTGCGTGTACGCTTCCCTGAACAGTACGACTACGCGTGCCTCTGCGCAGGCCAACACTCTGATGTCACTATTCTGAACCACCCTTTTTGTCTACGTGTCGCGCGTGCAGTACGTCTGATGCTGAGAGCCTGGGTCCCACCTTATCTGTGTGAAACTCGACATCGCGCGATAACCTTCCACCGATGACCGCTCGCGCGATGACTATCCACCGATGCCTCATCGTGGAGGACGACCGATGTCTCTCCCTGGGAGACGACCGATGTCTCTCCCTGGCGATGACTGCATGCCTCGCGCCCTGGCGATGCTCGCAAGTCTCGCGCCCTGGCGATGCCCGCAAGTCTCGCGCCCTGGCGATGCCCGCATGGCTCGCGCCCGGCGATGTCCGCGTGCCTCGCACCCGGCGATGCCTGACGACACATCGCCACGCCATGATGAAGGTTCTTCATCCCACTATGTTACGTCCAAGGTATCATCTCCACATGACTTGGTGACGTCGGTAGTGTAACATCCCGCCAAAATACTATTCATATTTATATAATGAAAATAAAAGTAACAAATAGATTGAAGTGAACAAAATTATATATATTGTACTGACCAGTCCTCGGACATCAGCTGGGTCCCACAGCATGAGTCAAAGCCACGTGGAATAGACCCCACAGGGGGTATGGAATAGAGAGGGGTGACGAGTCATCAGCCTACAGAGAAGGGTGACGAGTCATCAGCCTACAGAGAGGGGTGACGAGTCATCAGCCTACAGAGAGGGGTGACGAGTCATCAGCCTACAGAGATGGGTGAGTAGTCGTCAGACCACCAGGATGGGCGGAGGTGTCATCGTCACTCAGCAGGTCGAGGACTCCTCGGCAACAGAGTATGGCGAGGTGACATCGGCCTTGGGTGATTTGGACAGCATAAACAGAACAGCTAAGATTGGTTCCCAGAGTGGGCCAATGACCAGTTAAATACCCAGAGTTAGGGAGAGGCCTGGATCACGAAGTGCCTATGCGGGTAGCAGGGAGGGCACAGTTGGGTGTAGAGTCCTGAGGGGACGAGTACTCACCAGAACTAGGGTTTTCCCAGTAAAGCTACATGCATGGCACGTAAACAGTGAAGGCACTCCCAGAACAGGTGGCCCCAGAGACTAGGTGCACAAGGAGGTACCCAGGTGGCCACCCTGTGAGAGTTTGCACTCCAGAGAAGGAAACCTTATGTGCTAGATTACCCTAAGATTGGGTGATAGCGGCGCAAGGGTATTCCAGTAAACCCTAAATATGGCTGGTAGCGCAGTGAACCCTAATTAGGGCTAGCGGCGCAGTAAACCCTAGGCTATATAAGGGACAGTAAGATACTTCGAAAGGTACGCAGTTTCTAGACCTAAACTCATACAGAGAAACTTATACACTTGGTGTGCTTGCCCTACACTAACTTGAGCGTCAGAGTGCAAACGGCCTCTAGGGCGCCCCCTTTCTCTTTTGCAGGTGCAGATTGCTTCGAGAGAACCAAGCACGTATCAACATGAGGAAGGAGGCGTGTGAGTGTCGTGAGTCAACCGACAGGCGAGTCAACCGGCAAGAACATTTGGCGCCCACCGTGGGGCCGGAGTAAAACAAGGTCCCATACACGAGAGTGAGAGAAAAAATCACAGAAGATGAGGAATACAAGACACGGATCTGTTCCACCGAATGGAGGCGACAGCGTTACCATGCAGCAGCTGATGGAAACGATGCGCGCCCTCCAAGAAACGGTGGCGGAGTCTCAAGCGCATCAAGCGCGTATGCAGGAAGACCTGGCCGCCTCACAGGCCAGGAACGAAGAGTTACACCGAGCAAATGAGGAGCTGCGCTTGAATTTGCAGCACATACAACAAGCTGGAGATCGTGGGGAAGATGATCGAGCCCCACCAGTGCCTCCAAGGGCCTTTCCCATGCCTTTCTCCCAAGCAATCATGAACACGGTGGTTCCAGCTACCTTTGTAGGACCCAAAACCGTGTTCACCGGGAAGGAAGATCCTGAAACGCATCTCACTGCCTTTCACACGCAGATGATGTTGTCAGGAGGGTCCGACGCAGTGCACTGTAAACTCTTTATGGCCACACTGACAGGAACTGCGCTAGAATGGTTCGTGAGTTTGCCAGAAGGACATATCACGTCTTTCGCTCAGTTCTCCGCGCTGTTCAGGGAACAATATCTTGTCAACAGGGCCCCCCCACCAGTGTCTTACGATCTTTTTGATGTAAGGCAGCATCAGAGGGAGTCCCTCAAAGATTACCTTAATAGGTTTAGGGCGATGGTGGTAAGGTTGCACACCAAGGATGAAGACATGGTGGTGCACGCCTTCAGGAAGGGCGTATTGCCAGGGCCTTTTAGCGAGTCCCTAATACGCAGCCGCCCCAAAACCTTCAGCGACATAAAACGGCGTGCTGTGGCCCACATTGTCGCTGAGGGGGAGCTCAGCGAGAAGAGAGAAAGTGCAGTTTCGTTAAGGCCCCGAGCGCCTAGCCGGCCTCAACCGTTGCGGGTACATGAGGCGACCACGAAGAAAAAAGCTCAAGGGAAACAGAAGCCCTATGAGCCCCGAAAATCACAGCCTAGGGCGCGAAGCAAAGATGACATGCCCCCTAGGCATGAATTTGTGGTGGAGTTGAAGGAGTTGATTGCCATTCCTAATGTGGCAGAAAGATTGAAGGTGCCCCCAAAGAGTGACAAGAGGTTGGGGCCCAATAAAAATGCATGGTGCGAATTCCACCAAGCTTTTGGGCATCCCGTTCGAAATTGCCTGGCTCTGGCTCACCAATTGGATGAGTTGGTGAAGAGTGGGTTTTTGAATGACTATCTGAAGGAGGCGTCGGAAGGTGAGACAGTTGCTGCGCCAAGGGCAGACCAGGGGCATGAAGTGCCCATTCATGGGGAGATCCACACTATATCAAGTGGGTTTTCAGGAGGAGGATGCACCTCTTCAAACCGAAAGAAGTATGCGCGTTCAGTGATGGCGGTAGAGGCCTGCGAGGAATATCACTTTCCGGACATTGACCTCGTCTTTACAAAAGCCGATTGCCGAGATGTTGTTCCCCATGACAACGATCCGGTGGTTATTTCAGTAGTCACCGCCGCGCGTAAGGTGCACCGGGTGCTGGTCGATCAGGGGAGCTCGGCCGATGTGATGTTCTGGTCGACCTTCAACAAACTACAGCTGTCCCCTGATCAGTTGCGACCCTACGTCGGTTGTTTATATGGGTTCGCAGGAGATCAGGTAGAAGTGCGGGGATACATAGAGTTGAGGACCACGTTCACCGACGGAATGGCGTCCCGCACAGAGAACATCAGGTACCTTGTGGTGAACGCTCCCTCTGCCTACAATATACTTTTGGGCAGGCCGGCCCTGAACCGGTTGGGGGCCGTGGTGTCTACAAGGCACATGAAGATGAAGTTGCCATCAATGGAGGGGAAGGTGGTAACCATCAAGTCGGACCAAAAGGAGGCTAAAAGGTGCTACGAAAATAGTCTCAAAACGAAGAGGGGAGTCTGCATGGTGACCACCTCACCACCGGGAGGAGGAACCAATGAGACAGATATGCCTCGAGGTGATGTCGGGGTCACCCGAGCAGAGATCGCCCGGGCGAGGTGACCAGAACCCGCGGAGGAGGTTGTAGAGAAGGAGATTGGAGGGAAGATCTTCAGGCTGGGTAAATCCCTATCTCAGGAGACCCAGGATCAAGTAGTGAGAGTTATCGGAAAGCATCTGGACGCTTTCGCTTGGTCCCCCTCAGACATGCCTGGCATAAACCCTGATTTCCTATGCCACCGCCTGGCGCTGAATCCCCAAGCCAGATCGGTCCGCCAGAGGAGGCGGAAGTTCAATGATGAGCGAAGGCAGGTAGTCAGGGAGGAAACACGCAAATTGCTGAAAGCAGGTCACATACGGGAAATACAATACCCTGAGTGGCTTGCGAACGTCGTCCTGGTGAAAAAGGCCAACGGGAAGTGGAGGATGTGCGTGGACTTTACAGATCTTAACAGGGCGTGTCCGAAAGATTCCTATCCTCTGCCCAACATAGATGCATTGGTGGACAGTGCTTCAGGCTGCAAATTGCTCAGTTTCTTAGATGCTTTTTCTGGGTACAATCAGATCAAGATGCACCCGATGGATGAGAACAAGACGGCGTTCATGACAGAGCTGTCTTGTTACTGCTACACAGTCATGCCGTTCGGCTTGAAGAATGCGGGTGCCACATACCAGAGGCTAATGGACAAGGTTCTCGCACCCATGCTGGGACGCAATGTGCAGGCATATGTAGATGACATGGTGGTGACGTCCCAGGCACGAGATCAGCATATTGACGACTTGGAGGAGCTGTTCAACACTATAGCAGAGTACAGGTTAAAGTTGAATCCTGAAAAGTGCGTCTTTGGGGTGGAAGCAGGCAAGTTCCTTGGGTTTTTGCTCACGAAAAGAGGGATAGAGGCCAACCCAGACAAGTGTGCAGCAATCATAGCTATGAGGAGCCCGACGTCAGTTAAAGAGGTGCAACAGTTGACGGGACGGATGGCTGCACTTTCCCGGTTCGTGTCAGCCGGGGGAGATAAAGGTCACCCTTATTTCCAGTGCTTAAGAAGGAATAGCAGATTCACCTGGACGGCAGAATGTGAGCAGGCTTTCCTCAAGCTCAAAGAATACCTGGCCAGCCCACCAGTTTTGTGCAAGCCTCAACTCGGAACACCCCTGCGTTTGTACTTTGCCGTCACAGACAGGGCGGTGAGTTCTGTCCTGGTACAAGAACAGCAACAAAGTCAGAAGCCCATTTATTTTGTCAGCAAGGTGCTACAGGGACCCGAGACGAGATACCAAGCCCTAGAGAAGGCAGCATTAGCAGTGGTGTTCTCAGCCAGGAGATTACGCCACTATTTCCAAAGCTTCACAGTGGTGGTGATGACAGATCTGCCGATATGTAAGGTCTTGCAGAAGCCCGATGTGGCAGGAAGGATGGTGCGTTGGGCAGTTGAGTTGTCGGAATTTGACATCCGGTATGAACCCAGGGGCCCGATCAAAGGACAGGTCTATGTTGACTTTGTGGCAGAGATGTCTTCAGTGGAAGCCCAGCAAGAGGTACCCAATTTCAAATGGGTATTGTCAGTAGATGGGTCCTCGAATCAGCAAGGCAGCGGAGCGGGGGTGATCTTAGAAGGACCCAAGGGGTTGTTAATAGAGCAGGCCCTGCGGTTCGCGTTCAAAGCCAGCAATAACCAGGCGGAGTATGAGGCTTTGATCGCTGGGATGTTATTGGCAAAGGAGATGGGAGCACAGAGCCTTATAGCCAAGAGTGACTCGTTGTTGGTCACCGGTCAGGTGGCTGGAGAATACCAAGCCAAGGACCCTCATATGGCCTCTTACTTGGAGTATGTCCAGAGATTGAAGAGTTCATTTGAGATATTTGAACTGGTACACGTGCCCAGGGAGCAAAATGCCAGAGCTGACTTGTTGGCCAAACTCGCCAGCTCAGGCAAGGGGGGCAGACAGAGGACAGTCATCCAGGAGACCCTGAGGGCGCCTCGTACCTATACAGCTGATAACTTGGTGGGAGTCCATCAGATCAGCCAGTCAGATGGCAAGAAGAGGAGTCATCGGTCGTTGACTCAAGAAACTTTAAAAAAGCCACGAGTCAACGCATGCATGCTATTGGGGGTAGAAGCGCCACATATCTGTCTATTACAAAATGGTGAGACATGGATGACGCCCTACAAGCGTTATATAGCAGATGGAATGCTCCCAGCAGAGCTGGAGAAGGCAAAAAAGATAAAGAAAAACTCGTCCAAGTACACGCTCATTGAAGGCGAGTTGTACAGACATGGGTTTACTCACCCCATCTTAGTCTGCGTGCATGGCGAGCAGTGTGTGAGGATAATGGCAGAGCTCCATGAAGGTATCTGCGGTAGTCATATCGGAGGCCGAGCGCTGGCCTCTAGGGCCGTATGAGCAGGGTACTACTGGCCGACAATGAGGGAAGATTGTACTAAGTATGCACAGCAATGCAAGCAGTGTCAGTTGCATGCTGACTGGCCTAAGGCACCACCAGAGGAGCTCAGGTCGATTTACAGCCCTTGGCCGTTTCATACCTGGGGAATTGACATCCTGGGACCTTTCCCTTTGGCGATAAGGCAGATGAAGTACCTCGTGGTTGCCATAGAATATTTCACGAAGTGGATTGAAGCTGAGCCAGTAGCACAGATTACAGCACAAAAGATCCAACACTTCGTGTGGAAGAACATAGTTTGCCGTTTCGGCATACCAAAACGCTTGGTGTCTGATAATGGCACTCAGTTTGCGAGCCAACAGTTGGGAAAGCTATGTACAGAACTGGGAATCAAGCAGGTGTTTGCATCAGTCGAGCACCCACAGACCAATGGGCAGGTCGAGTCGGCCAATCGAGTCCTCCTCAGAGGATTGAAGAGAAGGCTGGAGAAAGCAAAGGGAAGGTGGGCTGAGGAGGTCCCCAGAATAGTATGGGCCTACCATACTACCCCCCAGTCCACTACCAAGGAGACTCCCTTTAGTTTGGTGTATGGTTCAGATGCCATGATCCCTGTGGAGATCCAGGAGAGCTCGCCACGTTTCCAGAACTTTGTGGCTGAGGAATCCAATGAGGAGAGGAAGGTGAATCTTGATCTTTTGGATGAAGCCAGGGAAGAAGCTGGAATCAAGGCTGAGGCGATAAAGAGGAAAGTCGAGCTCAAACACAGTTCCAAGCTGAGAGCTCGGCGGTTCCAGGCGGCAGACCTTGTCATGCGGAAGGCATCTCCATACCAGATAGAGAACAAGCTATCCCCTAAGTGGACTGGTCCTTTCAGAGTGACAGAGGCCCTAGGGAATGGAGCATATAGACTTGAAACTTTAGAAGGAGGTCCGATTCCTCGAACATGGAATGCGACTCACTTGAAGTATTATTTCAGTTAAAGCTATGTAATCTTGTATGCAACACAATACAGGGGACACTCTTTTTTCCCTTCTAAGGGTTTTTAATGAGGTCACCCAATAAAATTCAGTTAAAGATATATGTTTTTTAGTGTGTTTGTACAATGATGTTAGAACCTGTCACGTGGAGTTAGAGGTCTCGTAAGTGGAGAGGTAGGTTCGTAGAACACCTCCACTTCGAGTGAGAACTTCCAATGTGAAAGAAGGGTTCGCCCAGAGAAATCCTCCTCGCCTGTGAGCGATGTGAGGTCAGTTAGAACCTGTCATGTGGAGTTAGAGGTCTCGTAAGTGGAGAGGTAGGTTCGTAGAGAACACCTCCACTTCGAGTGAGAACTTCCAATGTGAAAGAAAGGTTCGTTTGGTTAAATCCTCCATCGACCATGAACGATGACAGGTCAGTCAGAACCTATGAGTGGGGTTAGAGGTCTTGTGAGGGGAATGGGAGTTCATAAGGAACACTTTCCCCCCCCAAGTGAGAACGCCCAAGTTAAGGTAAAGGTTCATTAATGAAGTTAGCGGAAAGACATGTTACTTGAGGTTCATTTTGCAGGTGCATTATTTGTGATTGTGAGCCCATCAAATACAACGCACGACGAAAAGATGAACAATGCATAAACAAAATGTTATATTGCAAAGAGGATAATTACAAGAAGTTCAGCTAAAGTACAACTGTTTAGAGGACCTATCTGGGCACTATTTGCCCGTCGACCACCTGCAGAGTTGCGGAGTATGGTGAGAGGTCCATCTCAGGATGCACGCAGGCAACCTGAGCAAGGGCATCACCAAAGCCTTCCCCATAGGCGTCGGCGGCGTCATCAATAAGCTCAGCCTCGGTCTTCTTCAACAGTTCAATCTGTTGGGCAAGTTCCTCCTCAACCTTGCCCAGCTGAACTTCTCGATTGGTCGCCCTCTCCTCCAGCTTGGCCATTTTAGCTTGAGCCCCCTCCGCTTGCTCTTCCAGCTCAATAATCTTGTTGCGGAGGGGAAGTATCTTAGCTTCAAGCTGGAGGGCCTCCTGCCCCTTTGAGAAAAGAAGCTTCTTGGTCTCCTTTTCGGATTGACGGAGACTACCCAGTTCTTGATTGAGGGCAGTCTCTCGCGTGGTCGCTTGACGAAGTTGGAGATCCTTTTGTTCCAGCTCCCTTCTCAATTGGGCGGCCTCTTCTAGCTTTTGTTCCAACTCCCTCTTCAACTGGGCGGTCTCCTCTAGCAGCTCCGCCTCAGCGCTACCCTTGACCAGCAAGGAGTTGGAAGCGGCCAAGAACTCCCCGAGACCATGGCTAAGGAGGTTCTCAAGAGAGTTTCTGTCCATGGCCTCCAAGACAACTCTGCCAGGCATTTGAGCGAGGGACCTTTGGAGCAGAGAAGGCAGCTCTGGGGCAGAAGGCATCGGACCAGAGGAAGGAGCACTCTCCCCACCCCCCTCAAGTGTTAGGATTGGCTCAGGAGGGGAGGAGGCGCTGGGAGGGTGTTCCCTAAAGGAAGAAGGGTGCCCTTCTGTGGCTGAGGAGACCTCTGCGGCTGTCTCCACCCTTTTCCTTTTGAAGACGAGGCCGAAGCAGGTGTCCTCATCGTCAGAAACCTCCACAGGGGCTGCCCTCTTGGATTTTTCAGCGATGGGTTCCAGGGCAACACCCGCGGGTGATGACGGACCTGCAGGGGCTGAACCGCTAGCATTGCGGCGACTCAACACATCTGCCAGCCTCTTCTTCTTATCAGCGCTGAGTACCATGCCTGTAGTGAATTGAAAGTATTAGAAAGGCAAGGTATTGAAATGCAAGATGAAGCAGATAAGTGCAAGATGAAGTCAGTATACCAAGGTACACGCTGAGAGTTTCAGCGTCATACTCATGCCTAATCAGCTGGGTGGAGTCAAACACCACCCCCCAGCTGGAGATGATTTGGCAGAGTTCTTGGTCGGGAACCGTCAACTCCTCGAGCTTGCGTGGCTTTTTGAACTTTAACTCCCCCACCCAGTATAAGGGAAATCCATCGAGCATGGTGGGGTCGTAAGAGCTGCAGCAGACTCGGAAGAACTTTCCCTTGAAGTTCTTGTACGACTGCGAGAAGAGCGTTAGGAGAACTCTCCCGGCCACCCCATTCAGGCTCACCCAAAGCCTCTTGCTAGGGCTCTTTGCCTCGAAGAAGTAAAGGAAGACATCGACAGAAGGGGTGAACCCTAGATTATTGCAGAGGATGGAGAACGCCCTGATAAAGGCCCAACTGTTGGGGTGCAGTTGAGCGGGCGCCACGTTTAACTCTGTGAGCAAAGCCCTTTCAAATCCTGTGAAGGGGAGACGGACTTTGACTCTTTTGAAAATGGTGGCGTAGAAGAAGAAGAAGGGTTCCCCATTGCTGCAACGATCATCGGCGCATACGGGCTCATTTACTGTGCAGGGGCGCACAGAGACGTACGCGTCCGTTTCCCTGCCGAAGACGCGTCCTTTAATCTCATTCTCATCATCCCGGTGCTTGCGAAGATCGTCGCAGGATGTGAGTTTGGAGGTCTCTGCAAGAAGATCCTCAGAAGCCCAGGGGTAGAGGGCTTTGTAATCGACCGCTACCGTTGGAGGAGGGTTGGAAGTGGTTTTGGTTCTGGCCATCTCGAATCTAAACAAATGAGAGGCAGGAAAAGAAGAAAGGCTCAGAAGAAAACAACGGTGGACGAAGACTCAAAGGTAGAATGAACCCAGGAAAGAAGAACAAAACCCTAGAATGTATAAGCCGCACGCAGGCCCGTAAACATTTACAACATACCGTATGGATGATCAATATGAAGAAGAAGAAGACATAAAAATCATACCTTTGGTTGATGAAGAGCGGAGAAGCGTGAAGGATCTGTTGGGAAGAAGAGAGCGTGCGCTGGAAGATAGAGTATGCAAAGGTGAGAATGCAAAGTGATGAAACAGTGAAGTGGCGCGAGGTTTTGAAGAGGTTTAACGTAGCCCTAGGGAGCGTAAACGTTATGAATCTCAAACCGTTGATACGGCAACGTGTTAGCAGATGAGAGGGGGTTGGTGAAGTGTCTTCTCAGCGTACTGTTCATGTACTTACGTGCAGAGCCACGTAGGCCGCCCAAGGCAATGACCTAGTCCCTACGCTGGAACAAGTTAATAGCTCGAGACTAGGGGGGCTTGTGTACCGATCAGTCCTCGCCTATCACTTAGTCTCTTCGTTGAAACAAGTTAACAGCTTGAGACTGGGGGGCTTGTGTACTGACCAGTCCTCGGACATCAGCTGGGTCCCACAGCATGAGTCAAAGCCACGTGGAATAGACCCCACAGGGGGTATGGAACAGAGAGGGGTGACGAGTCATCAGCCTACAGAGAGGGGTGACGAGTCATCAGCCTACAGAGACGAGTGAGTAGCCGTCAGACCACCAGGATGGGCGGAGGTGTCATCGTCACTCAGCAGGTCGAGGACTCCTCGGCAACAGAGTATGGCGAGGTGACATCGGCCTTGGGTGATTTGGACAGCATAAACAGAACAGCTAAGATTGGTTCCCAGAGTGGGCCAATGACCAGTTAAATACCCAGAGTTAGGGAGAGGCCTGGATCACGAAGTGCCTATGCGGGTAGCAGGGAGGGCACAGTTGGGTGTAGAGTCCTGAGGGGACGAGTACTCACCAGAACTAGGGTTTTCCCAGTAAAGCTACATGCATGGCACGTAAACAGTGAAGGCACTCCCAGAACAGGTGGCCCCAGAGACTAGGTGCACAAGGAGGTACCCAGGTGGCCACCCTGTGAGAGTTTGCACTCCAGAGAAGGAAACCTTATGTGCTAGATTACCCTAAGATTGGGTGATAGCGGCGCAAGGGTATTCCAGTAAACCCTAAATATGGCTGGTAGCGCAGTGAACCCTAATTAGGGCTAGCGGCGCAGTAAACCCTAGGCTATATAAGGGACAGTAAGATACTTCGAAAGGTACGCAGTTTCTAGACCTAAACTCATACAGAGAAACTTATACACTTGGTGTGCTTGCCCTACACTGACTTGAGCGTCGGAGTGCAAACGGCCTCTAGGGCGCCCCCTTTCTCTTTTGCAGGTGCAGATTGCTTCGAGAGAACCAAGCACGTATCAACGGGAGGAAGGGGCGTGTGAGTGTCGTGAGTCAACCGACAGGCGAGTCAACCGGCAAGAACATATATGTAAATAAAGTTTCTCCTCACAGGGAGTTTAATACAAATACGATCACTTTTCCATTAAAACGTAAACAAAATACAATACAATAGAAAGATAGGCGATCTCCTGACAGAAGGGCGATCTCCTATTAGAAGGGCGATCTCCTATCATAAAGGCGATCTCCTATCAGAAAGCAGCAAAAGGGGTGATCGCCCAACAGATATAGAAAACAGGCGATCTCCTTCCAGCGACAATTCACTAAGGAGCTCTACTTCCTGTAACATCATCTGCTCCCGTGTAAATTATACACGATCATTACAGGTTTAAGAAAAGGCCAAACACAACACAAAAGAAACACAGGGTAAGCTAGACATTTAAAAAGAGTTAGATATGAACTTTGAAATCAAGGTAAAACAAATTCAAGATACCCACGTAAAACTATAGAGTTTCTCATTCCCTTCACCTGATCGCCAAGAAATCACACACTTTACAATATTTTCAAGAGTCATTCTATTTCACAAAATGCATCAAGTGTCTATCAATTCAATGTTCCTCATTTCTCACGTCAGACTACCACTGACTCAGCACACAAGACACTTGACACTACTTCCGGAAGACTCGTGCATTGATTAGACTCAAAGATCTGCACCTGTCATACTAAACAGCTGTAATGTTTCCCCAGCTATGCGCATCAACACAATCTCGATCTCAAGTTCATCATTCTCACAGTATGACAGGGTTAATCCATGGAACAGGCCGAGCTCGTTCTGTTTCACACGACTCACCCATTCCTATGAACCTCCTTCGACTCTCCACAACTGAGTAACTTCCTCTATGGGATTCCATTATCTCAGCAGAGTTAGGATATCTCATTAGGAATCACCGATCAATGCACATCCTACACGATCTTACACGGTATTTTCTTTCCTGAAAATACTATGCCTCGATCCCACATTCACCACATTCAACACATCACATAGCACTTAAAGGAACGATTTCAATCACAGCAAAACTCAATCCAAGGTTCTTATTTTCGAATATCTCATTTAAATCTCAAACAGTTTCAAAGCAACACCAAAAACAGAGAGTTCGCAAACAACGCCAAAACCGGCGATCTGGTTCAAAAATAAGGTATTTCGAAGTCTGTATATAAAACCGGCGACCACGTTGCCCAAAACACATAGAAACAGAGCATTCACGAAGATGAAAACGAAACCGGTGACCACGTCGCCCTCACTTCAGAAACAGCTAATCTATGGCTTGTATTGAAAATGAAGGCTAGCTTCCCTTACCTGGACTTGCGCAAAACACCAGGAGCTCCGAAACCCAACGAAGCTTGAACAACGCCTTGGCTCTGTTTTTGCGTCTGGTTGAAGGACTTGCAGAGAACCTCCCAGGTGCTCTAATGGTGCTGCCTCTCGTCGTACTCTTGTGTGAAGATGCTAGAATCGCAGCGCGAAGGAGATATCTGGAGGAGAAGGGAGGTAACTCACTCTTTCTCTCTTTGAATGCTGCAACGTTTTCTTGCTCTCCGCAGTGGGTCTCTGCATCTTAAACCAACTTATCCATAAAAGCAGCTGCCACCACCCACAAGCCCCCCTAGTCACGAGCTGTTAACTTGTTCCAGCGTAGGGACTAAGTCATTGTCTTGGGCGGCCTACGTGGCTCTGCGCGTAAGTACATGAATAGTACGCTGAGAAGACACTTCACCAACCCCCTCTCATCTGCTAACACGTGGCCGTATCAACGGTTTGAGATTCATAACGTTTACGCTCCCTAGGGCTACGTTAAACCTCTTCAAAACCTCGCGCCACTTCACTGTTTCATCACTTTGTGTAAGGACCTGTAAAATTGAATTGGAATAAAAAGGGTTATATTTTAAAAGAATTCTATGTATGTTTTATTTAAAATAAAAAGGGAGGAAAAGTTAAGTTTAGAAGGCTATGAGATCGTCTAGTAGTGCATGATCGCCAGGGCGCGAGGACGTCGCCAGGGCGCGCGATGCATGTGGACGTCGCCAGGGCGCGCGATGCATGTGGACGTCGCCAGGGCGCGCGATGCATGTGGACGTCGCCAGGGCGCGCGATGCATGTGAACGTCGCCAGGGCGCGCGATGCATGCAGGCATCGAGCGGGCGAGGGGCATGCGGGCATCGCCAGGGCGCGAGGCATGCGGGCATCGCCAGGGCGCGAGGCATGCGGGCATCGCCAGGGCGCGAGGCATGCGGGCATCGCCAGGGCGCGAGGCATGCGGGCATTGCCAGGACGCGAGGCATGCGGGCATTTCCAGGGCTAGACATCGGTTGTCTCCCAGATGGAGACATCGGTCGTTCGCCAGTATGAGACCTCAGTGGATAGTCATCGCGCGAGCGGTCATCGGTGGAAGGTTATCGCGCGATGTCGAGCTTCACACAGAGAAAGTGGGACCCAGACTCCCAGCATGAAACGTCCTACACACGTGCCACGTAGACAAAAGGGTGGTTCAGAATAGTGACATCAGAATGTTGGCATGCGCAAGAGACACTCGCGGTCGTACTGTTCAGAGCAGTGGTTGGCATGCACAAACGACAATAGTGGTCGTACTGTTCAGAGCAGTGGTTGGCATGCACAAACGACAATAGTGGTCGTACTGTTCAGGGCAGTGGTTCTCAGGCTTTCCTGCAGAAGGGGTGGCAGCGGCAGCATACGTGGACAGGTAAGCTGGGATTCAAAAGCCACTGCGGGAAGGCAAAGAGTGTTACAGACTCAAGAGTGTTAGAGTGAGTGCAAACTTCCTCCCTCCCTTCTTCCCTTCCTTGCGTTGAGACTCAGGCAACCTCCAGCATCAGTGCGACAAGCGACGTTGCCCTTAGAGCACCTAAGAGGTTCTCTGCAAGTTCTACAGACCAGGCGCTGAAAACAGAGACAAGGCGTGGTTCAAGCTTCGTTGGGTTTCGGAGCTCCTGGTGTTTTGCGCAAGTCCAGGTAAGGGAAGCTAGCCTTCGTTTTCAATACAAGCCATAGTTTTACTGTTTCTGAAGTGAGGGCGACGTGGTCGCCGGTTCTCTGTTTCTTTTCGAAATGCTCTGTTCTATGTGGTTGGGCGACGTGGTCGCCGGTTTTAAATACGGGTTTCGAACTCCCCTGTGTTTGACGTTGTTTGAAGCTGTTTGGGATTTAAATACAATATATATGTGATATTCGAAAGTTTGAAACGTTGAAATGATTGTTGCTGTGATTTGAAATATTCCTTTGAGTGGTATGATGTCTTGAATGCTGTGAATGTGGGATCAAGGCATAGTATTTTCAGGAAAGAAAATACCGTGTAAGATCGTGTAGGATATGCATTGATCGGTGATTCCTAATGAGATATCCTGACTCTCCTGAGATAATGGATTCATATAGATGAAGTTATTCAGGCGTTGAGAGTCGATGGAGATTCATACGTATGGGTAAGTGTTTGAAACATAACTACTTGACCTGTTGTGTGGATTCACCTTGTCATACTGTGAGAACGATGATATTGAGATTATTTATGCGCATAGCTGTGTGGATTCACAGCGACCCTGTGTGGATTCACAGTGGTGTAGTATGACAGGTGCAGATCTTTGAGTCTAATCAATGCATGAGTTTTCCGGAAGTAGTGTCAAGTGTCTTGTGTGCTGAGTCAGTGGAAGTCTGATGTGGGAAATGAGAAACATTGAATTGATAGACACTTGGTACATTATGTGAAATAGAACGACTCTTGAAAATATTGTGAAATGTATGACTTCTTGGCGATCAGGTGAAGGAAATGAGAAAATGTATAGTTTTACGTGGTTACCTTGAAATTGTTTTACCTTGATTTTAATGTTTATATATATAAACTCTCTTTAAAATATCTAGCTTACCCTGCGTATTTTTGTTCTCTGGCTGTTTTCTCTTAAAACTGTGATGATCGTGTAATTTACACGGGAGCAGATGATCTTCCAGGAAGTAGAGCTCCTTAGTGAGTGGTCGCCGGAAGGAGATCGCCTGATTTCTGTTCTGGTAGCCGATCGGCTGTTTTGGGTCCTCTGATAGGAGATCGGCCTCGTCCGATAGGAGATCGGTCTCTTCCGATAGGAGATCGCCTGCTTTGTTTTTTTACTGTAATTTGTTTATGTTTCTGGAAAATTTGACCGAATTTGTATTAAACTCCCTGTGAGGAGAAACTACATTTCATATATATAATATTTTGTTCATAGAATCTATTTGTTACCTTTATTTTCATTATATACATTTGTATAGTATTTTGGCGGGATGTTACACTTTGCATTCTCATTTTTGTAGACTCTATCTTCCAGCGCACGCTCTCTTCTACTCACCAAGCTTTCCACACTTCTCCGCCCTCATTCGACCAAAGGTATGATTTTTATGTCTTCTTCCCCTTCATAACATAATCTCGATCATCCTTATGGCATGTTGTGACTGTTCTGGGCTTATGGTGTGGTTTTCGCATTCTAGGGTTTTTGTTCTTCCTTTCTGGGTTCGTTCTACCTTCGAGTCTTCGTCCACCATTGCTTTCTTCTAAACCTCTTTCTTTTCCTGCCTCTCACTTGTTTAGATTCGAGATGGCCAGAACTAAAACTACCTCCAACCCTCCTCCAACCGTAGCGATCGATTACAAGGCCCTCTACCCATGGGCTTCTGAGGATCTTCTGGCTGAGACCTCCAAACTCACATCCTGCGAGGATCTTCGCAAGCACAGGGATGATGAGACTGATACTAAAGGACGCGTCTTTGGCAGAGAAACCGACGCGTACGTCTCTGTGCGACCCTGTACAGTGAACGAGCCTGTGTGCGCTGATGATCGCTGCAACGATGGGGAACCCTTCTTCTTCTTCTACACCACCATTTTTAAAAGAGTCAAAGTCCGTCTCCCCTTCACAGGATTCGAAAGGGCTTTGCTCACCGAGTTAAACGTGGCGCCCGCTCAACTGCACCCCAACAGTTGGGCCTTTATTAGGGCGTTCTCCATCCTCTGCAATAACTTAGGGTTCACCCCCTCCGTCGATGTCTTCCTGTACTTCTTCGAGGCGAAGAGCCCCGGCAAGAGGCTTTGGGTGAGCCTGAATGGGGTGGCCGGGAGAGTCCTCCTAACGCTCTTCTCGCAGTCGTACAAGAACTTCAAAGGAAAGTTCTTCCGAGTCTGCTGCAGCTCTTACGACCCCACCATGCTCGATGGATTTCCCTTGTACTGGGTGGGGGAGTTGAAGTTCAAAAAGCCACGCAAGCTCGAGGAGTTGACGGTCCCCGATCAAGAACTCTGCCAAATCATCTCCAGCTGGGGGGTGGTGTTTGACTCCACCCAGCTGATTAGGCATGAGTATGACGCTGAGACTCTCAGCGTGTACCTTGGTATACTGACTTCATTTTACATTTATCCGCTTCATCTTGCATGCCCAATACTTTGCCTTTCTAATACTTCCGATTCACTGCAGGCATGGTACTCAGCGCTGATAAGAAGAAGAGGCTGGCGGATGTGCTGAATCGCCGCAATGCCAGCGGTTCAGCCCCTGCAGGTCCGTCATCACCCGCGGGTGTTGCCCTGGAACCCATCGCTGAAAAATTCAAGAGGGCAGCCCCTGTGGAGGTTTCTGACGACGAGGACACCTGCTCCGGCCTCGTCTTCAAAAGGAAAAGGGTGGAGACAGCCGCATAGGTCTCCTCAGCCACAAAAGGGCACCCTTCTTCCTTTAGGGAGCACCCTCCCAGCGCCTCCTCCCCTCCTGAGCCAATCCTAACACTTGAGGGGGGTGGGGAGAGTGCTCCTTCCTCTGGTCCGATGCCTTCTGCCCCAGAGCTGCCTTCTCTGCTCCAAAGGTCGCTCGCTCAAATGCCTGGCAGAGTTGTCTTGGAGGCCATGGACAGAAACTCTCTTGAGAACCTCCTTAGCCATGGTCTCGGGGAGTTCTTGGCCGCTTCCAACTCCTTGCTGGTCAAGGGTAGCGCTGAGGCGGAGCTGTTAGAGGAGACCGCCCAGCTGAAGAGGGAGTTGGACCAAAAGCTAGAAGAGGCCGCCCAATTGAGAAGGGAGCTGGAACAAAAGGATCTCCAACTTCGTCAAGCGACCACGCGAGAGACTGCCCTCAATCAAGAACTGGGTAGTCTCCGTCAATCCGAGAAGGAGACCAAGAAGCTCCTTTTCTCCAAGGGGCAGGAGGCCCTCCAGCTTGAAGCTAAGATACTTCCCCTCCGCAACAAGATCATTGAGCTGGAAGAGCAAGCGGAGGGGGCACAAGCTAAAATGGCCAAGCTGGAGGAGAGGGCGACCAATCGAGAAGTTCAGCTGGGCAAGGTTGAGGAGGAACTTGCCCAACAGATCGAACTGTCGAAGAAGACCGAAGCTGAGCTTATTGATGATGCCGCTGACGCCTATGGGGAAGGCTTTGGTGATGCCCTTGCTCAGGTTGCCTGCGTGCATCCTGAGATGGACCTCTCACCATACTCCGCAACCCTGCAGGTAGTCGACGGGCAAATAGTGCCCAGATAGGTCCTCGAAACAGTTGTATTTTAGCTGAACCTCTTGTAATTATCCTCTTTGCAATATAAAACTTTGTTCATGCATTGTTCATCTTTTGCTGTGCTTTGTATTTGATAGGCTCACGATCACAAATAACACACCTGCAAAATGAACCTCAAGTAACTTGTCTTTCCGCTACTTCATTAATGAACCTTTACCTTAACTTGGGCGTTCTCACTTGGCGGGGAAAGTGTTCTTCATGAACTCCCATTCCCCTCACAAGACCTCTAACCCCACTTATAGGTTCTGACTGACCTCACATCGCTCACAGGCGAGGAGGATTTCTCTGGGCGAACCCTTCTTTCACATTGGAAGTTCTCACTCGAAGTGGAGGTGTTCTCTACGAACCTACCTCTCCACTTACGAGACCTCTAACTCCACGTGACAGGTTCTAACTGACCTCACATCGCTCACAGGCGAGGAGGATTTCTTTGGGCGAACCCTTCTTTCACATTGGAAGTTCTCACTCGAAGTGGAGGTGTTCTCTACGAACCTACCTCTCCACTTACGAGACCTCTAACTCCACGTGACAGGTTCTAACTGACCTCACATCGCTCACAGGCGAGGAGGATTTCTCTGGGCGAACCCTTCTTTCACATGGAAGTTCTCACTCGAAGTGGAGGTGTTCTCTACGAACCTACCTCTCTACTTACGAGACCTCTAACTCCACGTGACAGGTTCTGACATCATTGTACAAACACACTAAAAAACATATATCTTTAACTGAATTTTATTGGGTGACCTCATTAAAAACCCTTAGAAGGGAAAAAAGAGTGTCCCCTATATCGTGTTGCATACAAGATTACATAGCTTTTAACTGAAATAATACTTCAAGTGAGTCGCATTCCATGTTCGAGGAATCGGACCTCCTTCTAAAGTTTCAAGTCTATATGCTCCATTCCCTAGGGCCTCTGTCACTCTGAAAGGACCAGTCCACTTAGGGGATAGCTTGTTCTCTATCTGGTATGGAGATGCCTTCCGCATGACAAGGTCTGCCGCCTGGAACCGCCGAACTCTCAGCTTGGAACTGTGTTTGAGCTCGACTTTCCTCTTTATCGCCTCAGCCTTGATTCCAGCTTCTTCCCTGGCTTCATCCAAAAGATCAAGATTCACCTTCCTCTCCTCATTGGATTCCTCAGCCACAAAGTTCTGGAAGCGGGGCGAGCTCTCCTGGATCTCCACAGGGATCATGGCATCTGAACCATACACCAAACTAAAGGGAGTCTCCTTGGTAGTGGACTGGGGGGTAGTATGGTAGGCTCATACTATTCTGGGAACCTCCTCAGCCCACCTTCCCTTTGCTTTCTCCAGCCTTCTCTTCAATCCTCTGAGGAGGACTCGATTGGCCGACTCGACCTGCCCATTGGTCTGTGGGTGCTCGACTGATGCAAACACCTGCTTGATTCCCAGCTCTGTACATAGCTTTCCCAACTGTTGGCTCGCAAACTGGGTGCCATTATCAGACACCAAGCGTTTTGGTATGCCGAAACGGCAAACTATGTTCTTCCACACGAAGTGTTGGATCTTTTGTGCTGTAATCTGTGCTACTGGCTCAGCTTCAATCCACTTCGTGAAATATTCTATGGCAACCACGAGGTACTTCATCTGCCTTATCGCCAAAGGGAAAGGTCCCAGGATGTCAATTCCCCAAGTGTGAAACGGCCAAGGGCTGTAAATCGACCTGAGCTCCTCTGGTGGCGCCTTAGGCCAGTCAGCATGCAACTGGCACTGCTTGCATTGCTGTGCATACTTAGTACAATCTTCCCTCATTGTCGGCCAGTAGTACCCTGCTCGCACAGTCCTAGAGGCTAGTGCTCGGCCTCCGATATGACTACCGCAGATACCTTCATGGAGCTCTGCCATTATCCTCACACACTGCTCGCCATGCACGCAGACTAAGATGGGGTGAGTAAACCCATGTCTGTACAACTTGCCTTCAACGAGCGTGTACTTGGACGAGTTTTTCTTTATCTTTTTTGCCTCCTCCGGCTCTGCTGGGAGCATTCCATCTGCTATATAACGCTTGTAGGGCGTCATCCATGTCTCACCATTTTGTAATAGACAGATCTGTGGTGCTTCTATCCCCAACAGCATGCATGCGTTGACTCGTGGCTTTTTTAAAGTTTCTTGAGTCAACGACCGATGACTCCTCTTCTCGCCATCTGACTGGCTGATCTGATGGACTCCCACTAAGTTATCAGCTGTATAAGTACGAGGCGCCCTCAGGGTCTCCTGGATGACTGTCCTCTGTCGGCCTCCCTTGCCTGAGCTGGCGAGTTTGGCCAACAAGTCAGCTCTGGCATTTTGCTCCCTGGGCACGTGTACCAGTTCAAATACTCCAAATGAACTCTTCAATCTCTGGACATACTCCAGGTAAGAGGCCATCTGAGGATCTTTTGCCTGGTATTCCCCGGCCACCTGACCGGTGACCAACAACGAGTCACTCTTGGCTATAAGGCTCTGTGCCCTCATCTCCTTTGCCAATAACATCCCAGCGATCAAAGCCTCATACTCCGCCTGGTTATTGCTGGCTTTGAACGCGAATCGCAGGGCCTGCTCTATCAACAACCCCTTGGGTCCTTCTAAGATCACCCCCGCTCCGCTGCCTTGCTGATTCGAGGACCCATCTACTGACAATACCCATTTAAAATCGGGTCCTTCTTGCTGAGCTTCGGTTGAAGACATCTCTGCCACAAAATCAGCGTAGACTTGTCCTTTGATCGGGCCCCTGGGTTCATACTGGATGTCAAATTCCGACAGTTCAACCGCCCAGCGCACCATCCTTCTTGCCACATCAGGCTTCTGCAAGACCTTACATATCGGCAGATCTGTCATCACCACCACTGTGAAGCTTTGGAAATAGTGGCGTAATCTCCTGGCCGAGAACACCACTGCTAATGCTGCCTTCTCTAAGGCTTGGTATCTCGTCTCGGGTCCCTGTAGCACCTTGCTGACAAAATAGATGGGCTTCTGGCTCTGTTGTTGTTCTTGTACCAAGACAGAACTCACCGCCCTATCTGTAACCGCAAAGTACAAACGCAGGGGTGTTCCAAGTTGAGGCTTGCACAAAACTGGTGGGCTGGCCAGGTATTCTTTGAGCTTGAGGAAAGCCTGCTCACATTCCGCCGTCCAGGTGAATCTGCTATTCCTCCTTAAGCATTGGAAATAAAGATGGCCTTTATCTCCCCCGGCTGACACGAATCGGGAGAGTGCAGCCATTCGACCTGTCAACTGTTGCACCTCTTTCACCGACGTCGGGCTCCTCATGGCTATGATTGCTGCACACTTGTCTGGGTTGGCCTCAATCCCTCTTTCCGTGAGCAAAAACCCAAGGAACTTGCCTGCCTCCACCCCAAAGACGCACTTTTCGGGATTCAACTTTAACCTGTACTTTGCTATAGTGTTGAACAGCTCCTCCAAGTCGTCGACATGCTGATCTCGTGCCTGGGACGTCACCACCATGTCATCTACATATGCCTGCACATTGCGTCCCAGCATGGGTGCGAGAACCCTGTCCATTAGCCTCTGGTACGTGGCACCCGCATTCTTCAAACCGAAGGGCATGACTGTGTAGCAGTAACAAGACAGCTCTGTCATGAACGCCGTCTTGTTCTCATCCATCGGGTGCATCTTGATCTGATTGTACCCAGAAAAAGCGTCTAAGAAACTGAGCAATTTGCAGCCTGAAGCGCTGTCTACCAATGCATCTATGTTGGGCAGAGGATAGGAATCTTTCGGACACGCCCTGTTAAGATCTGTAAAGTCCACGCACATCCTCCACTTCCCGTTGGCCTTTTTCACCAGGACGACGTTTGTAAGCCACTCAGGGTATTGTATTTCCCGTATGTGACCTGCTTTCAGCAATTTGCGTGTTTCCTCCTTGACTACCTGCCTTCGCTCATCATTGAACTTCCGCCTCCTCTGGCGGACCGGCCTGGCCTAGGGATTCAGCGCCAGGCGGTGGCATAGGAAATCAGGGTCTATGCCAGGCATGTCTGAGGGGGACCAAGCGAAAGCGTCCAGATGCTTCCCTATAACTCTCGCTACCTGATCCTGGGTCTCCTGAGACAGAGATTTACCCAGCCTGAAGATCTTCCCTCCGATCTCCTTCTCCACGACCTCCTCCGCGGTTCTGGCCGCCTCGCCCGGGCGACCTCTGCTCGGGTGACCCCGACATCACCTCGAGGCATACCTGTTTCATTGGTTCCTCCTCCCGGTGGTGAGGTGGTCACCATGCAGACTCCCCTCTTCGTCTTGAGGCTATTTTCGTAGCACCTTTTAGCCTCCTTTTGGTCCGACTTAATGGTTACCACCTTTCCCTCCATCGATGGCAACTTCATCTTCATGTGCCTTGTGGAGACTACGGCCCCCAACCGGTTCAGGGCCGGTCTGCCCAGAAGTATATTGTAGGCAGAGGGAGCGTTCACCACAAGGTACCTGATGTTCTCTGTGCGGGACGCTACTCCGTCGGTGAACGTGGTCCTCAACTCTATGTATCCCCGCACTTCTACCTGATCTCCTGCGAACCCGTATAAACAGCCGACGTAAGGTCGCAACTGATCAGGGGACAGCTGTAGTTTGTTAAAGGTCGACCAGAACATCACATCGGCCGAGCTCCCCTGATCAACCAGCACCCGGTGCACCTTACGCGCGGCAGTGACTACTGAAATAACCACCGGATCGTTGTCATGGGGAACAACATCTCGGCGATCGGCTTTTGTAAAGACGAGGTCAATGTCCGGAAAGTGATCTTCCTCGCAGGCCTCTACTGCCATCACTGAACGCGCATACTTCTTTCGTTGTGAAGAGGTGCATCCTCCTCCTGAAAACCCACCTGATATAGTGTGGATCTCCCCATGAATGGGCACTTCATGCCCCTGGTCTGCCCTTGGCGCAGCAACTGTCTCACCTTCTGACGCCTCCTTCAGATAGTCACTCAAAAACCCACTCTTCACCAACTCATCCAGTTGATGAGCCAGAGCCAGGAAATTTCGTACGGGGTGCCCAAAAGCCTGATGGAACTCGCACCATGCATTTTTATTGGGCCCCAACCTCTTGTCACTCTTTGGGGGCACCTTCAATCTTTCTGCCACATTGGGAATGGCAATCAATTCTTTCAACTCCACCACGAATTCATGCCTAGGGGGCATGTCATCTTTGCTTCGCGCCCTAGGCTGTGATTTTCGGGGCTCATAGGGCTTCTGTTTCCCTTGAGCTTTTTTCTTCGTGGTCGCCTCATGTACCCGCAGCGGTTGAGGCCGAAAGCGTGCACCACCATGTCTTCATCCTTGGTGTGCAACCTTACCACCATCGCTCCAAACCTATTGAGGTACTCTTTGAGGGATTCCCTCTGATGCTGCCTTACATCAAAAAGATCGTAAGACACTGGTGGAGGGGCCCTGTTGACAAGATACTGCTCCCTGAATAGCGCGGAAAACTGAGCGAAAGACGTGATATGTCCTTCTGGCAAACTCACGAACCATTCTAGCGCAGTTCCTGTCAGCGTGGCCATGAAGAGTTTACAGTGCACTGCGTCGGACCCTCCTGACAACATCATCTGCGTGTGAAACGCAGTGAGATGCGTTTCAGGATCTTCCTTCCCGGTGAACACGGTTTTGGGTCCTACAAAGGTTGCTGTGACCACCGTGTTCATGATTGCTTGGGAGAAAGGCATGGGAAAGGCCCTTGGGGGCACTGGTGGGGCTCGATCATCTTCCCCACGATCTCCAGCTTGTTGTATATGCTGCAAATTCAAACGCAGCTCCTCATTTGCCCGGTGTAACTCTTCGTTCCTGGCCTGTGAGGCAGCCAGGTCTTCCTGCATACGCGCTTGATGCGCTTGAGACTCCGCCACCGTTTCTTGGAGGGCGCGCATCGTTTCCATCAGCTGTTGCATGGTAACGGCGTCGCCTCCGTTTGGTGGAACGGACCCGTGTCTGGTATTCCTCATCTTCTGTGATTTTTTCTCTCACTCTCGTGTATGGGACCTTGTTTTACTCCAGCCCCACGGTGGGCGCCAAATGTTCTTGCCGGTTGACCCGCCTGTCGGTTGACTCACGACACTCACACGCCTCCTTCCTGACGTTGTTATGTGCTTGGTTCTTTCGAAGCAATCTGCACCTGCAAAAGAGAAAGGGGGCGCCCTAGAGGCCGTTTGCACTCCGACGCTCAAGTCAGTATAGGGCAAGCACACCAAGTGTATAAGTTTCTCTGTATGTGTTTAGGTCTAGAAACTGCGTACCTTTGTGAAGTATTTTACTAACCCTTATATAGTCTAGGGTTTACTGCGCCGCTAGCCCTAATTAGGGTTCGCTGCGCTACTAGCCATATTTAGGGTTTACTGGAATACCCTTGCGCCGCTATCACCCAATCTTAGGGTAATCTAGCCCATAAGGTTTCCTTCTCTGGAGTGCAAACTTTAACAGGGTGACCACCTGGATGCCTACTTGTGCACCTAGCCTCTGGGGCCACCTGTTCTGGGAGTGCCTTCACTGTTCACGTGCCATGCATGTAGCTTTACTGGGAAAACCCTAGCTCTGGTGAGCACTCGTCCCCTCAGGACTCTACACCCAACTGTGCTCTCCCTGCTACCCGCATAGGCACTTCGTGATTCAAGCCTCTCCCTACCTCTGGGTATTTAACTGGTCATTGGCCCCCTCTGGGAACCAATCTTAACTGTTCTGTTTATGCTGTTCAAATCACCCAAGGCCGATGTCACCTCGCCATACTCTGTTGCCGAGGACTCCTCGACCTGCCTAGTGACGATGACACCTCCGCCCATCCTGGTGTTGACAACTACTCACCCGTCTCTATGGGCTGACGACTCGTCACCCGTCTCTGTAGGCTGATGACTCGTCACCCCTCTCTGTAGGCTGATGACTCGTCACCCCTCTCTGTAGGCAGATGACTCGTCACCCCTCTTTGTAGGCTGATGACTCGTCACCCCTCTCTGCAGGCTGATGACTCGTCACCCCTCTCTGTAGGCTGATGACTCGTCACCCTGTGGGGTCTATTCCACGTGTCTTTGAATCATGCTGTGGGACCCAGCTGATGTCCGAGGACTGGTCAGTACAGTTACTTTTATTTTCATTATATAAATATGAATGGTATTTTGGCGGGATGTTACAGTTGTCTCTTGTGCATGCCAACCACTGCCCTGAACAGTACGACCACTGTTGTCTCTGGTGCATGCCAACCACTGCCCTGAACAGTACGACCGCGAGTGTCTCCTGCGCATGCCAACATTCTGATGTCACCACTCTGAACCACCCTTTTTGTCTACGTGGCGCGCGTGTAAGACGTTTCATGCTGGGAGTCTGGGTCCCACTTTATCTGTGTGAAGCTCGTCATCGCGCGACAACTTTCCACCGCTGACTCATCCTGGAGAACGACCGATGTCTCCCTCGCCCTGGAAGACGACCGATGTCTCCCTCGCCCTGGAAGACGACCGATGTCTCCCTCTGGGAGACGACCGATGTCTATCCCTGGCGACGCTCGCATGCCTCTCGCGCCTTGGCAATGCCCGCATGCCTCGTGCCCTGGCGATGCCCGCATGCCTCTCGCGCCCTGGCAATGCCCGCATGTCTCGCGCCCTGGCGATGCCCGCATGCCTCTCGCCCGCGCGATGCCTGCATGCCTCGCGCCCTGGCGACGTCCACATGCCTCGCGCCCTGGCGCTCATGTGTAGCAGGCGACCGGCGATCATGCACTACTAGGCTACACTTTCCTTCCTTTTTATTTTAAATAAAACATACATAGAATTCATTTAAAATATAACTCTTTTTATTCCAATTCAAAAGTACAGGTCCTTACAGGTAGCTTCACGTTTCCAAGAGTAGGTCAGCACTACTCCTCGTGCGCCCATGCATGCAACGCTAAGGACGATTTCTTATGCTCAAGCATAGAGCTTCGCATGCACAGCGTATCTAAGACTTAACCCACACCTTGATACGTGTGGTTTTGTGGAACCCACTCTGGTTGATCCAGTATCCTGACCACATACTGAGTGCACTTTCGGCGATCATGTGCACCATAGGCGACTGGCGATCACGTGTAACCTAGGCGACAGGCGATCATGTACTAATCAGGCGATCTCATAGTCTCCTAACTACACTTTCCTTCCTTTTTTATTTTAAATAAAAACATACTTAGAATTCATTTAAAATATATTCCTTTTTATTCCAATTTAATTTTACAGGTCCTTACATTCTCCCCAACAAGAAAAATTTTCGTCCTCCAAAATTGATTTACAAGGAAAAGAGGTATGGATAGGTTTCTCTCATGGGTTCTTCTAACTCCCAAGTTGAATCACCCGATCTCTCATCCCACACCACTTTCACCATGTTGATGGTCTTGCCTCTGAGCTGTTTACTTTGCCGATCGTCAATCCTAACTGGTTTTGCTTCAAAGGACAAGTCATCCCTGATCTGCACATCGTCCACTTCTAGCACATGACTAGGGTCTGCCATGTACTTCCTCAGCTGTGATACGTGAAAGACATTGTGCAGATTCGCTAAATGGGGAGGTAGGGCGATCTCATAAGCCACTGGACCAATCCTCCTTAAGATCTGATATGGTCCCACGAACTTAGGGGACAACTTCTTTGATCTGATCGCCCGTCCTACACCCTTGGTTGGTGTCACTCTCATGAACACATGGTCTCCAGCAGCAAACTCCAAAGGCTTTCTCCTCTGATCTGCATAGGATTTCTGCCTACTTTGAGAAGCTCTCATTCTGCCTTGTATTTGTTTCACCTTCTCGGTCGTCTGCTGAATCAACTCTGGTCCAACCAATACTGTTTCGCCCTCCTGGTACCAGCACAATGGAGTTCTGCATTTCCTTCCATACAAGGCTTCGTATGGCGCTATCCCTATGCTAGCGTGATAACTGTTATTATAGGTAAACTCCACCAGCGGCAACACCTCATCCCAACTTCCCAATTGATCCAAGACACACGTCCTCAGCAGATCTTCCAAGGACTGGATCGTTCTCTCTGACTGTCCATCTGTTTGAGGATGATATGCCGAGCTCATCCTCAACTTAGTTCCCAAACAATCTTGTAAGGTCTGCCAAAACCGTGAAGTGAACCTGGGATCTCTATCCGAAACAATGCTGGAAGGCACTCCATGCAACCTCACAATTTCTCTGATGTACAGCTGTGCCAATTTGGCCATGGGCATTTTCAAATTCACCGGAAGAAAGTGGGCACTCTTCGTCAGCCGATCTACTATGACCCAGACTGCATCATGACCCTTTACCGATCTGGGTAAATGGGTAACAAAATCCATGGCGATGCTGTCCCATTTCCACTCAGGGATATCCAGTTGCTGTAACAACCCGCCAGGTCTTTGATGCTCTACCTTTGCCTTCTGACACGTCAAGCAGGTAGTAACATACTGGGCGATGTCTTTCTTCATGCCCGACCACCAAAATGACTCCTTCAAGTCATGGTACATCTTGTTCATGCCTGGATGTAGGCTAAGGCGACTCTTGTGACCTTCCTCTAGGATCATCTTCTTCAACTCTTCATTTGCAGGTATGCAAATTCTGCCATTAAATCTCAAGATCCCATCATCGCCCATCACAAAGTCTCTACCCTGGTCGGTCCCTAGTGACTCCACAGTACGCTTCAGACTAGGGTCCTCCAACTGCTTATCCTTTATCATTCCAAGGAAGTCATTAGTTATAGCCTGCTTACTACAACTAATGTGATTTTCGTGAAATTCTACCCCAAGGTTTAAGTCTCTGAAATGCTCGATCAGTTTCTGCTCTTCCATCATCATGGTGGCTACTTGTATTGATTTTCTACTCAAAGCATCTGCCACTACATTGGCCTTCCCTGGATGATACATGAGTTGAAAATCGTAGTCCTTTAGAAACTCCATCCACCTTCTTTGTCTCATGTTTAGTTCCTTCTGATCGAACAGGTATTTCAGGCTCTTATGGTCACTGAACACCTGGAACCGAGCTCCATATAAATAGTGCCTCCAGATCTTCAAGGCAAACACCACAGCCGCCAACTCCAAATCATGCGTAGGGTAGTTCCTCTCATGAACCTTGAGTTGCCTTGAAGCATATGCAACCACTCTTTTCTCTTGCATCAAAACACATCCCAAACCCTGATGTGAAGCGTCACAGTAGACATCAAAAGGTCTTCCTACCTCTGGGATCACCAGCACTGGAGCACTAGTCAACCTTTCCTTTAGTTCCATGAAGCTCTGCTCACATCGGTCGGTCCAAGCAAAAGGTTGATCCTTGCGGGTCAGCTGTGTTAAAGGAGCCACTACCTTGGAAAAGTCCTCAATAAACCTCCGATAGTAGCCAGCCAAACCCACAAAGCTCCTTATCTCAGTGACTGTCTTAGGACGTTCCCACTGCAGCACTGCCTCTACCTTGGCTGGATCCACTGAGATCCCCCGAGCAGATATCACGTGTCCTAAGAAGTTGACTTCCTTCAGCCAGAACTCACACTTAGAGAACTTGGCATAGAGTTGCTTCTCCCTCAGAATCTCCAAAACTGTCCTCAGATGTTCTTCATGTTCTTCCTCGGTCCTTGAATAAATGAGTATGTCGTCTATGAAGACTACCACAAACTTATCCAAGAAAGGGCGAAAAATCCTATTCATGTAGTCCATGAACAGAGCTGGAGCATTCGTGACTCCAAACGGCATCACCACATACTCATAGTGCCCATAACGAGACCTAAAAGCTGTCTTTTGAACATCTTCAGCTTTTACCAAAATTTGGTGGTACCCCGATCTCAGATCAATCTTTGAGAACACCGAGACCCCATGTATTTGATCCATCAAATCGTCAATTCTAGGTAGGGGGTACTTGTTCTTGATGGTCAACTTGTTCAACTGCCTGTAATCTATACACAGCTGAGACCCTCCATCCTTTTTCTTAACTAGGAGCACTGGAGCCCCCCATGGAGATACACTGGGTTTGATGAATTGTTTCTCCAACAACTCTTCCACTTGCTTCTTTAATTCTACCAACTCGGCTGGAGCCATCCTGTAAGGTGCCATTGACACTGGTCCAACTCCAGGTACCAAATCAATAGAGAATTCCACTTCTCTCTTAGGAGGTAATCCAAGTACTTCTTCTGGAAATACATCCATGAAATCTTTCACCACATGTATTCTGCTTACGTCCCCTTCATTCTTCACTTCCAACCGAGCTAGCATCACGAAGCACCTCGCCCCTCTTTCCAACTCCGACCACCCATGCTGAGCTGATATCACATCTGACTCTTGGGGGTCTGGAAACGCTATCTTCTGACTACCGCAGTCTATGAGAACGTGATTGGCAGCTAGCCAATCCATTCCCAGGATAACATCCAGGTCCTGAAGAGGTAGGCAGACCAAGTTCACTTTGAATCTGGGTCCCTCTACTATCACTGGACATTCGGGGCAAACTGTAGAGGTCAACACCTGTCCTGACGCAGGTGTAGAGACCAACAGTTCAAAAGGTAACTCCTTCACTAGAAGGCCCAACTCGGCTACACACAAGCTTGACATAAAGGAGTGTGTCGCTCCAGAATCAAACAAAGCTTTTACACCTCTACCAGCTATAAAACAAACACCTTGCACGAGGTTACCTGACTGAGACGCTTCTGCTCCTGACATGGCAAACACTCTCCCTGTTGCCTGAGGTCTGCTGCCTTCGTTTCTCAACTGCTGAGAACCACTTGGTTGAGTCATCCTATTCTGGGTAGGACAATCTCTTGCAACGTGTCCCGTCCTTTGGCAAGCAAAACACCTTCTCTCCGAAGCCTTCTTGGGGCACACATTGGGCGTGTGTGGTCCACCACAATGGAAACACTTGGGTTTCCAAGGTTGTTGCTGCTGAAACTGGGATGACGTTGTTCCCGCCCGATGTGGTGGAGGTCTCACATAGGGCTTGCTTTGTGGGTGCTGCGCCTTA
This sequence comes from Phaseolus lunatus, assembly GCA_013389735.1. Lineage (NCBI taxonomy): Eukaryota > Viridiplantae > Streptophyta > Magnoliopsida > Fabales > Fabaceae > Phaseolus > Phaseolus lunatus. Next base: position 29,211,904 of record CM023864.1, on the reverse strand, counting down.
GCCTTCCCACTGGAAGAACCCCCTGGGTGTGACCTGATCACCCGAGAATCACCCTTTTCTAGAGTCTCCACCATCTTCGCCTTCTCTACTAAGGCGTGAAATTCCCTGATACACATCGGGGCTATGGTCCTCTTCAGCCCATGCTTCAGTCCCTCTTCAAACTTCCTACACCTCCAAGCCTCAGAGGTCGCCTGGGTGTAGAATTGTAAGGACCTAGAAACTTTAATAGGAATAAAAGTTTTATATTTAAATAATTTCAGAAAAATGTTATTATTTAAAATACAAAGAGTTGGTAAATGAAGTTTCGTAGTAGCAGACATCGGACGTCGCCCATGATCTGGGGTAAGCTAGTAGAGGTCGGTCGGCTAACATGTAGATCAAGAAGAGTAAAGGAGGAAATGTGTAGCTAAGAAGTCTCCTACGAGATCGCCGTTAGTGAAGACGGAGGCGATCTCCGACTCCTCTGGCACATAATCGTCTGTCGCCTAGAGGAGACATGAGCGCCAATCGCCTAGAGTGTACGTGATCGGCGGGAATGCACGTAGTATGTGGTCAAGATACTGGATCAACCAGAGTGGGTTCCAACAACCACACGTATCAAGGTGTGGGTTAAGCCTTAGATACGCTGTGCATGCGAAGCTCTACGCTTGAGCAAAAGAGATCACCCTTACTGTTGCATGCATGGGCGCACGAGGAGTGATGCTGATCTACTCTTGGAAATGTGAAGCTACCGACGTCACCGAGTCATGTGGAGATGATACCTTGGACGTAACATCGTGGAATGAAGAACCTTCAGGAAGGCGTGGCGATGTGTCGTCGGGCATCGCCAGGGCGCGAGGCATGCGGGCATGGCCAGGGTGAGAGGCATGCGGGCATCGCCAGGGCGCGAGGCATGTGGGCATTGCCAGGGTGAGAGGCATGCGGGCATCGCCAGGGCGCGAGGCATGCGGGCATCGCCAGGGCGCGAGGCATGCGGGCATCACCGGGGCGCGAGGCATGCGGGATCGCCAGGGTGCGAGGCATGCGAGCATCGCCAGGGCGCGAGACATCGGTCGTCCGCTAGGATGAGTCATCGGTGGAGAGTCATCGCGCGAGAGGTCATCGGTGAAGAGTCATCACGCGAGAGGTCATCGGTAGATAGTCATCGCGCGAGCGGTCATCGGTGGAAGATTATCGCGCGATGTCGAGTTGCACACAGATAAAGTGGGACCCAGACTTCCAGCATGAAACGCCCTGCACGCGCGCCACGTAGACAAAAAGAGTGGTTCAGAATAGTGACATCAGAATGTTGGCATGCGCAGGAGACACTCGCGGTCGTACTATTCAGGAAGTGGTTGGCATGCGCAAGAGACAAACATGGTCGTACTGTTCAGAGAAACGTACACTCAGACTTCTCTGCAGAGTGGGTGGTGGCAGCTGCTTTTGTGGACAAGCTGGTTTAAGATGCAAAAACCCACTTCTGAGAGAGGGGAACGTTGCAGTTGTTCAAGAGCGAAAGAGTGAGTTTACCTCCCGTCTCCTCCATTCTCTCCTTCGCACTGCGATTCTGGCACCTTCACACAAGAGTACGACGAGCGACGACCACCATTAGAGCACCTGGGAGGTTCTCTGCAAGTCCTTCAAACCAGACGCAAAAACAGAGCCAAGGCATTCTTTAAGCTTCGTTGGGTTTCGGAGCTCCTGGTGTTTTGCGCAAGTCCAGGTAAGGGAAGCTAGCCTTCATTTTCAATACAAGCCATAGATTAGCTGTTTCTGAAGTGAGGGCGATGTGGTCGCCGGTTTCGTTTTCATCTTCGTGAATGCTCTGTTCTATGTGTTTGGGCGACGTGGTCGCCGGTTTTAAATACAGACTTCGAAATACCTTGTTTTTGAACCAGATCGCCGGTTTTGGCGTTGTTTGCGAACTCCCTGTTTTTGGTGTTGCTTTGAAACTGTTTGAGATTTAAATGAGATATTCGAAAATAAGAACCTTGGAGTGAGTTTTGCTGTGATTGAAATCATTCCTTTAAGTGTTATGTGATGTGTTGAATGTGGTGAATGTGGGATCAAGGCATAGTATTTTCAGGAAAGAAAATACCGTGTAAGATCGTGTAGGATGTGCATTGATCGGTGATTCCTAATGAGATTATCCTGACTCTCCTGAGATAATGGATTCATATAGATGAAGTTATTCAGGCGTTGAGAGTCGAAGGAGGTTCATATGTATGGGTGAGTCGTGTGAAAAAGAACGAGCTCGGCCTGTTATATGGATTAACCCTGTCATACTGTGAGAATGGTGAACTTGAGATCGAGAATGTGTTGATGCGCATAGCTGTGGAAACATTACAGCAGTTTAGTATGACAGGTGCAGATCTCTGAGTCTAGTCAATGCACGAGTCTTCCGGAAGTAGTGTCAAGTGTCTTGTGTGCTGAGTCAGTGGTAGTCTGACGTGTGAAATGAGGGACCTTGAAATTGATAGACACTTGATGCAGTTTGTGAAATAGAATGACTCTGTGCAAATATTGTAAAGTGTGTGATTTCTTGGCGATCAGGTGAATGGAATGAGAAACTTTATAGTTTTATGTGGGTATCTTGAATTTGTTTTATCCTGATTTTTATGTTCATATTTAAACTCTCTTTAAAATATATAGCTTACCCTGCATGTTCTGCTCTATGGCTGTTTTTCTCCTAAAACTGTGATGATCGTGTAATTTTTACACGGGAGCAGATGATCTTCCAGGAAGTAGAGCTCCTTAGTGAGTGGTCGCCGGGGAAGAGATCGCCTGTTTCTATCTCTTGGTGGTGATCGCCGGATTTATGTCCTGATAGCAGATCGCCTGTTTTGGGGTCTTCTGTTAGGAGATCGCCGGTTTATGTATGGAGACCGCCGTTTTCGTTGTATTTGATTGATTTCGTTAAGTTTTGAAAAACATTTGACTGGTTATGTATTAAACTCCCTGTGAGGAGCAACTTCATTACTTATATATATAATTATGTTCTCTTCAACATTATTTGTTTACCTTTATTTTCATTATATAAATATGAATAGTTTTTGGTGGGATGTTACAAGAATCGGGTGAGATACTCAAACCGAGCAGCATAAGCATTCACTGACATCTCCCCCTGCTCCAATCTGAGGAATTCTGCTTCCCTCGCAAATCTTGCACTATCTGGGAAGTATTTTTCCAGAAATTTCACCCTAAAGCTCTCCCAGTCTAACACATCCTCTCGGGCCTCCATCATCTGCTGAGCTCCCATCCACCAGAACTCGGCCTCTCCAGATAGCAGATAGGTGGCGAACACCAATTTCTTCTCTTCAGGGCAGGAGGTCGCCCTAAAGATTTTCTCCAACTCCCTGACCCACTGATCTGCTTGATCAGGGGTAGCATTCCCACTGAACTTGGGTGGGTTGTGCCTCATGAACTCGGTCAGTCCCATCTGTTCCTGAGGCTGACCGACGTGGGAATTTGTTTCAGCCGACCGAGCAGTTTCCCAGTGGTGCATTGTAGCTTGATGGTTCTGAGCCATCGCTGCATTCTGTTGTTGGATGGCAGTTGCCATCATCTCAATAGCCTTGGCAATCTGGCTCATTTCCAAAGAAGGTTGGGGAGGGGTAGGAGGTCTACGTGTCATCTTCTTTGTTTCAGATTTTGAAACTATGGGATTCTATATTCCCTACAACTACAAGAATGAGATCGATAAGAAATCAATTCATTCAGGAGGTAACATCTAGACCTTACAAAGGTCAGCATCTCAAAGTCATTAAGAATTTGAGCTCATCAACAGAATCATAATACTTATTATAACCTCAAGCAAAACACCAGAACAGCTACTGGTATACAACCATCAATCCAAACAACCACTTTCAATCAATTACAAAAACACTCAATAAAATGAAATAAATCACACCAGAATTCAATGTATGCTAAACATCAAACCTTTGGAATTAAGATTGAGAATCATCTCGATCCAGTTATGAGTGTGCACCCTCACTACTTTATCAAGATCCTCTCATTCTTAATACTAAGATTTTCAGTTAGGGCATACATTCACTAAAGCACACACAAAATTTCAATACAAAAACGTTTGAAAACCTTTCACTATAGTTGTTATTTAAAACTCAAATAAATTTTATGAGCAGAAGAAACACAATGGATCCACAGCCCTCAGGTCATCCTAAGGACGAACTGCTCTGATACCATTAATGTAACATCCCGCCAAATACTTTTCATATTTATATAATAAAAATAAAGGTAAACAAATATATTGAAGTGAACATAATTATATATATGTAATGAAGTTTCTCCTCACAGGGAGTTTAATACATAATCGGTCAATTTTCCAAAAACTTAAACAAAATTACAGTAAAATAGAAAGACAGGCGATCTCCTAACAGCAAAAGGCGATCTCCTATTAGAGAACGGCGATCTCCTATCAGAAAACAGAAAAAGGGTGATCGCCTAACAGAAACAGAAACAGGCGATCTCCTTTCGGTGACCACTCACTGAAGAGCTCTCCTTCCTGCAACATCATCTGCTCCCGTGTAAATTATACACGATCATCACAATTTTAAGAAAACAGCCACAGAACCAAACACGCAGGGTAAGCTAGATATTTCAAAGAGAATTTGGATATGAAACTTTAAAATCAAGATAAAACAATTTTAACACACTCACGTAAAATCCATCAACTTTCCCATTCATTTCACACACTTCACAATTTCATCAAGAGTCGTTCAATTCACATAATTCCATCAAGTGTCTATCAATTCAATGTTTCTCATTTCTCACATCAGACTTCCACTGACTCATCACACAAGACACTTGACACTACTTCCGGAAGACTCGTGCATTGACTAGACTTAGAGATCTGCACCTGTCATACTACACTGCTGTAATGTTTGCACAGCTATGCGCATCAACACAATCTCGATCTCAATTTCATCACTCTCACAGTATGACAGGGTGAATCCACACAACAGGTCAAGTAGTTATCTTTCAAACACTTACCCATACGTATGAACCTCCATCGACTCTCAACGCCTGAATAACTTCATCTATATGAATTCATTATCTCAGGAGAGTCAGGATATCTCATTATAGAAATCACCGATCAATGCACATCCTACATGATCTTACACGGTATTTTCTTTCCTGAAAATACTATGCCTTGATCCCACATTCACAACATTCAACACATCATATAACACTTAAATGAACGATTCCAATCACAGCAAAACTCGTTCCAAGCTTCAGATTTTCGAATATCACATTTAAATCTCAAACAGTTTCAAACAACACCAAAAACAGGGGAGTTCGAAAAACAACGCCAAAACCGGCGATCTCGTCCAAAAACAGGGGATTATGCAATAACAGTTGAAAACCGGCGACCACGTCGCCCCATCATCAAAATCATCTAATATAAGGTTTTCGTTGGAAATAAGGCTAGCTTCCCTTACCTGGACTTGCGCAAAACACCAAGAGCTCCAAAACCCACCGAGCTTAAAGGATGCCTTGGCTCTATTTTAGCGTCTGGTTTGTAGAACTTCCAGAGAACCTCCCAGGTGCTCCAAGGGCAGCCGTCGCTCGTCGCACTGGTGCTTGAGGATGCCTAAATCGAAGCGCGAAGGAGAGAAAAGGAGAAGAATGAAGGTAAACTCACTCTTTCACTCTTGAACCACTGCAACGTCCTTTGCCTCTCAGAAGTGGGTTTTTGAATCTTAAACCAACTTGTCCACAAAAGCCGCTGCCACCACCCACTCTGCAGGGAAGTTTGCGTGTACACTTCCCTGAACAGTACGACTACGCGTGCCTCTGCGCAGGCCAACACTCTGATGTCACTATTCTGAACCACCCTTTTTGTCTACGTGTCGCGCGTGCAGTACGTCTGATGCTGAGAGCCTGGGTCCCACCTTATCTGTGTGAAACTCGACATCGCGCGATAACCTTCCACCGATGACCGCTCGCGCGATGACTATCCACCGATGCCTCATCGTGGAGGACGACCGATGTCTCTCCCTGGGAGACGACCGATGTCTCGCCCTGGCGATGACTGCATGCCTCGCGCCCTGGCGATGCCCGCAAGTCTCGCGCCCTGGCGATGCCCGCATGCCTCGCGCCTTGGCGATGCCCGCATGCCTCGCGCCCGGCGATGTCTGCATGCCTCGCACCCGGCGATGCCCGACGACACATCGCCACGCCTTGCTGAAGGTTCTTCATCCCACTATGTTACGTTCAAGGTATCATCTCCACATAACTTGGTGACGTCGGTAGCTTCACGTTTCCAAGAGTAGGTCATCACTACTCCTCGTGCGCCCATGCATGCAACACTAAGGACGATTTCTTATGCTCAAGCATAGAGCTTCGCATGCACAGCGTATCTAAGACTTAACCCACACCTTGATACGTGTGGTTTTGTGGAACCCACTCTGGTTGATCCAGTATCCTGACCACATACTGAGTGCACTTTCGGCGATCATGTGCACCATAGGCGACTGGCGATCACGTGTAACCTAGGCGACAGGCGATCATGTACTAATCAGGCGATCTCATAGTCTCCTAACTACACTTTCCTTCCTTTTTTATTTTAAATAAAAACATACTTAGAATTCATTTAAAATATATTCATTTTTATTCCAATTTAATTTTACAGGTCCTTACACACAGTGCCATGCACGTAATGGGTTAACAGTGTCACTGATCACTGACCAGCTTACTAGCTCTCTCATACGATCCTCATGCACGACCCTACTGGCGAGCAACTCTTCTTCTTCTGGTTTGGAATCATGCGAGGTGCATGCGTAACGCTCTCGCTGGGAGCCTGGGTCCTAGTTTAACTGCGTGTAGTAAGAAACCCCGATGACCATGCACTGATGACTGATCAGTGCTTCATTACTTCTCGCGCTCTGCTTCCAGGCGCTCATCTAGGTACTGATCTATGGGTGGTGGTCACTCGGTAACTGACCACCGATCACCGTTCTGAGTGATCTCCTCCTTGATTCACCTGCTATCTTATTCCACGTGTCACCCTGTGAATGGTCCACGTGGTCATCTGCTGCTGACGTCATTGACTACCGATGACCGACCGGATCACACATGATGTGAGTTGATTTTATGATTGTTCATTTTTATGGTGACACTTTACTTATGATTGGATTTTATGAGACAAGTATGGTGAGAACCTAAGGAAAATCCCCAATGGACATTAACTTAACTAAGTGGTTAAGTAGATCTGAAGGTTCATTTCATAAAGGCAAAAGGAAAAGACATGGATTAAGGTGATTATGATGCTAAACCGAAACTTAGAAATTAGAAAGGAGAAAAGGAATTCATCAATGGTGTACAAGCCATTCCAAATGATGCTTCCAACTCACAAAGGAGTCTCCAAATTTGAGAACAAGCAAAGACAAGAGAAGGAAACCAAAAAGTAACAATGGAATGAAAAATGGAAGAGATGATGAAAGAAGGAACTTATGGAGATGGAGCTTGGAAGGGATCACGCCACATAATGGGATGGTATCACCAAGATGAGTGGAAGGAGGCCGCCACTTGAGAGCATCATCACCCACAAGATAAGACCAATTTAGGAGGAGCTCACTCACTCACTAATCACATAAGAATTTGTGTACAGTAATTTTACTTTAATTTTCAACTTGTGAATACATGAGGTAGGCCTCCCTATTTATAGATTTAGGAGCCTTGGAAAGCAAGCTTAAAGGGTAGAATGGGAAAAGGGAAAAAAGTGGGCAGCCATAGGGTTTGACTATGTCTGTAAGGACCTAGAAACTTTAATTTGGAATAAAAGTGTTATATTTAAATAATTTCAGAAGATGTTATTATTTAAAATACAAAGAATTGGTAATAGAAGTTTCGTAGTAGTCGGACATCGGACGTCGCCCAAGGTCTGGGGTCAGCTGGTAGAGGTCGGTCGGCTGACCATTGTATCAACCGAGTAGTCAGGTGCGATGACTTTATCGCGAGGTGATCACGTGGGTGTGCTCGAGGAAGACATGTGGATCAATAAGAGTAAAGGAAGAAAAGTGTAGCTAAGAAGTCTTCTACGAGATCGCCGTTATTGAAGACGGAGGCGATCTCCGACTTCTCTGGCACATAATCGCCTGTCGCCTAGAGGAGACATGACCTCCAATCGCCTATGGTGTACGTGATCGACGGGAGTGCACGTAGTATGTGGTCAAGATGCTGGATCAACCATAGTGGGTTCCAAAAACCACGCGTATCAAGGTGTGGGCTAAGCCTTAGATACGCTGTGCATGCGAAGCTCTATGCTGGAGCATAAGAAATCGTCCTTAGTGTTGCATGCATGGGCGCACGAGGAGTAGTTCTGACCTACTCTTGGAAATGTGAAGCTACCGATGTCACCAAGTCATGTGGAGATGATACCTTGGACATAACATAATGGGAGGATGAACCTTCAGCAAGGTGTGACGATGTGACATCGGTGACCAGAGTAAGACGATGTGTTCTTGTCACACACAAGGGCGATAAGAGATCGCCAACAGGATGAGAGGAACATCGGTCATCAACCAGGATGGGAGACACATCGGTGGTCTGCCAGGGTAAGACATCAGTGGTCTGCCAGGGTGAGACATCGGTTGTCTGCCAATGTGAGACATCGGTGGTCCTCCAGGGTGAGACATCGGTTGTCTGCCAGGATGAGGAATCAGTCGTCCGTCAGGAAGAGGAATCAGTCATCACCAGGATGAGGCACATCAGTCATCGCCGGTATGAGAGACACGTCGGTCGTCTTCCAGGGAGAGACATCAGTCGTCCGTCAGGAGCAGTCATCGGTGGAAGGTTATCGCGCCATGTTGAGTTTCACACAGATAAGGTGGGACCCAGGCTCCCAGCATGAAACGTCCTGCACGCACGACACGTAGACAAAAAGAGTGGTTCAGAATAGTGACATCAGAGTGTTGGCCTGCGCAGAGGCACGCGTAGTCGTACTGTTCAGGGAAGCGTACATGCAAACTTCCCTGCAGAGTGGGTGGTGGCAGCGGCTTTTGTGGACAAGTTGGGTTAGATTCAAAAACCCACTTCTGAGAGGCAAAGAACGTTGCAGTGGTTCAACAGTGAAAGAGTGAGTTTACCTTCATCCTTCTCTTTTCTCTCCTTCGCGCTGCGATTCAGGCATCCTCAAGCACCAGTGCGACGAGCGACGACTACCCTTGGACACCTGGGAGGTTCTCTGCAAGTTCTCCAAACCAGACGCTAAAACAGAGCTAAGGCACCTTTAAGCTCGGTGGGTTTTGGAGCTCTTGGTGTTTTGCGCAAGTCCAGGTAAGGGAAGCTAGCCTTATTTCCAACGAAAACCTTATATTAGATGATTGGGATGATGGGGCGACGTGGTCGCCGGTTTTTCAACTGTTATTGCATAATCCCCTATTTTTGGACGAGATCGCCGGTTTTGGCGTTGTTTCTCGAACTCCCCTGTTTTTGGTGTTGTTTGAAAACTGTTTGAGATTTAAATGTGATAATCGAAAATCTGAACCTTGGAATGAGTTTTGCTGTGATTGGAATCGGTCATTTAAGTGTTATATGATGTGTTGAATGTTGTGAATGTGGGATCAAGACATAGTATTTTCAGGAAAGGAAATACCGTGTTGAGATTGGTTATGTGGTGTATTGATCAGTGAGTATCCTGTGAATGAGACGATCCTGACTCTCCTGATATAATGGAATCATATAGATGAAGTTATTCAGGCGTTGAGAGTCGACGGAGGTTCATATGTATAGGTGAGTTGTTTGAAAGAGAACGAGCTTGACCTGTTGTATGGATTAACCCTGTCATGCTAGGCTAGTGATGATATTGAGATTCATTTATACGCTTGTGAATGTGTGTGATTTCACAGTGACCCTGTGAATGTGTGTGATTTCACAGTGGTGCAGTATGACAGGTGCAGGTCTCTGGATGCTAAGTTCAACGCACGAGTCTTCCGGAAGTAGTGTCAAGTGTCTTGTGTGATGAGTCAGTGGAAGTCTGATGCGAGAAATGAGAAACATTGAAATTGATAGACACTTGATGGATTATGTGAATTGAACGACTCTTGAGGAATTGTGTAATATGTGATTACTTGATGGTCATGTGAAGGGAATGAGAAAGTTGATGGTTTTTACGTGGGTGTCTTAAAATTGTTTTATCTTGATTTTAAAGTTTATATCTAAACTCTCTTTCAAATATCTAGCTTACCCTGTGTATTTGGTGTTGTGTTTGGCTTTTTCTTAAAACTGTGATGATCGTGTATAATTTACACGGGAGCAGATGATGTTGCAGGAAGTAGAGCTCCTCTGTGAGTGGTTGCCGGAAGGAGATCGCCAGTTTCTGTTTCTGTTAGGCGATCACCCTTTTCTGTTTTCTGATAGGAGATCACCATTTTCTGATAGGAGATCGCCCTTTTCTGTTAGGAGATCGCCTGTTTTTCTATTTTTGCTGTATTTTTGTTTAAGTTTTGGAAAATTGACCGGTTATGTATTAAACTCCCTGTGAGGAGCAACTTCATTACATATATATACATATGTTCGCTTCAATATTATTGTTTTACCTTTATTTCATTTTATAATTACAAAAAAGATTTGGCGGGATGTTACATTAATGGTATCAGTGCAGTTCTTCCTTAGGATGACCTGAGGGCTGTGGATCCATTGTGTTTCTTCTGCTCATAAAATCTGTTTTAGTTTTGAATAACAACTATAGTGAAAGGTTTTCAAACGTTTTTGTATTGAAATTTTGTGTGTGCTTTAGTGAATATATGCCCTAACTGAAAATCTTAGTATTAAGAATGAAAGGATTTTGATAAAGTAGTGAGGGTGCACACTTATAACTGGATCAAGTTGATTCTCAATCTTAAATTCTGAAGGTTTGACGTTTAGCATATATTGAATTCTGGTGTGTTTTATTTCAGTTTATTGAGTGTTTTTGTATTGATTGAAAGTGGTTGTTTGGATTGATGGTTGTATACCAGCAGCTGTTCTGGTGTTTTGCTTGAGGTTATAGGTATCATGATTCTGTTGATAAACTCAAATTCTAAATGACTTTGAGATGTTGACCTTTGTAAGGTCTAGATGTTACCTCCTGAATGAATCGATTTCTTATCGATCTCATTCTTATAGTTGTGGGGGAGATATAGAAACCAATAGTTTCCTAATCTTCTACAGAGAAGAATGGCTCCTAGACAGCCTACCCCTCCCCAACCTTCTGCTGAAATGGGCCAGACCGCCAGGGCCATTAAGATGATGGCGAGTGCCATCCAGCAGCAGAATACGGCGATGTCTCAGAATCACCAAGCTACAATGCAGCATTGGGAGACCGCCAGATCGGCTGCAACAGCTTCCAACGTCGGTCAGCCTCAGGAGCAGATGGGACTGACCGAGTTCCTCAGGCACAACCCACCTAAGTTCAGTGGGAATGCTACTCCTGACCAAGCAGATCGATGGGTCAGGGGTTTAGAGAAAATCTTCAGGGCGACCTCCTGCCCTGAAGATAAAAAGCTGGTATTCGCCACATATCTTCTGTCTGGAGAAGCTGACCTCTGGGAACTCAGCAGATGATGGAGGCCCGAGAGGAAGTGTTGGATTGGGAGAGCTTCAGGGTGAGGTTCCTGGAGAAATACTTCCCAGACAGCGCAAGGTTTGCGAAGGAAGCTGAGTCCCTAAGGTTGGAGTAGGGGGATATGTCTGTGAACGCCTATGCTGCTCGGTTTGAGTACCTCGCCCGATTCTATACCCAGGCGACCTCTGAGGCTTGGAGGTGTAGGAAGTTTGAAGAAGGTTTAAAGCATGAGCTGAAGAAGACCATAGCACCCATGTGCATCAGAGAGTTTCATGCCTTAGTAGAGAAGGTAAAGATGGCGGAAACCTTGGAAAGGGGTAATTCTCGAGTGATCAGGTCACACCCAGGGGGGTTCCTTCAGTGGGAAGGCCAAGGTGCAGCACCCACAAAGCAAGCCTTATGCGGGACCTCCACCACATCGGGCAGGAGCAGTTTCGCCCCAGTTTCAGCAGCAACAAACATGGAAACCCAGATGTTTCACGTGCCAAAAGATGGGGCACATATCTAGAAGATTGTCCTAGCAGAAATAGGATGACTCAATCCAGTGGTTCCCAACAGATGAGGAATGAAGGCAGCAGACCTCAGGGAGCAGGGAGAGTGTTTGCCATGACAGGAGCAGAGGTGTCTCAGTCAGGTAACTTGGTGCAAGGTGCCTCGTGAATCCTAGCTCGGTTGGGAGTGAAGAATGAAGAGGACGTAAGCAGGATACCTGTGGTGAAAGATTCATGGATGTATTTCCAGAAGAAATACCTGGATTACCTCCTAAGAGAGAAGTGGAATTCTCTATTGATTTGGTACCTGGAGCTGGACCAGTGTCAATGGCTCCAGCTGAGTTGATGGAATTTGTTCCGGTCGGTCATCGGTAGTCGATGACATCAGCAGCAGTTGACCACGTGGACCATTCACAGGGTAACACGTGGTAGAGGATAGCAGGCGAATCAGGGAGGCGATCACTCAGAATGGTAATCGCCTCTCGCCTGTGATGATGAGTAATCGCCTATCGCCTTGAGGTGAGTAATCGCCTATCGCCTTGAGGATGAGTAGTCGGTCATCGCCGGTAAGATCAGTAATCGCCCAGATTGCACATGATCGCCGTGTGTTAAGGTTGGGAGATCAGGTGGTCAGCAAGTCGCCGAAAGAGCACATCGCCGGGTGTTTGAGAAGACTTGGCATGCACTTGTTGTATGGTCTAAGTACAGAGGATAAGTGGCATATCTGCCACCATGTGTAATGTGAGCTGCAATGCCCAGGGATAACCAGCTCGCCATGTTAAGGTTGCGCCCAGAGTAGCCTGTGTACAAAGCTACTCCCTGTGTGGATAACTTAGTTGCAGGGGCACAGTGGAAGTAACGTTTCAGCTGCAGACACTCCAGATGATGACATGTGTACGACCAGACGTTATCCACGTGTCATGAGGAATAACCGTCAGGAGAGAGAAAAACTCAGGTATATAAGCGAAACTCTTAATGAATTAAGAGAGGTTTTTTCAGATTCTCATAGCTCACACATTTGAGAGTTTCAGTCACACACGGGTCTCACAGAGAGATTCAGATATAGTTTTGGTGTTCCTGTTGCCTGACTTGAGCGTCGGAGCTACAACGGCCGCTAGAGGCGCCGTCTGTGTGTTTTGCAGGCAGCGTTTGGAGTTCCGGCGGTGGTTCTTGGAGCGTTCCTGCAGAACAGAGGGCTAGACGAAGGAGTGACGAGGCAGTCCTCCACGTTCGAGTCAAGCGGCCGGAACAGAATTAAAGAAGCAAGTGTAAGTTAGATTTAGTTGTACCAAGGTTTAGTTTCAGCTACATATAAGTTATGGAGAGTAAATAAGCAGTATGTTGAAGGTTTAAAGACTTAAGCATGTGTATCCATGGGAAGTACCAGAGTTAAGTTCCAAGAATGAAAGAATGAATTTTCTTTTATTTGAGGCTTGGAAGATGTTTATGTCGATGAAACAGCATGAGATGACTCTAGCTTAACCACAAGCTTAAAAGGAAAGATGAGATATTGTATCTATGTCTAAAGTTCAATTAGACAGAGAAATTTGCTGAAAAATACTAGGTAGAGAAGTTACTGGGATAAAAGAGAAAGCTTCACGCAGAATGGATGCTGTTTTGTTGATCGTGATTTGAAAGATGAGTATGGAAATGGTGGGTTGTGATTTAAGGCTCCTGATTCCGTAAGTCTCCTGAACTTGGCAAATGAGGATGCAGTTCTGCCTGTGAACGTAGAAGGGAAGGAGGTAATGGCTATGGATAGAATAAGGGTAAGCCGTGTTATGATGATGTTGAGTTCTTCTAGCGATGTTAGTAAATTGCAGAAAGTTGGAGGTGGAAGCAGAACTTTCCGTGCCTTGTGTTTCTAATGGGATGGGATTTGCAGCTAATCCTTTAGATGGGCAGTTGTGGTGGTCAGCGTTTCGTTTCTGATCTTAGAAACAATGCTGCATTGTCAGCTGTGGCAACAAGTCCTCACCCTGATCACAGTGAGGGATTTATGATCTGTGTGTTGAATACTGAGCACCCTGAGATCCCATGCAATGCTAATATGGATGTATCCATTGGAATTCCTGAGTGAGCAGCTCCGAAATCCCAACCAGTTGCTTAAGAGGTGGGTTTTTCATAATCTGCTATTAGTAATCAAAGAAAAGATGAACCAGATGGGCGCCTGAAGGAAAGAAGCCATTCTCTTTCAGTCTTTTGCTGCTACAAGGTCGGTTCAACAAGAAACGGTGCTAGAATAGAGGTACTTTGGCAAGATAGTGGCGTTAGAGAATGCTGGTTTAGATGAAAAATCTGGAGTGTGTCTCCAACGCTGCTGAAGGTCCAGTACGATGAGTTGCTTGATAAAGAGGGACCACAGAAACTAGAGGAATGGGTCTCTTCATCTAGAGGGACAGCTACTGATTAATTGGGGATGCGATGTTCGGGTCGTTTAACAGTCAAGCCATGCTCTCCTAAACACCATTCAGGTCGCCCACTTGAGTTCGAATCAGCAGTGGATGCCTGGTGGTATGATGAGTGGTGGGAAGGTGTTGTAACTGCAGCTAATGTCAGTGGTAGAGGGATCTTCGTCAGATGGCTCTGCCTTAGAAAGTGAATCATCATCCATCCCCAAAGTTGAAGTTGCTAAGAAGGTGAGCAAGAATCGTTTGGTTGGGAAACCCTTGTGGATCTGGAAAATATGAAGGGAATAACTTTGAGGGAGCCACTCTATGTCGCTCATGAGGACAAGGATAATAACTCTTGTAGAGGCAGTGATGATGTTGACAATGAGGAGAAGACCTTTGGAGTTGTAGTTGGAAATCATGCATTTATGAAAGTGACACCGACCAGGGGTGTAGGACGAGCTATCAGATCAAAGGAGCTGTCTCCTAAGTTTGTTGGACCATATCAGATCTTAAGGAGGATCGGTCCAGTGGCTTATGAAATCGCCCTACCTCCCCAATTAGCAAATATGCATAATGTCTTTCACGTGTCACAGCTAAGGAAGTATCTTGCAGACCCTAGTCACGTGTTGGAAGTAGACGATGTGCAGATCAGGGATGACTTGTTGTTTGGAGCGAAACCAGTCAGGGTTGACGTTCAGCAGAGTAAGCAGCTCAGAGGCAAGACCATCAACATGGTGAAGGTGGTGTGGGATGACAGATCGGGTGATACAACTTGGGAATTAGAAGGAACCATGAGAGAAGCCTATCCCTACCTCTTTTCCTTGTAATTCAATTTTCGAGGACGAAAATTTTTTCTTGTTGGGGAGAATGTAAGGACCTAGAAACTTTAATTTGGAATAAAAGTGTTATATTTAAATAATTTCAGAAGATGTTATTATTTAAAATACAAAGAGTTGGTAATAGAAGTTTCGTAGTAGTCGGACATCGGACGTCGCCCAAGGTCTGGGGTCAGCTGGTAGAGGTCGGTCGGCTGACCATTGTATCAACCGAGTAGTCAGGTGCGATGACTTTATCGCGAGGTGATCACGTGGGTGTGCTCGAGGAAGACATGTGGATCAATAAGAGTAAAGGAAGAAAAGTGTAGCTAAGAAGTCTTCTACGAGATCGCCGTTATTGAAGACGGAGGCGATCTCCGACTTCTCTGGCACATAATCGCCTGTCGCCTAGAGGAGACATGACCTCCAATCGCCTATGGTGTACGTGATCGACGGGAGTGCACGTAGTATGTGGTCAAGATGCTGGATCAACCATAGTGGGTTCCAAAAACCACGCGTATCAAGGTGTGGGCTAAGCCTTAGATACGCTGTGCATGCGAAGCTCTATGCTGGAGCATAAGAAATCGTCCTTAGTGTTGCATGCATGGGCGCACGAGGAGTAGTGCTGACCTACTCTTGGAAATGTGAAGCTACCGACGTCACCAAGTCATGTGGAGATGATACCTTGGACATAACATAATGGGAGGATGAACCTTCAGCAAGGTGTGACGATGTGACATCGGTGACCAGAGTAAGGCGATGTGTTCTCGTCACACACAAGGGCGATAAGAGATCGCCAACAGGATGAGAGGAACATCGGTCATCAACCAGGATGGGAGACACATCGGTGGTCTGCCAGGGTGAGACATCGGTTGTCTGCCAGTGTGAGACATCGGTGGTCCTCCAGGGTGAGACATCGGTTGTCTGCCAGGATGAGGAATCAGTCGTCCGTCAGGAAGAGGAATCAGTCATCACCGGGATGAGGCACATCAGTCATCGCCGGTATGAGAGACACGTCGGTCGTCTTCCAGGGAGAGACATCGGTCGTCCATCAGGAGCAGTCATCGGTGGAAGGTTATCGCGCGATGTCGAGTTTCACACAGATAAGGTGGGACCCAGGCTCCCAGCATGAAACGTCCTGCACGCGCGAAAGGTAGACAAAAAGAGTGGTTCAGAATAGTGACATTAGAGTGTTGGCCTGCGCAGAGGCACGCGTAGTCGTACTGTTCAGGGAAGCGTACACGTAAACTTCCCTGCAGAGTGGGTGGTGGCAGCGACTTTTGTGGACAAGTTGGGTTAGATTCAAAAACCCACTTCTGAGAGGCAAAGAACGTTGCAGTGGTTCAACAGTGAAAGAGTGAGTTTACCTTCATCCTTCTCTTTTCTCTCCTTCGCGCTGCGATTCAGGCATCCTCAAGCACCAGTGCGATGAGCGATGACTACCCTTGGACACCTGGGAGGTTCTCTGCAAGTTCTCCAAACCAGACGCTAAAACAGAGCTAAGGCACCTTTAAGCTCGGTGGGTTTTGGAGCTCTTGGTGTTTTGCGCAAGTCCAGGTAAGGGAAGCTAGCCTTATTTCCAACGAAAACCTTATATTAGATGATTGAGATGATGGGGCGACGTGGTCGCCGGTTTTTCAACTGTTATTGCATAATCCCCTGTTTTTGGACGAGATCGCCGGTTTTGGCGTTGTTTCTCGAACTCCCCTATTTTTGGTGTTGTTTGAAAACTGTTTGAGATTTAAATGTGATAATCGAAAATCTGAACCTTGGAATGAGTTTTGCTGTGATTGGAATCGGTCATTTAAGTGTTATATGATGTGTTGAATGTTGTGAATGTGGGATCAAGACATAGTATTTTCAGGAAAGGAAATACCGTGTTGAGATTGGTTATGAGGTGTATTGATCAGTGAGTATCCTGTGAATGAGATGATCCTGACTCTCCTGATATAATGGAATCATATAGATGAAGTTATTCAGGCGTTGAGAGTCGATGGAGGTTCATACGTATGGGTGAGTTGTTTGAAAGAGAACGAGCTTGACCCGTTGTATGGATTAACCCTGTCATGCTAGGCTAGTGATGATATTGAGATTCATTTATACGCTTGTGAATGTGTGTGATTTCACAGCGACCCTGTGAATGTGTGTGATTTCACAGTGGTGCAGTATGACAGGTGCAGGTCTCTGGATGCTAAGTTCAACGCACGAGTCTTCCGGAAGTAGTGTCAAGTGTCTTGTGTGATGAGTCAGTGGAAGTCTGACGTGAGAAATGAGAAACATTGAAATTGATAGACACTTGATGAATTATGTGAATTGAACGACTCTTGAGGAATTGTGTAATATGTGATTACTTGATGGTCATGTGAAGGGAATGAGAAAGTTGATGGTTTTTACGTGGGTGTCTTAAAATTGTTTTATCTTGATTTTAAAGTTCATATCTAAACTCTCTTTCAAATATCTAGCTTACCCTGTGTATTTGGTGTTGTGTTTGGCTTTTTCTTAAAACTGTGATGATCGTGTATAATTTACACGGGAGCAGATGATGTTGCAGGAAGTAGAGCTCCTCTGTGAGTGGTCGCCGGAAGGAGATCGCTAGTTTCTGTTTCTGTTAGGCGATCACCCTTTTCTGTTTTCTGATAGGAGATCGCCCTTTTCTGATAGGAGATCACCCTTTTCTGTTAGGAGATCGCCTGTTTTTCTATTTTTGCTGTATTTTTGTTTAAGTTTTGGAAAATTGACCGGTTATGTATTAAACTCCCTGTGAGGAGCAACTTCATTACATATATATACACATGTTCGCTTCAATATTATTTTTTTACCTTTATTTCATTTTATAATTACGAAAAAGATTTGGCGGGATGTTACAATGTCAATCCCGTATTCTAGGCTTATCCTTTTAGAAACTAGGTCAAAATGCCTTCAAATGGGCTAGGAACAAGCAAGAATGCTACCCACACCCCCTACTATGCTAAAGGCACTTTATTCTACCTTATTTCTACTATTTGGACCCCTCATTTGAGCCCAATTTATTTACAACATTTTTCTAAATATTTAAGAAGACTAATAGGAAGAACTTCAAGTGCTCTGAACCTTATCCATTCCTCCTATTGAAGAGGTCTTCCTTTGCTTGTTGAGATGACCCTTTATAGTTGGCATTCTTGGTCATCTTCTTGTGGACTTGGTTTTGAAGTCTTTGTGGGTTTGTATCACAAATTCTGCAAATTCATGCGCAGTTCCTTATTGGTCCTGCGCAGCTCTTCGTTCCTAGCTTGCGACGCGGCCAAGTCAATTTGGATTCGTTCTTGATCCGCCTTGGATGCAGCCACTGTCTCCTGGAGGGCGCGCATCGTCTCCATAATCTGCTGCATGGTGATGTTTTCTCCTCCGTTTGGTGCGACAGCGGTGGGTCCTTGTCTGGTGTTCCTCATATTGCTAGATCTCTCCTCTATGCTTGTGAATGGGACCTTGTTTTATTTCAGCCCCACGGTGGGCGCCAAATGTTCTTGCCGGTTGACTCTCCTTTCGGTTGACTCTAACGACAATCCCACACCATCTTCTTCCTTCTTAGGTTGCTGCTTCACTAGATTGAAACACTCTCTACCTGCAAAGACAAAGGGGCGCCCTAGAGGCCGTTTGCACTTCGACGCTCAAATCAATCCTAGGGCTAAGAAACAATATGTATGTGTGTAACAGTTCTAGTCTCAAGAGCTGCGTACCTCTTTAGGGTTTCTTACTATTGTTTATATAGTATAGGGTTTTCCTTGTCTCTGTTACCCGCATTTAGGGTTTCTGCAGGAATGTCGTTGCGCCGCTATTACCCAGTCTTAGTGTAATCTAGCATGTAAGGCTTCCCTTGCTAGAGTGCAACCTCTCATTGTATGGCCACCTGGGTGCCAACTTGTGCACCTAATCTCTGGGGCCATCCGTTCTGGGGGGGCCCTAACTGTTCACGTCCCATGCATGCAGTCTGCCCCTGGGAAACCCTAACCCTAACGGGCCTTAGTGTTCTCAGGGCCCTTTGCTGGTGCTGCGCCCAAATGCGCTATTCACACCACACTCACGAGCACCTTGTGACTCAGACTTCCCCCTAACTCTGGGCATTTCACTGATAACTGGTGCATATCTTGGGGTCTACCTTTCGTGGCCCAGTTTAGCTGTTTGAATCACTGATGCCCGATGTCACATCGGCTTCACTCTGTTGCCGAGTACACATTGGCATACCCTCCTGATCGATCTCCGAACACTAATCGGCACATTGGCTCATGCCGCTTGAGGGACACTGTCTCACGCCACTTGTGGGACCTAGCTTACGTGGCCCACTACTGCTAGCAGTCGTCGATGTCCGAGGATTGGTTGGTACATATATTATAATAAATAAAAAATAAACAAATTCTTAACATTAACAAAAATTCAAAAATAATTAAAACATAACCAACCTTTTGTACGTGAAGGAAACCTTGGTGAAGAGTGGAAGAGAGTGAATGCGACAGCGACGGGGGCGGCGACGGTGACGGCGCACACAATAGCAGAATGAACAGGCACGACTATGCAACAGTGCTTAAACAATTCAAAAGCCAAAAATAGAGTGAATGGGAGAAACGACGAAGAAGAAGAAACAAAGAGAAGAAGAAGATGAAAGACGAAGAAGAAAGAGGAAGAAGAAGAGGCGAAGAAGGAACTCACACTTGCAAACAGAATGCACCAGCGAACGCGCGAAGGGAGAGGCACAATGATGACTAGCAAACGAAAGTATGAAAAGTGTAAGTGACACGCTCCAGAGTTAAGGTAAAAAATGATGTATAAATGCGGCTGTTTGTAATAGCTGCATTTATAAATCAAGCGCTTTGATTTATAAATCGCTTGATTTATAAATGTGGCTGTTACAAATAACCACATTTATATATGAAAATAATTTAAAAAATGCTACCACGTTTTGTAGGACTATGGTTGAGGTAAAAACGCATTTAATAAACAGTAGTTGTTTGACCTTTTTGCACTAGTGATTCTTTAAAGTGTCACCTAATCAATCAATCTAAAATCAACTCACATCACTATACCTCATGGTGGGCATCATTCTTCAAACCAAAGCATTCAAGTTAAGATTTTTTGTTCATAATGAAATATGTATTTTATAAACGATAGTTAGTTGTCTCTTATACTCTTAATCTTAACTAATATTTTTTAAAGTTTGAATTTTCCTCAACTGATTTCAAGTACCACAAGTAGATATTCATTATCTTTTGTTGATAGTTGTATTGAATCTCTTTGTTAATGATTAATAGATCCTATAATCGACGTTTAAGAGAAGTTACATTCCATTTAAATAGGAGTAAGACTATAACTAAAGATGTACTTTCACTTGAACTATGTAAGAAAATAGAAAAACATGCTGAAAAAGAAAATAAAAATATGCTGAAAAAAATAACAAGATTCTCAAAACATTAAATATTTTTTTTCGTTATTGTTCTTGCCGGTTGACTTGCTTATCAGTTGACTCCACGACGCTCACACGCCTTCTTCCTCACGTTGTGTTGTGCTTGGTTCTTTCAAAGCAATCTGCACCTACAAAAGAGGGAAGGGGCGCCCTAGAGGCCGTTTGCATTCCGACGCTCAAGTTAAGATTGGACAAGAAACACCAAGTGTTTGAGTAACTGTGTTTAGGGTTTGTAATTGCATACCTTTGTGAAGTATTTTACTGCCCCTTATATAGTCTAGGGTTTGCTGCGCCGCTAGCCCTAATTAGGGTTCACTGCGCTGCTAGCCATATTCAGGGTTTACTGGAATACCCTTGCGCCACTATCACCTAGTCTTAGGATAATCTAGCACATAAGGTTTCCTTATCTGGAGTGCAAACTCTAACAGGGTGACCACCTGGATGCCTCCTCGTGCACCTAGTCTCTAGGGTCACCTGTTCTGGGAGTGCCTTCACTGTTCACGTGCCATGCATGTAACTTTACTAGGAAACCCTAGTTCTGATGAGTACTCGACCCCTCAGGACTCTGCACCTAACTGTGCTTTCCCTACCACACGCATAAGCTCTTCGTGATTCAGGCTTCTCCTTACCTCTGGGTATTTCCTTCTTATTGGCTTACTCTGGGAACCAATCTTAGCTGTTCAGATTATGTTGTTCAAATCACCCGCGACCGATGTCACCTTGTCACACTCTGTTACCGAGGACTCCTCAACCTGCAGAGTGACGAAGACACATCAGCCTATTCTAGTGATTATCACGCTGATGACTAATCACCCTTTTCTGTGGGGATACGTTGATGACTAATCACCCTAATAGACCTTACCACTTGTGGGGTCCATCCCACGTGGCTCTGATCCACACTGTGGGACCCAGCTGACGTGGCTCACCCCATACTAGCTGTTCTCGGTGTCCGAGGACTGGGGGGTAGTACGGTAAGCCCATACAATTCTGGGAACTTCCTCAGCCCACCCTCCTTTCGCTTTCTCCAGCCTTCTCTTCAGTCCCCCGAGTAGGACTCGATTGGCTGACTCGACCTGCCCATTGGTTTGTGGGTGCTCGACCGATGCAAACACCTGCTTGATCCTCAGTTCTGTGCATACCTTTCCCAACTGTTGACTCGCGAACTGGGTGCCATTATCAGACACCAAACGCTTGGGTACTCCAAAGCGGCACACTATATTCTTCCACACAAAGTGCTGGATCTTCTGGGCTACTGGCTCAGCCTCGATCCACTTCATGAAATATTCAATGGCGACCACGAGGTACTTCATTTGCTGCACCGCCAAAGGAAAAGGCCCCAGGATATCAATTCCCCAGGTATGGAATGGCCAAGGGCTGTATATCGACCTGAGCTCTTCTGATGGCGCCTTGTACCAATCAGCATGCAATTGGCACTGCTTGCACTGTTGTGCGTACTTAGTGCAATCCTCCCTCACAGTCGGCCAGTAATACCCTGCTCGAACGGCCTTAGATGCCAAAGCACGACCTCCGATATGACTCCCGCACATGACTTCATGGAGCTCTGCCATTATTCTCGCACACTGCTCACCATGTACGCACACCAGGATGGGGTGAGTAAACCCATGCCTGTACAGCTCGCCCCCAATGAGTGTGTACTTGGCCGAGTTCTTCTTTATCTTCCTCGCCTCCATTGGCTCCATTGGTAGCATCCCATTGGCTATGTAACACTTATAGGGCGTCATCCATGTGTCCCCACTCTGCAATAGGTAGACTTGCGATGACCCCTCCTCTGGCGGTATACGCGCGTTGACCCATGGCTTCTTCAGAGTCTCCTGGGTCAACGACCGATGACTCCTCTTCTCACCATCTAACAGGTTGATCTGATGGACTCCTATCAGATTATCAGCTGTATAAGTACGAGGTGCCCTCAGGGTCTCCTGGATGACCGTCCTCTGTCTGCCCCCCTTGCCTGAACCGGCGAGTTTGGCTAACAAGTCAGCTCTGGCATTCTGCTCCCTGGGCACATGCACCAACTCGAAGGTTTGAAAAGAACCTTTCAACCGCTGGACATACTCCAAGTAGGAGGCCATCTGGGGATCTTTAGCCTGATATTCTCCCGCCGCCTGCCCTGTGACCAGCAATGAGTCACTCTTCGCCATGAGACTCTGCGCTCCCATCCTTTCAACCGCTGGACATACTCCAAGTAGGAGGCCATCTGGGGATCTTTAGCCTAATATTCTCCCGCCACCTGCCCTGTGACCAGCAATGAGTCACTCTTCGCCATGAGACTCTGCGCTCCCATCTCCTTGGCCAACAGCATTTCAGCAATCAAGACTTCGTACTCTGCTTGGTTATTGCTGGCTTTGAAGGCAAACCGCAGGGCTTGCTCTATCAATAACCCCTTAGGCCCCTCGAGAATCACCCCCGCTCCACTGCCCTGCTGGTTCGAGGACCCATCTACTGATAACACCCACTTGAAGCTAGGCTCTTCCTGCTGGGTATCTGCCGAGGACATCTCGGCCACAAAGTCAGCATAGGCCTGTCCCTTGATCGGACCTCTAGGCTCATACTGCATGTCAAACTCTTACAGTTCAACCGCCCATCGCACCATTCTCCCCGCAACATCTGGTTTTTGCAAAACCTTTCGTATTGGCAGGTCTGTCATCACCACCACAGTGAAACTCTGGAAGTAGTGTCGAAGTCGCCGCGCCAAGAACACCACGGCCAACGCCGCCTTTTCGATGGCCTGATACCTCACCTCTGGCCCCTGCAACACCTTACTAACAAAGTATATGGGCCTTTAGGTCTGCTCCTGTTCCTGGACCAATACGGAACTTACCGCCTTCTCCGTGAATGCAAAGTACAGCCGCAGGGGCGTGCCAAGCTGAGGCTTGCACAAGACTGGCGGGCTGGCTAGATACTCTTTGAGCTTGACGAAAGCCTGCTCACATTCTGGGGTCCATGAGAATCTGTTGTTCCTTCTCAAGCATTGGAAATATGGATGGCCCTTGTCTCCGCCTGCTGAGACAAACCTAGAAAGGGCAGCCATTCGACCTGTCAATTGCTGCACCTCATTGACCGACGTAGGGCTCCTCATGGTGATGATCGCCGCGCACTTGTCCGGGTTGGCCTCAATCCCCCGTTCCGTAAGGAGGAAACCAAGGAATTTGCCTGCCTCTACCCTGAAGATGCACTTTTCAGGATTCAGCTTTAACCTGTACTTGGCTATGGTATCGAATAGCTCCTCCAAGTTAGCGACGTGCTGATCTCGGGCCTGGGACGTTACCACCATGTCATCCACATAGGCTTGTACATTGCGTCCCAGCATAGGCGCAAGGACTTTATCCATCAGCCTCTGATAAGTAGCACCCGCATTCTTTAACCCAAATGGCTTGACGGTGTAGCAGTAGCAAGACAGCTCAGTCATGAACGCTGTCTTGTATTCGTCCATCGGGTGCATCTTGATCTGATTATATCCAGAGAAGGCATCCAAGAAACTGAGCAGCTTGCACCCCGAGGCATTATCTACCAACGCATCAATGTTGGGCAGAGGGTAGGAGTCCTTCGGGCACGCCTTGTTGAGATCTATGAAGTCTACACACATCCTCCATTTCCCATTGGCCTTCTTTACCAATATGACGTTCGCTAGCCACTCAAGGTACTGGATTTCCCGTATGTGGCCTACCTTTAGTAACTTCAGCGTCTCCTCCCTAATCACCTGCCTTCGCTCTTCATTGAACTTCCTTCTCCTTTGGCGGACAGGTCTAACTTGGGGATCCAACGCCAGGCGATGACACAGAAAATCAGGGTCGATTCCTGGCATGTCAGAAGCGGACCAGGCGAAGGCGTCCATGTGTCGCTCTATCACTCCTACCACTTGGTCCTGGGTCTCTTGAGGCAGGGATTTGCCAAGTTTAAAAATCCTGCCCCCGTTCTCCTTCTCTACCACCTCCTCTGCCGGTTCAGGTCGCCTCTCCCGGGCGACCTCTGCTCGTATGGCCCCGTTGTCTCCTCGGGGCATGTCAGGGTTATCACACCTCCCACCTGGAGGTTGGGCGGTCACCATGCATACTCCCCTTCTCGTCTTGAGGCTGTTCTCATAACACTTCTTAGCCTCTTTTTGGTCTGATTTGATGGTTATCACCATCCCCTCCATCGAAGGCAACTTCATCTTGATATGCCTCGTGGACGCCACCGCCCCTAACCTATTCAGGGCTGGTCTGCCCAACAACATGTTATAGGCAGATAGGGCGTTGACCACCAGATACTTGATGCTCTCTGTGCGGGGAGGCCACTCCACAGTGAAAGTGGTCCTTAGCTGATGGCATTTTCATGTGTTCTTCTTGAATCAAAGTAGAAATAGATGGAGCGGAAGCAATGGGTGAGTGAAACAAGACCCTCCTAGGAGTGATGGTGATCTTGAAGGTGCATGAAATGTATGGGAGTAGGGAGGTTTGGCCAACCCTTGGTGAGGTGAAGGAGATGAAGATCAATTCCTAGAAACTAGGAGAGAGCAAAGCTTGGCACAAACTTGGCAGCATAACTTTACTCATATTAATCTTGAAAATACATGAGGTAGGCCTCCTTATTTATAGATTTAGGAGCCTTGGTGAGCAAGCTTAAAGGGTAGGGATGGAAATACAAAAAGTGGGGCTGCCTAGGGTATTGACTTTAGTCAAACCACACCATCATCCTAATATTCTAGAAGATAGGTCAAAAATGCAACATTTGATAGTACACCCCTCCCTCTTTTGCTAAAGGCACCTATTTGCTAGCACACCCCTCTTTCTATTGCTAAGGGCACCTTTTTGATAGCACACCCCTAAGTGAGCAAGTTTTGCTTTCTACACTACACTAATCTACTAAGCTACCCCTAATGGGCCTCCAAGTAGCATGTACAAGGATCTCTCTCTTCCATCCGTGGCTTCTTCTATGTGTGCTTGGATATGTTTAGCCATGGATCTTGTGAGAGGTCCTAGACGGTCTAGCTCCATGGATAGCCTCCCTCCTTCACGTCCTAGACGCTCACTTCTTGGAGCTAGACGCTCCTCTTGGTCTAGACGGTCTTCTTGGTTTGGGCCTTGGCTTCCTTGGCTAGATGTGCTTGGCCCTCCTCCATCATCCCCTCCCTCTTGAAAAAGGATTTGTCCTCAAATCCCTTGCTTTGTCTTCAACTAGGGGGATGGATGGGGCTGGATGGTGTCCATCATCTCCTCCTCCTTTGAGAAGATCTATCCTCAGATCTACAGATTTGATCTCGGATAGCAGCCTATTGTTTCGGCAAGGCTTGTCCTCCTGGATCAAACGTCCACCTATGGAAATCATCAAACAAAGTAAAGGTGTTAGTGTGAGCAATTGGAGAGAACTTAATTGTATGAAGTTGCCATTTTTGTTTTTCTTTTGTTTTTGGAAACTTTGTACAATATTTCTCTTTTGATGGTTGTATGTGTTCTCTAATCCTCTTATGTATTTGAAAATTTTCAATATTGGTTACCTTTTCCTTAGGCACAATACCTTTAGGAAAGGGTAACAACTTAAAAAGCGAAAGAGGATTAAGTCCACATGCAATTTCAAATGTAGAAATATTAGTAGTCTTGTGGACTACTCCATTGTATGCATGCTCAAAAGGATACTCATCCCAAGAATTGTGATTGTCTTTCATGATTTCTCTAGGCATAGTAAAAAGAGCTATGTTTTCAATTTTATTTTGACCATTCTTTTGAGGATAAAAATTTGAAGAGTACAACTTAATTTCAAGTTTTTCTAAAAGATTCCTCAAATGATGGTTTTCAAATTTTAGAGCTCTATCCAATACTATGCTTGAAGATAAACCATGAAGACTTGTCACTTCTATATAGAAGAGATTATCCATATCCATAAAAATGGAATCAAAACCTTTTGTTGTCCTAGGAAGCTCTAAGATAAAATTGAGGTTTATGTCTTCCCAAGGATCATTTGCAAAAGGTAAAGGAGTATAGAGTTCATGAGACATTACCTTAGGTGTATTTTTAAAACAAGAAATGTATCTAGGGTAATGTCTTTGAACATCTTTTCTCATGGGTAACAAAAGTTTTCCTTTTAAAAGCTCTAGAGTTTTATCAACTCTAATTTGGTCCATGAGTTCTCCTTCATGAAGAATTTTTCTCTTATGTGTAAAGATAGTATCGTTGTTACAACCATTGTTTATGAGAAGTTGCACACTTGGCAATGGTTGTCTCAATAGGACATGACAAGTTTCTTTAGGCACTACTTCACATAAAAATTTGTTTTTGTAGATGCTTGTAAATAACTTGACATTCACTTGGTGATATCCTAGCACATATGAGAAATAATCCACTTTATCTTTATCTATGCAAGCTTCTTTTAAAGACTCTTTTTTTGTTACTATGCTTGCAAGTGTTCCTTTACAAAAGGAAAGGCTAGGTTGTTCAACAAGACGCATATTTTCAAAGGTATTTTTAAATCTTTTGTCTTGTTGAATGACCTTGTGAGAAGGAACACTATTCTCCCACGCCTTTTGTTTCTCAAGGGTTTTCTCATGCTTTTCTTTTTCTTTTTCTTTTTCTTTAGCTTCCCTTTCGGCTTCCTCTCTTTTCTTTTGTATCTTTCTTTCCTTTCTTTCTTTATGGGAAGCAAACAATTTTTCTACCCTCATTTCCCAATCTAGGCAAGTTTCTATATTTTCTTTTCCATGGGAATGGGGTAGGTCTACCCTAACCTTTCTTGGGCTTTCTTGTTCTTTTCTATCTCTTCTATGTCTTCCCTCCCCAAAAGAATCATGCTTTTTAGAGATAGATGCATGAGAAGGTAATTTTTTTGAAATGTGAGACTTCTCATCCTTTGATTTAGTCAATTCATTAGTTTTGGCCTCATTCTCCAATTGTCTATATGAAATGTGTTGTACGTCCTTGGAGAGTTGTTTCAAAAGAGATTTTATGGACCTTACATCACTTTCAATGGACTTGGAAGAGTGAGTAGACATGACTAGAACTTTGTGTATAGAAATGTTTTACTTTTAAGAAAGAAGAGGAAAGTTAATGAAGGTAGCTTTCCAGGTAAGAGAGGTGAGTCACAATGGACTACTTAAATACCAAGTCTTGCCTTAGCCAAAAACTATCCCTCCAAAACCTTTACACAAGTCCTTCTTTAGGTAAAACACTTAGAACACAATGAGGATGAAGAAATCAAATTTTTAATGCAAGAAAACAATGCAAGCTATCAAAGCCTTAAACAAGATTAAACAAGAAATTAACGAAGTGATTAAAGCAAGTTGGTTCAATTAAAGCAATTAATAAAAACAAAATTAAGCTAGACGGCCCTAGGTGAGGCTTCTTGGACACTTGGAGCCCTTGAAGACACACTCACCGTCTAAACGTAATTAAAGAGGTAATTAACAATAAACCAAGTTGCAAAGAAAAAAGAAGACTCCCTTTGTTAATCCTCTTTTGGGTTAGTGCACTTCCTTGTTGTCTTGAATTTTTGATGTTCTAGGTGTTTGTATTGTTTGTTTCAAGCAACCTTGTTTCGGCTTTAGCTTTGTCTCCTCCTTAAAATGATGGCTTTAATTCTCCAATTTCCAGCACCTATTCACAAGAGCTAAACCTAAACCAAGTCAAGTTCCATGCACATATGCACCAAGGAGAATTAAATTCCAGCACCCAAAAGAGAGGTCAAGAAACAAAAGCAAGAAACAAATTTAATTGAATAAAAACAGTACCACCAAAAGGATTTATAATATGACAACTTAGAAAGAGAGTCAAGAAATTAAAGCAAACAATTAAAGGTACTCAATAAAAGTTGGCACACAAAAGGAATACCTAAAGAAAAGCACTAGATTAGATGACCAAATAAAAAAAAAAAAACAGCACCACTGAAAATTGTTGTGGGCCAGAAAACGTGTTTGTTCCCCGATTTATGCTGAGCTGTATTTTTAAAATTTGTCTCTGAAATTTATATTCAAGAAAATTCAGGATCTTATCTAAATAATGGCTTTGGAATCACCTAAAACGCATGCACCATTTTTTTTTAATAATTTTTGCAAATTTGGTGTGCAGTTAGGCCAGCTGGAGCGCTCAAGATTTGCACTCTGATTTTGTAAGATTTATCATATTTTTTCTGTTGACTTTTTTGATCTGATTCTTTTTTTGTCCTTTTTGTAACACTTCAAACTTGCATTTTCCAGAGAATCACAAATTTCCTATGAGTGGAAATAATTTTTAAAACAAAAAACAGCCAGACAGAGAGAGAAACAGGGGAAATCTGGAAAACTGGAAAAAAAACAGCAAGATACCAAAATTTAACACAAAGGAAATGTAAGAAGGAAATTGTGTAAGAACTAAGACACAATTATGAACTCAAACTAAAATTAAAAAGGCAGCAAAGGATCAAAATAACAGCAGATTAAGGCAAATTAAAGAGACCCAAAAACAAGAAACAATCAAGCCAAAAATAGGACTACTAAGAATTGATGACAATTATGGATTCACATGACTTGACACAACATTTATAGATTCAGAAAATAAAGACTCAAAGCATAAAATGAAGCAATTATAAGAAAGCAATAAAGACTCAAATTCCTAAAAGAAAACAGCCACTCAATGTGTAAGGAATCCTATCACAATTGCACAAGAAAATGTTCAAGATCAATTGAACACATGTGCTTCGGTTGGATCTTCCATAAGCACACCAAGAACAATTTAAAATGTAAAAAACAGCAAGACAATTATGGAATTGAAATGACAAGATGAAAATAAAGAAGAACTGAAAATTTAAAAAGACAAGCTACTCATCTTGAAGAACCAAAAGCTCATGATACCAAATGATGGCATTTTCATGTGTTCTTCTTGAATCAAAGTAGAAATAGATGGAGCGGAAGCAATGGGTGAGTGAAACAAGACCCTCCTAGGAGTGATGGTGATCTTGAAGGTGCATGAAATGTATGGGAGTAGGGAGGTTTGGCCAACCCTTGGTGAGGTGAAGGAGATGAAGATCAATTCCTAGAAACTAGGAGAGAGCAAAGCTTGGCACAAACTTGGCAGCATAACTTTACTCATATTAATCTTGAAAATACATGAGGTAGGCCTCCTTATTTATAGATTTAGGAGCCTTGGTGAGCAAGCTTAAAGGGTAGGGATGGAAATACAAAAAGTGGGGCTGCCTAGGGTATTGACTTTAGTCAAACCACACCATCATCCTAATATTCTAGAAGATAGGTCAAAAATGCAACATTTGATAGTACACCCCTCCCTCTTTTGCTAAAGGCACCTATTTGCTAGCACACCCCTCTTTCTATTGCTAAGGGCACCTTTTTGATAGCACACCCCTAAGTGAGCAAGTTTTGCTTTCTACACTACACTAATCTACTAAGCTACCCCTAATGGGCCTCCAAGTAGCATGTACAAGGATCTCTCTCTTCCATCCGTGGCTTCTTCTATGTGTGCTTGGATATGTTTAGCCATGGATCTTGTGAGAGGTCCTAGACGGTCTAGCTCCATGGATAGCCTCCCTCCTTCACGTCCTAGACGCTCACTTCTTGGAGCTAGACGCTCCTCTTGGTCTAGACGGTCTTCTTGGTTTGGGCCTTGGCTTCCTTGGCTAGATGTGCTTGGCCCTCCTCCATCATCAGCTCTATGTACCCCCGCACTTCTACTTGGTCTCCTGCAAACCCGTATAAACAGCCGACGTAGGGCCGCAGCTGGTTGGGGGACAACTGCAATTTGTTGAAGGTTAACCAGAACATCACATCGGCCGAACTTCCTTGATCTACCAGAACTCGATGCACCCTGCGTCCCGCGGTGACTACGGATATCACCACCGGATCATTATCGTGAGGGACAACATCCCGGCGATCTGCCTTTGTGAAGACAAGGTCGATGTCTGGGAAGTGGTCTTCCTCACATGTCTCCACTGTGATCACTGAACGCGCATATTTTTTGCGCTGCGACGAGGTGCACCCTCCTCATGAGAATCCACCCGCTATAGTGTGGATCTCACCATGTATGGGCACTTCGTGCCCCTGATCGGCCCTCGGTGCCACCACCGCCTCTCCCCCTTGTGCCTCCTTCAGGTAGTCACTTAAGAACCCACTCTTTACCAATTCGTCCAACTGATGACCCAAGGCTAGACAGTTGTGAATGGGGTGGCCGAAGGCCTGATGGAACTCGCACCAGGCGTTCTTGTTTGGCCCCAACCTCTTATCCATCTTTGGGGGCGTCTTCAACCTTTCTGCCACATTAGGAATGGCAATCAGCTCCTTCAGGTCCACCAGGAAATCATGCCTAGGGGGCACATCATCCTTGGCGCGTGCCCTAGTGATGTGATTCCACTAGCCACAATAACATGATTCTTTGATATTCTATGGAATCAACTTGAGTTGGCAAAGATTAGGCACTTTTATAGAAGAGGATCAATGTTCTATATTTCAAGAACTCACCAAATCTTGCACCAAAAACCAAACTCACATGGAAGCTCCATTTACCATCAATTGAATCGATTAAAAAGCTGGAAAACAAGTTTGAACCGAACAAGAAAGAAGGAAAACAGAAAATGAACCGTTCAAAATCAAAGAAAAGGAAGAATAGTTGCTGGAAAACTGAAAACAGAACCAAAAACTCAAGAAAACCAACTCAAAACATGAACAACTAAAGAGAAAAAAGGAAGGAGAATAGAAAACTTATGAAAATGGATGTAGATTGGTATGAACACGCCACTAGAAATGATGGACGCTCCTAGATGAGTGTTCTGCCGCCACTTGAGGACACCATGGATCCTTCAAGATAAGACTAGAGAAGAAGGCTCAAAGCTCTCCAATGTTCTCTCAAAATTTGAGTAGAGTTTCTTTACTATCAATTTCAATCTAGAAAATACAATGAGGGAGGCCTCCTATTTATAGCATGAGGAGCCTTGGAGAACAAGTTGTGAGGGTAGTAAGGGAAGACACAATATGGTACAGCCTAGGTCATTGACTTTGGTCAATGCCACACCATTTCACTCATTTCTAGAAGGTAGGGTTTCCTTCCTTCCCTAATGGACTTTATAAGCCTAAACTTATAACTTCACCTCCTTATTTACTTCTACACCTATCTACTAATACACCCCCCCTTAAGACTCCTAACTAAAGACTAAAAGATGCTATAACAATAGAGGTTTCTAATGTTTCCCTCTAAGCACCATCAACCAAAGAAATTACAAAAAGAGAGAATAATTGTTCCCTAGCTCCTAAAACTTTGAACATGCTTCTTGTAAGCCTTTGAGGTGGGCTTTGATCTTCATGGGCGTCCTCTATTTGCACCTCTACCTCTTCTTGATCTTGTTGATTGGCCTCCATGTTCACTAGAGCTTGATCTCCATCACCTAGTCTGAGGCTTTTGGGGCTCATAGGGCTTCTGTTTTCCTTGAGCCTTCTTTTCTGTGGTCGCCTCATGCACCTGCAGGGGTTGAGGTTGACTAGGCACTCGGGGCCTGGATGAGACTGTGCTTTCTCGCTTCTCATTGAGCTCTCCCTTGGCGACAATGTGTGCAACAGCACGCCGCTTAATGTTACCGAAGGTCTTGGGGCGATTTCGGATCAGGGACTCGCTAAAAGGCCCCGACAGGACTCCCTTCCTGAAGGCATGCACCACCATATCTTCGTCTTTGGTGTGCAACCTCACCACCATTGCCCCAAACATGTTAAGGTAATCTCTAAGGGACTCCCTCTGATGCTGCCTTACATCAAAAAGATCATAAGACACTGGTGGAGGGGCCCTGTTAACAAGATACTGCTCCCTGAACAGTGTGGAGAATTGCACGAAGGACGTGATATGTCCCTCGGGCAAGCTCACAAACCATTCCAACGCCGTTCCTGTCAACGTGGTCATGAAGAGCTTACAGTGCACCGCGTCAGACCCACCTGACAGCATCATCTGCGTGTGGAAGGCAGTGAGATGTGCTTCAAGGTCTTCTTTCCCGGTGAACACGGTCTTGGGCCCCACAAATGTGGCTGGGACCACCGTGTCCATAATCGCTTGGGAGAAGGGCAAGGGAAAGGCCCTCGGGGGCGTTGGTGGAGCCCAATCATCTCCCCCGTGGTCTCCAGCCTGCTGCATGTGGTGCAGGTTCAAGCATAGCTCCTCATTTGCTCTGTGCAACTCCTCATTCCTGGCCTTGGAGGCGGCCAGGTCCTCCTGCATACGCACCTGATGCGCTCTAGACTCCGCCACTGTCTCCTGGAGAGCGCATCATCTCCATGAGTTGTTGCATGGTGACGCTCTCACTCCCATTTGGTGGAACGGGTCCCTGTCTGGTATTCCTCATCTCTGTGATTTCTACTCTCAGTCTCGTGTATGGGACCTTGTTTTACTTCGGCCCCACGGTGGGTGCCAAATGTTCTTGCCAGTTGACTCGCTTATCAGTTGACTCCACGACACTCACACGCCTTCTTCCTCACGTTGTGTTGTGCTTGGTTCTTTCAAAGCAATCTGCACCTACAAAAGAGGGAAGGGGCGCCCTAAAGGCTGTTTGCACTCCGACGCTCAAGTCAAGATTGGACAAGAAACACCAAGTGTTTGAGTAACTATGTTTAGGGTTTGTAATTGCATACCTTTGTGAAGTATTTTACTGCCCCTTATATAGTCTAGGGTTTGCTACGCTGCTAGCCCTAATTAGGGTTCACTGCGCTGCTAGCCATATTCAGGGTTTACTGGAATACCCTTGCGCCACTATCACCTAGTCTTAGGATAATCTAGCACATAAGGTTTCCTTATCTGGAGTGCAAACTCTAACAGAGTGACCACCTGGATGCCTCCTCGTGCAACTAGTCTCTGGGGCCACCTGTTTTGGGAGTGCCTTCACTGTTCACGTGCCATGCATGTAACTTTACTGGGAAACCCTAGTTCTGATGAGTACTCGACCCCTCAGGACTCTGCACCTAATTGTGTTTTCCCTGCCACACGCATAACCTCTTCGTGATTCAGGCTTCTCCTTACCTCTGGGTATTTCCTTCTTATTGGCTTACTCTGGGAACCAATCTTAACTGTTCAGATTATGTTGTTCAAATCACCCGCGACCGATGTCACCTCGTCACACTCTGTTGCCGAGGACTCCTCAACTTGTAGAGTGACGAAGACACATCAGCCTATTCTAGTGATCATCACGCTGATGACTAATCACCCTTTTCTGTGGAGATACGCTGATGACTAATCACCCTACTAGACCTTACCACTTGTGGGGTCCATCCCACGTGGCTTTGATCCACACTGTGGGACCCAGCTGACGTGGCTTACCCCATACTAGCTGTTCTCGGTGTCCGAGGACTGGTCGGTACAGTTATTGTATAGATATTGAGAACATTTTATGTCTTAATAATCTCCCCTTTACAACATTTTCTTAAAACAAAAACACATGATGAAGATTGTTTTATAAGAAGTTAATAAAACTGTAACTTTATTGATCATCCAAAGTACTTAGTTTATGCATAAGAACAAGCTTATGACATATCATAATAATTTACTCATGAGTTAGTGGTGAGACCAAACCTCACAACTCACTTTATTACATTAATTTGTGATAAAAAGAACAAACACATGTAGTAAACACATAGACACGTGCTTGAAATTTCAGAGAAACACAGGCAGCAATAGTGGATGAACAATGATTGATCAATTGGTGGGAGGAGTAACAGTGCTGACAAAAAAGTCCTCATCAATTTTTTCATCGTGGCAGCACTGGAAGGTGGTGAGCACGTGCATGTTGCGCCGACACTCAGGGCATGTGAGCCTCTCTGGGATTCTCCCCATTGCATGAGAGAATTCAAATCTGCAGCAAGGACTAACAACCGAATGAACCTTGTCATAGTGATTCTTAAAAGCTGATTCAAACCCTTCCCTGTCAGCATGATCTTTCCACACGGCATCATACTCCACCAAGGTTTGGAACCCGGTTGTGGCATGCCCATTGACCACAATGTGAGACCCTCTTGCCAGAACAATCCATCCACCCTGTTTGTCATAGCTGAGAAGCTTCTTGATTTCTTGCATCACATGGTCGTCGTCATCGGAATGCTTGAGTTGAAGTTTGGAGAAGAGCATACTCTGAAGACGGGTCCAAAAGAACCATATCATGCTCTGCTCTGACCAGTATTGAGTGTTGAGTTTATCACGAATTATTGTGTCGATGATTTTCTGCACTTGCTCCCTTTTGTTGCTTTTCCCAACGTATACCATCTCTAAGGGTATTTGAGTAGCCATTGCAACCCTACGGGCTTCCTTCACAAATCTTCTTACCCATTCAGGATCATCCCCCCCAAACAAGAAAATGTATTTGCTATCCTTAATCTGTGCGATTAGAAATTGGCATTTTGTTATTTTTCTGAAGGTTAGTAACGCATTCTACATTATTCTCTAAACTCGTTAAATAGAGCGAGACCAATTTTATGTAGTTGACTACACACATAAATTTAGTTAATAATAGTTTTCTAGAAAAGAGAGCAAGAGTGCATTGCTAATATTTATCCTAGAAATATAGTGTGAAATAGTCAGAAGTTTAAACATGACTGATGCATGAAAACACCTATCAATCCATATTGGGTTTGTTAATGTTGCTACCAACAAAGACTGCAGTGTGCTGTCACAACTACACATAGTAACATTTCATTGTTCCACGTGAATTAGTGGCCATACTTGACATTTTTCCAGTTAAACTTAATTGGCTCATTTAGTCCGGTACTATTTTAATCATTGAGATAGCAGCATTATGCTTTTGGATTGGCGCTGTGGTGTTAAGCTTTTCATGGCATTCCTATGGAATGGGCTGAATTCTGTATATAGTGAAAAAAAATTAGCCTGATCACTCTTTAAAAGGAGAAAAATAAGTGTTTTGATTGTCGGAGTGCTTACCCAGTTCAAAATTTCTTGATCAATGCCATCTACTAGCAATTCAAGTCTCCAGGTCTCTTCCTTCCATAGAGCTTCTTCTCTAGAACTTGTGAAAGGGTAGGCAGCACTTCCCCAAATCCACATCATGTGAATAGCATTGGGGCAAGAAACTCTCCCTTGTGGGTCCAAAACCACAAGAATTGGCTTATTCTTGTATTTCCATTCGCTCTGGATGAACCAGATGACTGGCTTGCCTATCAAAGATGGATGATACACTGAGTACCATGACATGTTTTCTTGAAGGCTCTCAAACTGTTTTTTCTTTGGTTCTATCCATTCGGAGTTTGGATCCACAATTGGTATCCAAACCAACTCATATCTACTCTCCATTCTGTTGGGTTGGGCTCACTTCCTATGTGGAGGCCCAATCTAATTTTTAATCACCTTTAGGGTTTTTCTGAGAGACAGAGTGACAGCCGTCAGCAGAGACAGAGAGAGAAAAAGAGAGAGAAAAGAAAAAGATAAAAAAGTTTCACCCAGTAACTTCCGGCCGCCGCCGACACTTTGTTCACCGTTGGATCGGGCTGAAATTTTGTAAGCAGGTTCATAATTTGTGTGAATTCAATCTGACCGTCCGGATCTTGCAGAAGTGGTTTGAGCAGAGAGAAATTCATCTCACATTACAGCAGCGTTTTCAGCGTTTCTCTTAAGAACGAGTTTTTTCGGATTGCTGCTGCTGTTTCGTCCACCGTTGGATCGGGCTGAAATTTTGTCAGCAGGTTCATACCTTGTGGTGCTTCAATTGGACCGTTCGGATTGTTCAAAAGTCACCGGAACAGTGAGATATAGGCCGCGTACGGTAGCTGCAGTTTTGGGAATTTTTCAGGTTTCTTGTTCTTTGTTTCATCTCTGTTGTATTTCTACTTGGCTGGTTATTGAGCACAATTTGTGCTGTTTTGAGACTCTCTTGTAACCATAATATTGATCATAGTGGAGTTTGATTGACTGGCTTGTGCCCGTGGTTTTTACTTCTCACATTGAGAAGGTTTTCCACGTTAAAAATTTCTGTGTCTTCCTGAAGTGTGTTTTTTTGTTGTTGCCATTATTTGTTATTGCTCCTCATAGATTCTTGCTAGTTGGGGAAATTATTATCCGCTGCTTATTGCTCTTGTTGAGATATTATTTTTATTGTGTTGAATTTCCCATCAGAGTGGTATCAGAGCTCTTTGGTTGGGGCTATTTGACTACTTGAATGATGGAGGCAAATACAAATAAGATGATCTGTTTGAACGGCACTAACTATCACTTATGGAAGGGAAAAATGAAGGATCTGTTATTTGTGAAGAAATTGCATCTTCCTGTGTTTGCTACTGAAAAGCCAAAAGACAAGACTGGTGAGGAATGGAAGTTTGAGCATCAACAGGTTTGTGGTTTTATTCGTCAATTTGTTGAAGATAATGTTTATAATCACATTGCTAATGAGGAAGATGCAAAATCCTTGTGGAAGAAGATTGAGACTTTGTATGCTTCTAGTACAGGAAATAATAAATTATATTTGTTGAATTGCTTGATAAATTTGAAGTACAAGGAGGAGATTTCTATTTCAGATCACTTAAATAATTTTCAAGGGCTCCGAGATCAATTGTCACAAATGGGCATCAAATTTGATGATGAGGTGTTGGGATTATGGCTACTGAATACTCTACCAGATTCTTGGGAAACATTTCGGGTTTCAATTACAAACTCATCTCCTGATGGTGTTGTCTCCTTGGAAAATGTCAAGAGTGGTGTACTTAATGAGGAGATGAGAAGGAAGGCTCATGGTACTTCATCTCATTCCGAGGTACTTGTCACTGAAAATAGGGGGAGAAGTCAGAAAAGGGAACCGAAAGGGAGTAGAGAGAACAGCAGAAGTAAGTCCAAGTCTAGATACAAAAATGTGGAGTGTCATTATTGTCACAAAACAGGGCACATTAAGAGAAACTGTTTTCTTTGGAAAAAGGAGAACAAAGATAAGAAAGGGAAGCAGAAGGAGAAACATCATGACAATGATGATCGTGTTACTACTGCTACTTGTGATGATGATCTTATTATTCTCCGTGACCATGATTCAGTTAATCTTGTATCAGATGAGAGCATGTGGATAATTGACAGTGGTGCTACATTGCATGTTACACCAAGGAAGGAGTTCTTCACATCTTACACTTCTGGTGATTTTGGAGTGTTGAAGATGGGTAATGATGGTGTGTCTAAGGTAGTTGGTATTGGTGATGTTTGCTTGCAAACCAATATGGGAATGCAGTTGTTGCTTAGAGGAGTCAAACATGCTCCAGATATCCGCTTTAATTTGATCTCTGTGCAGATGCTTGATGATAGTGGTTATGAAAATCACTTTGGTTCAGGAAAGTGGAAACTCTCCAGAGGTAATCTAATTGTGGCCAAAGGAGAGAGAATTAGTAAACTGTATTGGACAAAAGCATTGGTTGCTAAAGACAGTGTGAACGCCATGGATATGGATGCTTCTTTGTGGCACCGAAGGCTTAGTCATATCAGTGAGAAGGGGCTGAATTGTTTAGCTAAAAAGGATGTGCTTCCGGGATTGAAGAGTGCAGAGTTGGAGAAATGTTCTCATTGCATGGCTGGTAAGCAGACCAGAGTATCCTTCAAGAAGCATCCTCCCTCAAAGAAGTCAAAGTTGCTTGAATTGGTGCATTCTGATGTTTGTGGCCCATTGAAGGTAAAGTCATTTACTGGTGCACTTTATTTTGTTACCTTTATTGATGATTGTTCCAGGAAGCTTTGGGTTTATGTTTTGAAAACAAAGGACCAAGTTCTAGAGAAATTCAAAGAATTTCATGTTTTGGTTGAGAGACAGTCAGGCAAGAAGCTGAAATGCATTCGTACTGACAATGGTGGTGAGTATTGTGGACCATTCGATGCTTATTGCAAGCAACACGGTATCAGACATGAAAAGACTCCTCCTAAAACTCCTCAGCTGAATGGTTTAGCAGAAAGAATGAACAGGACATTGATAGAAAGAGTTAGGTGTATGCTTTCTGAAGCAAAGTTGCCTAAGCATTTTTGGGGTGAGGCATTGTACACTGCAGTGCATGTTATTAATTTGAGTCCTGCAGTTGCTTTGAATGGTGAGGTGCCAGACAAGATTTGGTTTGGCAAGAATGTCAAGTATGATCATTTGCGAGTCTTCGGTTGTAAAGCATATGTGCATGTTCCAAAGGATGAGAGATCCAAGTTGGATGCGAAGACAAGGCAGTGCATCTTTATTGGTTATGGTCAGGATGAATTTGGCTACAAGTTCTTTGATCCTGTTGAGAGGAAGTCAATTAGAAGCCGTGATGTGAAGTTCATGGAAGATCAAACCATTGAAGATATTGACAAGATAGAGAAGACAGCATCTGAGATAGATAATAGATTGTCTAATGTTGATCCAGTTCGAATGCCTCTGCGTGATCTGGATACTATTGAGAATAATGTTCAGAATGATGACCAACATGATGATGTTGATGATC
Organism: Phaseolus lunatus; assembly: GCA_013389735.1. Classification (NCBI taxonomy): domain Eukaryota; kingdom Viridiplantae; phylum Streptophyta; class Magnoliopsida; order Fabales; family Fabaceae; genus Phaseolus; species Phaseolus lunatus. The sequence continues at coordinate 29,172,844 of CM023864.1, read as the reverse complement.
AGCAACTTCGAGAAGATTTTGATGTTCCTATTGATGACGTTGACGAGGAACATGGGATGTCACAAGATGAAGATCTTGGTGATGCTTCTGAACCACCTCAAGTTCAAATTCGGAGGTCTAATAGGCAGAGGGAACCATCTACCAGGTATCTTTCTGATGACTATGTTACCTTGACAGATGAAGGAGAACCTGAGTGTTATCTTGAGGCCATAGAGAGTGGAGAAAAGAAAAAGTGGTTGGATGCAATGCAAGATGAAATGAAGTCTTTGTATGATAATCACACTTTTGACTTGGTGAAATTGCCAAAAGGCAAGAAGGCTCTAGAAAATAGGTGGGTTTATAGGGTAAAGCAAGAAAGCAATTCTACATCTCCAAGATATAAAGCCAGATTGGTGGTGAAAGGTTTTAGACAGAGAAAAGGCATTGATTTCAATGAGATTTTTTCTCCTGTGGTGAAAATGTCATCCATTAGAATTGTGTTGAGTTTGGCTGCTACTCTTGATTTAGAGGTAGAGCAAATGGATGTTAAAACTGCTTTCCTTCATGGTGATTTGGAAGAAGAGATTTACATGAAGCAACCTGATGGTTTTCTTGTTGAAGGCAAGGAAGATCATGTGTGTAGGCTGAGAAAAAGTCTATATGGCTTGAAGCAGGCTCCGCGTCAATGGTACAAGAAGTTTGAGTCTGTTATGTGTGAGCATGGCTACAAGAAGACTACTTCTGATCATTGTGTCTTTATTAAAAGGTTTGCTAATAATGATTTCATTATCTTGTTGTTGTATGTTGACGACATGCTTATTGTTGGGAAAGATATTTCCATGATCAACAGGTTGAAGAAGCAATTGAGTGAGTCATTTGCTATGAAAGACATGGGAGCTGCTAAGCAAATTCTTGGTATAAGAATCATGCGTGATAGGCAAGAGAAGAAGCTTTGGTTGTCACAGGAGCACTATGTTAAAAGAGTGCTACAGAGGTTCCAGATGGAAAATGCTAAGGCAGTAAGCACTCCTCTTGCTACTCATTTTAAATTAAGTGCAAAACAAAGTCCTTCTAATGAAACTGAAAAATCAGATATGCAACGGGTTCCTTATGCATCTGCTGTGGGTAGTTTGATGTATGCAATGGTGTGTACAAGACCTGATATTGCACATGCTGTTGGTACTGTTAGTAGATTTTTGTCTAATCCAGGTAGAGAGCATTGGAATGCTGTGAAATGGATTTTAAGGTATCTTCGTGGTACTACTTGTTTGAAGCTTTGTTTTGGAGGTGATAAGCCTACCCTTGTGGGCTATACTGATTCTGATATGGGTGGAGACATAGATACTAGAAGGTCTACCTCAGGCTACGTGATTAAATTTGCAGGGGGAGTTGTGGCATGGCAATCTAGATTGCAGAAGTGTGTTGCATTGTCCACTACTGAGGCAGAGTTCATTGCCATTACAGAAGCATGCAAGGAGTTGCTTTGGGTGAAGAAACTCTTGCAAGAGCTTAGTTTTGTTCAAGACAAGTACTTGCTATTTTGTGATAGTCAAAGTGCCATTCATCTTGGTAAGAATTCAACTTTTCATTCTAGGTCCAAGCATATTGATGTGAGATATCATTGGATACGTGATGCCTTGGAAGCTAGGTTACTGGAGTTGGCAAAAGTTCATACAGATGATAATTGTGCTGATATGATGACTAAGACACTATTGAGAAGCAAGTTTGAAACTTGTTGTGAGATTGCCGGTTTGTCAATCATCTCCACATAGTTGTGAGGGGGAGATTTGTTGGGTTGGGCTCACTTCCTATGTGGAGGCCCAATCTAATTTTTAATCACCTTTAGGGTTTTTTCTGAGAGACAGAGTGACAGCCGTCAGCAGAGACAGAGAGAGAAAAAGAGAGAGAAAAGAAAAAGATAAAAAAGTTTCACCCAGTAACTTCCGGCCGCCGCCGACACTTTGTTCACCGTTGGATCGGGCTGAAATTTTGTAAGCAGGTTCATAATTTGTGTGAATTCAATCTGACCGTCCGGATCTTGCAGAAGTGGTTTGAGCAGAGAGAAATTCATCCCACATTACAGCAGCGTTTTCAGCGTTTCTCTTAAGAACGAGTTTTTTCGGATTGCTGCTGCTGTTTCGTCCACCGTTGGATCGGGCTGAAATTTTGTCAGCAGGTTCATACCTTGTGGTGCTTCAATTGGACCGTTCGGATTGTTCAAAAGTCACCGGAACAGTGAGATATAGGCCGCGTACGGTAGCTGCAGTTTTGGGAATTTTTCAGGTTTCTTGTTCTTTGTTTCATCTCTGTTGTATTTCTACTTGGCTGGTTATTGAGCACAATTTGTGCTGTTTTGAGACTCTCTTGTAACCATAATATTGATCATAGTGGAGTTTGATTGACTGGCTTGTGCCCGTGGTTTTTACTTCTCACATTGAGAAGGTTTTCCACGTTAAAAATTTCTGTGTCTTCCTGAAGTGTGTTTTTTTGTTGTTGCCATTATTTGTTATTGCTCCTCATAGATTCTTGCTAGTTGGGGAAATTATTATCCGCTGCTTATTGCTCTTGTTGAGATATTATTTTTATTGTGTTGAATTTCCCATCACATTCTTGGTGCATGAGCCTTCGATTCGTTGTAGATCTGTTCAAGAATCATAAGCTCGTCGGTGGAGATCTCCATGCCTGAAAATAGAAGCAGCACATTCTTCCTTCTCAATGGCTCAAGGCTAACCTGTTTGTTTCCATTAATTATACAAATATTAGCATCACCAACACAATTTCACATAATACTAATGCATATGTAGGTAGTTACTGTGTTAGAAAATCAAACCCTTTTCTTCGTAACACCATCATATAGAGGTAGAATATCATCCTGTGCATAAATCAGAGCTTTGAGAACCTTCATGTTGTCAGTGTGGGGTTTTGAAAACAAATCTCGCAGCATTTGATAAGCTTCAGCATCCATCTTTTTCCCTACATTGAATGATGATATTAAATTAGTCGGATGGCTAAGGGGTCTTTTGGTTTAAGATTCTTTTATCTTATTATTAATTACAATGATGTTATACACTGTTTTTACTTTGTTTCCTATCTATAAAATTTTACTCAGAAAACAGTAAAAGCAACTTTTATTGTTTTCTGGTTTTTCACTATTTCCTATACAAAATTTTGAAAAGCAATGTAACACTTCTGTAATTAAAAGTGAAAGTACAAAATAAGCCAAATGGCCCACACTCCCTATTGATATCTCAGTTTTATTTAATATGGATAGATAGAGACGAGGAATTATAAGTGGCCTACCAATATGTTCGTGGCAACTATTTAGCAGCTGCCTGAGATGGTCATTTATGTTTCTGAGCTTGAAAATCAAAGTAGATAGCTCCCAAGCATCAGTGGATGCGAATATCCTGAAACAGTGTTTTTGACATATTATTTATGTGTCTGTGATATTAAAAAAAAACTTTCATAGGTAGTTAACACCCGGTGTTGGAGATGGAACTTCTTCATACATATGACCATTTTCACGTGCTTTGGTGTATTCATTTATAAAGAGAATTCAAAATGCTGACCATGGATGTTCTAACTAGCATGAAAAACTTGAAAATTATTGGAAAACATACTCATAGCTTAGGGTAGTGAGGCTAGTAATCTGAGCTGCACAAGCCACAATACTTCTAACGGTCCAGTAGGAAGCAACTGGGATATAGTTGTAGGCAGTGGTGTAGGCTGATATATCTTGCGTAATATATTGAGATGGCAGATCATGGAACTCTATGACACGCTTGGTCACCTCAACTATGATGCTAACTAGATCATTAAGGGTATCAAACCGTGGTTTCAGCGAGCTTGCACGCGCCATGATACTAGGTAGTTGCTTCAGAATTGCCATTGATTTGGCAAGCTGGTTTTTATCATGAATTTGGGCCAGCAGCCAAAATTCACCGTACGTTAGAGCGAAAGCAGCTAAGGCCAGCACTATTTTCACATCCCACTTGAAGATTGTAAGCATGTCAAAGATGGCAACTGTTGTGGAGTGAGCATCTACACCACAGAGAGTCTTGTAGGGAATCTGAAATTTCATGTTGGTTTTGATATTGTTAAGAATTTCCATTGATGGAAAGACTTCATTATGTCAGTCTCTGTAAATATAGGGTCATTTTTATTTTAATCTCCTCAAATTTACAGGAAGTTATTTTGGTCCCTCAAGATTGAAAAATTATGACTTTAGTCCTAAACATTAAATTTGAGGGAGTAAAACGAGTTTTCTAAAACTCTGTTTCAGTCCTTCAAATTTATTTTGTAGAGACTAAAACCATATTTTTACTAAATTTGGGGATTAGAATGAACCTTTTTTAGGGTCTGAAAACGGATTTACCCCAAATTTCAGAGACTGAAAACATAATTAAACCATGATGAAAATTTGTGCATGCAGCCATGTTCCGGCTATGACAGCATGAGCCAATCATGATGAAAATAATGTTTCGAGTGTTTACTGCAATTAAATATTATATATCCGTTTTACAAATTAAAAACAGAATATCAGTTAGTAGCTCAAACTCTTGCAATAGTCGTGTTAACGTTTTTCAGTGATTGCGCATAATGTTTAGGATATCACCTCACAGGAAATCCTATCAATTTTAGCAGATAGAGCCTCTAGCATGTTTGTTTGCCCAGCATGGTAGCTTTTGTCTTCCACATTCTCAACACGTGCAAGGGCACCCTGAAAGATAGCACAGTACAGGTTAATCAGAAATAGGAAAATCTCACACAAAATGACGTACTAATTAAAACAAAGCATTAATGACATGCGTGTCTTTTTTCAATGGTTTAATAATGTTTTTAGTCCCTAAAACATGTGATAAATTTAGTTTTGTTCTCTCAAATTTATATAATACATTTTAGTCCCTAAGCAACGAGAGACTGATTTTTTTTTTTTTTTTACACTTTGAAGAACCCAAATTGAATTCACTCCAAAACATAAAGGCTATAAAAACATATTGAACTTTTATTTTTCGTCGAGGGAGCAGAAAGTTAACAGGAAACAAGACAGCTGATTTTAGTCCCTTAAAAATTTACTTGGCACTTAGATAATCAACCTTTTATTTGATTAGTATCATACCGTTGTAGGACCTTCAGAACTCAAGGTGGAACATATTAGGACATCCTCAACTATACGCAGAAGGGGCCTGACATCATATTCAATCCCTTCAGGATTATGCTCTGTCAATATTTTCTTCACCAAAACGCTGTCATCGGATATTGCGGCTGCAGGCATCATTCTTCCACCGTTTATCAGTTGTTGCATAGCACCCAACTTGCCAATGCTATTCATTGTGGGTACACAAAACAAAATGCAGATGAAGAACTCTAGGTATGAGGCGAAGGAGAGATAATAAGGCTTGGGTAGTTGCGTTTCAAGTGCAAGTGATAGGCCTACATATAATACATCGAAAGGAATAATCCCGACTGAATCAACTTCCTTTCTTTCCGCATAATTAAGTTTTTGGGACGTTAGGAGCGAGGAAGGAAGCTAGAAAGCCTTAAGCTTCTTTTGTCCCTTCTCCGCTGTCCCTACCTCTTCACTTTAGTATGTGATAACCTCTGCAGTGACAAGACAACACAAAGCTGTCGCATATAAAACTTTTTAACTGTTTTAGGCAATGAAAGAAACCTCACCGTCACTCTGAATTGTATAAAGTTATTGATGAAGGCTTCGAGATAAGTGTAAATGTGTAAAGTAGAGAAAGAATAATCATTTAGACCAAACATATGATAAGTAGATCCCCAAACTATAGTGCAAGTAATCGGGGTAAGTAGATGGACTAGATTTAGATCTTTGGCATCTTTGTCACATCTTGGGGTTAATTTTCCCTCTGATTAGGCGTTAATGTTCACTCAAAGAGAAGCAACCATATTCTAACCATGCATGGTGGTAAGTAGAAAACGTGTCGAAGGCCGTTGGTATGGTATTCTTCCTTGCTTTTTTCCAGTATTTCCTTGCAACTCAGTTCAGAATATTTTATGCCACAATCCCAAGGTAGAAACGAGAACGGAAAAATCTGATGCCTTTCTCCTTCTAATACAGTATGAAATTAACCCACAAGAACTAGATAATATAACTGCGTTAAAAATACTCTTATTAAATCTTAGCCAACATGGATGGTCTATCTTTACTTTGGCAGATAGATTAGTGACTGTACCAGTCAAGGTTGAGTCACGTCACTCGACCTCATCGATCGATCGACCGGGTGATCAACCACTTTAAAGAATACATTGACAAGAAATGACAAGTAAGGAAACATCCTATAAATCTAGGTCATACCCCACCAAATTCCGGTAACACCCCGAGAAATTAACTAACACTCATTTTTTGAAGATATGCTTCAGATATGCCTTCTTATAAATCCGGGTTGTTAGAATTTATGGCTAAAACAAGAGGGGGGGGGGGGGGGGTGAATTGTTTTTGAAAGTTTTTCGCAAATGTTTAGTTAAGAATGAATTCCTTTATCTGTAAGGACCTGTAAAATTGAATTGGAATAAAAAGGGATATATTTTAAATGAATTCTAAGTATGCTTTTATTTAAAATAAAAAGGAAGGAAAGTGTAGTTTAGAAGACTATGAGATCGTCGGTCGTCTACTACACATGATCGCCAGGGCGCGAGAGGCATGCGGGCAACGCCGGGGCGCGAGGCACGCGGGCAACGCCCGGGCGCGAGGCATGCGGGCAACGCCGGGGCGCGAGGCATGCGGGCAACGCTGGGGCGCGAGAGGCATGCGGGCGTCGTCGGGGCGCGAGGCATGCAGGCATCGTCGGGTCGCGAGAGGCATGCGGGCGTCGCCAGGGATAGACATCGGTCGTCTCCCAGAGAGAGACATCGGTCGCCTTCCAGGGAGAGACATCGGTCGTCTCCCAGAGAGAGACATCGGTCGCCTTCCAGGGAGAGACATCGGTCGTCTACCAGGGAGAGACATCGGTCGTTTGCCAGTCTAAGACCTCAGTGGATAGTCATCGCGCGAGCGGTCATCGGTGGAAGGTTATCGCGCGATGTCGAGTTTCACACAGATAAAGTGGGACCCAAACTCCCAGCATGAAACGTCCTGCACGCGCGCCACGTAGACAAAAAGGGTGGTTCAGAATAGTGACATCAGAATGTTGGCATGCGCAAGAGACACTCGCGGTCGTACTGTTCAGGGCAGTGGTTGGCATGCACAAGAGACAACAGTGGTCGTACTGTTCAGGGCAGTGGTTGGCATGCACAAGAGACAACAGTGGTCGTACTGTTCAGGGCAGTGGTTGGCATGCACAAGAGACAACAGTGGTCGTACTGTTCAGGGCAGTGGTTGGCAGGCGCAAGAGACAACCGTGACCGTACTGTTCAGTGAAATAGTACACTCAGGCTTTCCTGCAGAAGGGGTGGCAGCAGCAGCATACGTGGACAGGTAGGCTTGGATTCAAAAGCCCACTGCGGGAAGGCAAAGAAGGTTACAGTGGCTCAAGAGTGAAAGAGTGTCTGCATCTTCATCCCTCTCTTTTCTCTCCTTCGCGCTGCGACTCTGGCAACCTCCAGCACCAGTGCGACGAGCGACTACCGCCCTTGGAGCACCTGGGAGATTCTCTGCAAGTTCTACAAACCAGACGCTAAAATAGAGCTGAGGCATCCTTTAAGCTCGGTGGGTCTTGGAGCTCTTGGTGTTTTGCGCAAGTCCAGGTAAGGGAAGCTAGCTAGCTTTATTTCAATAAAAGCCGTAGAATTGCTGTTTTCTGAAGTGAGGGCGACGTGGTCGCCGGTTTCATATTCTGTTTCGTTGATGCTCTGTTCTATGTGTTTGGGCGACGTGGTCGCCGGTTTTAAACCCCTCTTTCATGATGTTCTGTTCTTATGTGTTTGGGCGACGTGATCGCCGATTTTAAATACAGATTTCGAACTCCCCTGTTTAGTGTCGCTTTGAATTTGTCGAGATTGAAATGAAGAATGTATATGCTATTCGAAAACCTGATCGATGGTATGCTTGTTGTTGTGATTGGAATTATGCATTAAAGTGTTATATGATGTGTGGAATGTCGTGAATGTGGGATCAAGACATAGTATTTTCAGGAAAGGAAATACCGTGTTGAGATTTGGTTATAAAGTGTATTGATCTGTGAGTATCCTGTGAATGAGGCGATCCTGACTCTGCTGAGATAATGGAATCACATAGAGGAAGTTATCCAGTTGGTGAGAGTCGAAGGAGGTTCATATGAATGGGTGAGTCGTGTGAAAAAGAACGAGCTCGACTTGTTATATGAATTAACCCTGTCATACTAGGAGAGTGAAGATATTGAGATTCATTTATACGCTTGTGAATGTGTGTGATTTCACGGCGACCCTGTGAATGTGTGTGATTTCACAGTGGGGCAGTATGACAGGTGCATGTCTCTGGATGCTAAGTTCAACGCACGAGTCTTCCGGAAGTAGTGTCAAGTGTCTTGTGTGATGAGTCAGTGGAAGTCTGACGTGTGAAATGAGAAACATTGTATTGATAGACACTTTATGAAATTTGTGATTTTAACGACCTTTGAGGAATTGTGCATTATGTGTTTTAGTTGATGGTTTACGTGGGTGTCTTTAATTTGTTTCATCTTGATTTTAAAGTATAATATCTAAACTCTTTTTCAAATGTCTGGCTTACCCTGTGGTGTTTCTTTTGGTGTTGTGTTTGGCTCTTTCTTAAACCTGTGATGATCGTGTATAATTTACACGGGAGTAGATGATGTTACAGGAAGCAGAGCTCCTCAGTGAGTGGTCGCCGGAAGGAGATCGCCTATTTCTACTTCTGTTAGGCGATCACCCTTTTGCTGTCCTCTGATAGGAGATCGCCCTCTTCTGATAGGAGATCGCCTGCCTTGCTATTTTACTGTATTTTATTTGAGTTTAAGTTTTTGGAAAATTTGACCGATTATGTATTAAACTCCCTGTGAGGAGAAAACTTCATTACATATATATAATTATGTTCACTTCAAAATATTTGTTTACCTTTATTTCGTTTTATAATTATTCCAAAGTATTTGGCGGGATGTTACATTAATGGTATCAGAGCAGTTCGTCCTTAGGATGACCTGAGGGCTGTGGATCCATTGTGTTTCTTCTGCTCATGAAATTTATTTGAGTTTAAAATAACAACTATAGTGAAAAGTTTTCAAACGTTTTTGTATTGAAATTTTGTGTGTGCTTTAGTGAATATATGCCCTAACTGAAAATCTTAGTATTAAGAATGAAAGGATCTTGATAAAGTGGTGAGGGTGCACACTCATAACTGGATCGAGATGATTCTCAATCTTAATTCCAAAGGTTTGATGTTTAGCATACATTGAATTCTGGTGTGATTATTTCATTTTATTGAGTGTTTTCGTATTGATTGAAAGTGGTTGTTTGGATTGATGGTTGTATACCAGTAGCTGTTCTGGTGTTTTGCTTAAGGTTATAAGCATTATGATTCTGTTGAAGAACTCAAATTCTTAATGACTTTGAGATGTTGACCTTTGTAAGGTCTAGATGTTACCTCCTGAATGAATTGATTTCTGATTGATCTCATTCTTGTAGTTGTAGGGAATATAGAAACCCATAGTTTCAAAATCTGAAAACGAAGGAGATGGCACGTAGACCTTCTACCCCTCCCCAACCTTCTTCGGAAATGAGCCAGATAGCCAAGGTTATTGAGATGATGGCAACTGCCATCCAACAACAGAATGCAGCAATGGCTCAGAATCACCAAGCTACAATGCACCACTGGGAAACTGCTCGGTCGGCTGAGACAAATTCCCACGTCGGTCAGCCTCAGGAACAGATGGGACTGACCGAGTTCATGAGGCACAACCCACCCAAGTTCAGTGGGAATGCTACCCCTGATCAGGCAGATCAGTGGGTCAGAGAGTTGGAGAAAATCTTTAGGGCGACCTCCTGCCCTGAAGAGAAGAAGTTGGTGTTCGCCACCTATCTGCTGTCTGGAGAAGCTGAGTTCTGGTGGATGGGAGCTCAGCAGATGATGGAGGCCCGAGAGGAAGTGTTGGACTGGGAGAGCTTCAGAGTGAGGTTCCTGGAGAAATACTTCCCAGACAGCGCAAGGTTTGCGAGGGAAGCTGAGTTCCTAAGGTTGGAACAGGGGGATATGTCGGTGAACGCCTATGCTGCTCGGTTTGAGTACCTCGCCCGATTCTACACCCAGGCGACCTCTGAGGCTTGGAGGTGTAGGAAGTTTGAAGAGGGACTGCAGCATGGGCTGAAGAGGACCATAGCCCCGATGTGCATCAGGGAATTTCACGCCTTAGTAGAGAAGGCGAAGATGGTGGAGACTCTGGAAAAGGGTGATTCTCGGGTGATCAGGTCACACCCAGGGGGTTCTTCCAGTGGGGAGGCCAAGGTGCAGCACCCACAAAGCAAGCCTTATTCGAGACCCCCACAGCATAGGGCAGAAGCAGCACCGCCCCAGTTTCAGCAGCAACAACCCTGGAAACTTAAATGTTTCCACTGTGGTGGACCACACACAGCCAATGTGTGCCCCAAGAAAGATTCAGAGAGAAGATGTTTTGCCTGTCAAAAGACGGGACACGTTGCTAGAGATTGTCCTACCCAGAATAGGATGACTCAACCCAGTGGATCACAACAGTTGAGGAATGGAGGCAGTCGACCTCAGGCAGCAGGGAGAGTGTTTGCCATGTCTGGAGCGGAGACATCTCAGTCAGGTAACTTAGTACAGAGTGTTGCTCTATAGCTGGTAGATGCATTAGAATTTTGTTTGATTCTGGAGCGACACACTCCTTTGTGTCAAGCCTGTGTGTAGCCGAGTTGGGCCTTCTAGTGAAGGAGTTACCGTTTGAACTGTTGGTCTCTACACCTACGTCAGGACAGGTGTTGACCTCTACAGTTTGCCCCGACTGTCCAGTGATAGTAGAGGGACGCAGATTCAAAGTGAACTTGATCTGCCTACCTCTTCAGGACCTGGATGTTATCCTGGGAATGGATTGGCTAGCTGCCAATCACGTTCTCATAGATTGCGGTAGTCAGAAAATTAGCGTTTCCAGATCTCCAAGAGTCAGATGTGATATCTACTCAGCGAGGGTGGTCGGTGTTGGAAGAAGGGGCGAGGTGCTTCGTGAATCCTAGCTCAGTTGGGAGTGAAGAATGAAGAGGACGTAAGTAGGATACCTGTGGTGAAAGATTTCATGGATGTAATTCCAGAAGAAATATCTGGATTACCTCCTAAGAGGGAAGTTGAATTCTCTATTGATTTTGGTACCTGGGGCTGGACCAGTGTCAATGGCACCTTACAGGATGGCTCCAGCCGAGTTGGTAGAGTTTACCTATAATAACAGTGATCATGCCAGCATTGGGATGGCAACGTATGAAGCTTTGTATGGAAGGAAATGCAGAACTTCATTGTGCTGGTACCAGAAGGGCGAAGCAGTATTGGTTGGACCAGAGTTGATTCAGCAGACGACCGAGAAGGTGCAACAGATACAAGACAAAATGAAAGCTTCTCAAAGTAGGCAGAAATCCTATGCAGATCAGAGGAGAAAACCTTTGGAGTTTGCTGCTGGAGACCATGTGTTCATGAGAGTGACACCAACCAAGGGTGTAGGACGGGCGATCAGACCAAAGAAGTTGTCCCCTAAGTTCGTGGGACCATATCAGATCTTAAGGAAGATTGGTCCAGTGGCTTACGAGATCGCCCTACCTCCCCATTTAGCGAATCTGCACAATGTCTTTCACGTATCACAGCTGAGGAAGTACATGGCAGACCCTAGTCATGTGCTGGAAGTGGACGATGTGCGGATCAGGGATGACTTGTCCTTTGAAGCGAAACCAGTCAGGATTGACGATCAGCAAAGTAAACAGCTCAGAGGCAAGACCATCAACATGGTGAAGGTGGTGTGGGATGAGAGATCGGGTGATTCAACTTGGGAGTTAGAAGAACCCATGAGAGAAGCCTATCCATATCTCTTTTCCTTGTAATTCAATTTTTGAGGACGAAAATTTTTTCTTGTTGGGGAGAATGTAAGGACCTGTAAAATTGAATTGGAATAAAAAGGGATATATTTTAAATGAATTCTAAGTATGCTTTTATTTAAAACAAAAAGGAAGGAAAGTGTAGTTTAGAGGACTATGAGATCGCCGGTCGTCTACTACACATGATCGCCAGGGCGCGAGAGGCATGCGGGCATCGCCAGGGCGCGAGGCATGTGGACGTCACCAGGGCGCGAGAGGCATGCGGGCAACGCCGGGGCGAGAGGCACGCGGGCAACGCCCGGGCGCGAGGCATGCGGGCAACGCCGGGGCGCGAGGCATGCGGGCAACGCTGGGGCGCGAGAGGCATGCGGGCGTCGTCGGGGCGCGAGGCATGCAGGCATCGCCGGGTCGCGAGAGGCATGCGGGCGTCGCCAGGGATAGACATCGGTCGTCTCCCAGAGAGAGACATCGGTCGCCTTCCAGGGAGAGACATCGGTCGTCTTCTAGGGAGAGACATCGGTCGTTTGCCAGTATGAGACCTTAGTGGATAGTCATCGCGCGAGCGGTCATCGGTGGAAGGTTATCGCGCGATGTCGAGTTTCACACAGATAAAGTGGGACCCAGACTCCCAGCATGAAACGTCCTGCACGCGCGCCACGTAGACAAAAAGGGTGGTTCAGAATAGTGACATCAGAATGTTGGCATGCGCAAGAGACACTCGCGGTCGTACTGTTCAGGGCAGTGGTTGGCATGCACAAGAGACAACAGTGGTCGTACTGTTCAGGGCAGTGGTTGGCAGGCGCAAGAGACAACCGTGGCCGTACTGTTCAGTGAAATAGTACACTCAGGCTTTCCTGCAGAAGGGGTGGCAGCAGCAGCATACGTGGACAGGTAGGCTTGGATTCAAAAGCCCATTGCGGGAAGGCAAAGAAGGTTACAGTGGCTCAAGAGTGAAAGAGTGTCTGTATCATCATCCCTCTCTTTTCTCTCCTTCGCGCTGCGACACTGGCAACCTCCAACACCAGTGCGACGAGCGACTACCGCCCTTGGAGCACCTGGGAGATTCTCTGCAAGTTCTACAAACCAGACGCTAAAACAGAGCTAAGGCATCCTTTAAGCTCGGTGGGTCTTGGAGCTCTTGGTGTTTTGCGCAAGTCCAGGTAAGGGAAGCTAGCTTTATTTCAATAAAAGCCGTAGAATTGCTGTTTTCTGAAGTGAGGGCGACGTGGTCGCCGGTTTCATATTCTATTTCGTTGATGCTCTGTTCTATGTGTTTGGGCGACGTGGTCGCCGGTTTTAAACCCCTCTTTCATGATGTTCTTTCTATTCTTATGTGTTTGGGCGACGTGATCGCCGGTTTTAAATACAGATTTTGAACTCCCCTGTTTAGTGTCGCTTTGAATTTGTCGAGATTGAAATGAAGAATGTATATGCTATTCGAAAACCTGATCGGTGGTATGCTTGTTGTTGTGATTGGAATTATGCATTTAAGTGTTATATGATGTGTGGAATGTCGTGAATGTGGGATCAAGACATAGTATTTTCAGGAAAGGAAATACCGTGTTGAGATTTGGTTATAAAGTGTATTGATCTGTGAGTATCCTGTGAATGAGGCGATCCTGACTCTGCTGAGATAATGGAATCACATAGAGGAAGTTATCCAGTTGGTGAGAGTCGAAGGAGGTTCATATGAATGGGTGAGTCGTGTGAAAAAGAACGAGCTCGGCCTGTTATATGAATTAACCCTGTCATACTAGGAGAGTGAAGATATTGAGATTCATTTATACGCTTGTGAATGTGTGTGATTTCACGGCGACCCTGTGAATGTGTGTGATTTCACAGTGGGGCAGTATGACAGGTGCATGTCTCTGGATGCTAAGTTCAACGCACGAGTCTTCCGGAAGTAGTGTCAAGTGTCTTGTGTGATGAGTCAGTGGAAGTCTGACGTGTGAAATGAGAAACATTGTATTGATAGACACTTGATGAATTTTGTGATTTTAACGACCTTTGAGGAATTGTGCATTATGTGTTTTAGTTGATGGTTTACGTGGGTGTCTTTAATTTGTTTCATCTTGATTTTAAAGTATAATATCTAAACTCTTTTTCAAATGTCTGGCTTACCCTGTGGTGTTTCTTTTGGTGTTGTGTTTGGCTCTTTCTTAAACCTGTGATGATCGTGTATAATTTACACGGGAGCAGATGATGTTACAGGAAGCAGAGCTCCTCAGTGAGTGATCGCCGGAAGGAGATCGCCTATTTCTACTTCTGTTAGGCGATCACCCTTTTGCTGTCCTCTGATAGGAGATCGCCCTCTTCTGATAGGAGATCACCTGTGTAACATCCCGCCAAAATACTATTCATATGTATATAATGAAAATAAAGGTAACAAATAATGTTGAAGAGAACATAATTATATATATAAGTACTGAAGTTGCTCCTCACAGGGAGTTTAATACATCACCAGTCAAATGTTTTTCAAAACTTAACAAAATCAATCAAATACAACGAAAACGGCGGTCTCCATACATAAACCGGCGATCTCCTAACAGAAGACCCCTAAACAGGCGATCTGCTATCAGGACATAAATCCAGCGATCACCACCAAGAGATAGAACCAGGCGATCTCCTCCCCGGCGACCACTCACTAAGGAGCTCTACTTCCTGGAAGATCATCTGCTCCCGTGTAAAATTACACGATCATCACAGTTTTAAGAGAAAAAGAGCCATAGAGCAGAACACGCAGGGTAAGCTAGATATTTTAAAGAGAGTTTAAATATGAACATTAAAATCAAGATAAAACAAATTCAAGATACCCACGTAAAACTATAGAGTTTCTCATTCCCTTCACCTGATCGCCAAGAAATCACACATTTCACAATATTTTCAAGAGTCGTTCTATTTCACATAATGCACCAAGTGTCTATCAATTCAATGTTTCTCATTTCCCACATCAGACTTCCACTGACTCAGCACACAAGACACTTGACACTACTTCCGGAAGACTCGTGCATTGACTAGACTCAGAGATTCTGTACCTGTCATACAAAGCTGTTGTAATGTTTCCACAGCTATGCGCATCAACACATTCTCGATCTCAAGTTCACCATTCTCACAGTATGACAGGGTTAATCCATATAACAGGCCGAGCTCGTTCTGTTTCACACGACTCACCCATACATATGAACCTCCTTCGACTCTCAACGCCTGAATAACTTCATCTATATGAATCCATTATCTCAGGAGAGTCAGGATAATCTCATTATAGACATCACCGATCAATGCACATCCTACACGATCTTACACGGTATTTTCTTTCCTGAAAATACTATGCCTCGATCCCACATTCACCACATTCAACACATCTCATAACACTTAAAGGAATGATTTCAATCACAGCAAAACTCACTCCAAGGTTCTTATTTTCGAATATCTCATTTAAATCTCAAACCGTTTCAAAGCAACACCAAAAACAGGGAGTTCGCAAACAACGCCAAAACCGGCGATCTGGTTCAAAAACAAGGTATTTCGAAGTCTGTATATAAAACCGGCGACCACGTCACCCAAACACATAGAAACAGAGCATTCACAAAGATGAAAACGAAAACCAGCGACCACGTCGCCCTCACTTCAGAAACAGCTAATCTATGGCTTGTATTGAAAATGAAGGCTAGCTTCCCTTACCTGGACTTGCGCAAAACACCGAGAGCTCAAAACTCACCGAGCTTGAAGGATGCCTTAGCTCTGATTTCAGTGCCTGGTTTGTAGAACTTGCAGAGAACCTCTTAGGTGTTCTAAGGGCAAACGTCGCTTGTCGCACTGATGCTTGAGGTTGCCTTAGTCACAACGCAAAGGAGAGGAGAAGGGAGGGAGGAAGTTTGCACTCACTCTAACACTCTTGAGTCTGTAACGCTCTTTGCCATTCCCGCAGTGGCTTTTGAATCCCAGCTTACCTGTCCACGTATGCTGCTGCTGCCACCCCTTCTGCAGGAAAGCCTGAGAACCACTGCCCTGAACAGTACGACCACTGTTGTCGCTTGTGCATGCCAACCACTGTTCTGAACAGTACGACCACTGTTGTCGCTTGTGCATGCCAACCACTGCTCTGAACAGTACGACCGCGAGTGTCTCCTGCGCATGCCAACATTCTGATGTCACTATTCTGAACCACCCTTTTTGTCTACGTGGCGCGCGTGCACTACGCTTCATGCTGGGAGTCTGGGTCTTACCTTCTCTGTGTGCAACTCGACATCGCGCGATAACCTTTCGTCGATGACCTCTCGCGCGAAAACTATCCACCGATGACCTCTCGCGCGAAGGCTATCCACCGATGACCTCTCGCGCGAAGGCTATCCACCGATGACCTCTCGCGCGAAGGCTATCCACCGATGACCTCTTCCTGGCGGACGACCGATGTCTCCCCCTGGAAGATGCCCGCATGCCTCGCGCCCTGATGATGCCCGCATGCATCGCGCCCTGGCGATGACGTGTAGTCTAGGCGACCGGCGATTATGTACTAACAAGGAAATCTTATAATCTTCTAAACTACACTTTCCTTCCCTTTTTATTTTAAATAAAACATGCATAGAATTCATTTAAAATATAACTCTTTTATTCCAATTTAATTTTTCAGGTCCTTACAGCCTGCCTTGCTATTTTACTGTATTTTATTTGAGTTTAAGTTTTTGGAAAATTTGACCGATTATGTATTAAACTCCCTGTGAGGAGTAAACTTCATTACATATATATAATTATGTTCACTTCAAAATATTTGTTTACCTTTATTTCGTTTTATAATTATTCCAAAGTATTTGGCGGGATGTTACATTATCAATTCACAGAGACAAAGATCAGAGAAGCTAAAAAAAATCAAGCTTTCAAAATATGCAGCAGAAAATCAACCAGTTGATAATACGATATAACCGATTGATATTATTACAGAGTTAACAACAATGCTATATAACATAATTATAACCAATTGCAAGAACAATATAACCGATTGTTTATATCAGATATAGAAACATTAAACAGATAAACCAAGTCAAAGAAAGAGAGAATCACACAAAGCAATTATACTAGTTCACTCAACCCCCTGAGCTACATCCAATTCTTCAGAAAAACCTTCTGAGTTTCACTATGTAAAACACAACAGTTTACATATACATAACAACAACAAGAGAGGATCTTTTAACCTAAGATCACACACACTCTCTTCAACACACCATACACCTTTAAACCAGAACACCCTCTGATTTTAAAGGATTTCACACACTTACAAGAATTGAAAGAATACAATATTAGGAACAAAGAAAGGAATAGAAAACACCTCGCTTAGCAGTTCCTAAATTCGTGTATTGATCAGAATATCAACTAGTTTGAGTAATCTTTAAAACTTCAGCAAAGAACACTTCTCAAAATTGATTTCTCAAAACTTTTTCAAATCTCTATAGAACTCTCTTTTGCAAACTCTTTCTGTATCTCAAAATGTATTTCTCTTTTTCTGTATATTTCAAAAGATAAGAGAGTCTCTATTTATAAACCTCACAAAATGCCCATTTGAATCTGTTAGAAAATTCAGTTGTTGTTGGCAAAACAGATTTTCAAAATTCAACCAATTGAAGTTTCGAAATAACTGATTGATTCGGTTAAAGCTGTTATAAAACAGTTAAAAAACCCACCAAACAGGCTAATGAGGAACAATCGGTTAAAACGATAAAATAACCGGTTGTTTATCACTTAGCTTTTCAAAAAACATTTTCTCTTTTAAAATCTAGTTTGCTCAAGCTAAGGTTCTAAATCAAGTACGAATAAAACAAATTCTTAAATAGAAACAAAGCATCTAAACCTAACTCCATCAGCAACCAAGCTCCGCACAGATTCTTCACAGATTTGATTCATCAAAGCCTTTGGTTCCAACACGGGTGACACCCCAAGAAATAAGCTAAAACTGATTCACTGAAGATATGCGCCAAATATGGCCCATCAATCAAATAGCCCATTACCAAACACTATAAATAAGCCTTCTACAAAAGGAGTAAGGTACGATTTTATCAGTTTTACATCATACACTCTCAAGACAAAGTGCTTGTAAGCACCTGTAAAATTAAATTGGAATAAAAAGGAATATATTTTAAATGAATTCTAAGTATGTTTTTATTTAAAATAAAAAGGAAGGAAAGTGTAGTTTAGAAGACTATGAGATCGCCTGGTTAGTACATAATCGCCTGTCGCCTAGGTTGCACGTGATCGCCAGTCAACTATGGTGCACATGATCGCCGAAAGTGCACTCAGTATGTGGTCAGGATACTGGATCAACCAAAGTGGGTTCCACAAAACCACACGTATCAAGGTGTGGGTTAAGCCTTAGATACGCTGTGCATGCAAAGCTCTATGCTTGGGCATAAGAAATCGTCCTTGGTGTTGCATGCATGGGCGCACGAGGAGTAGTGCTGACCTACTCTTGGAAATTTGAAGCTACCGACGTCACCAAGTCATGTGGAGATACTACCTTGGACGTAACATAGTGGGATGAAGAACCTACAGCAAGGGCGTGGCGATGTGTCGTCGGGCATCGCCGGGCGCGAGGCATGCGGGCATCGCCAGGGCGCGAGACTTGCGGGCATCGCCAGGGCGCGAGGCATGCGGTCATCGCCAGGGCGAGACATCGGTCGTCTCCCAGGGAGAGACATCGGTTGATGTGAATTCAAGAACATAATATGAAAAGTTCTTGACATTCTTAGGAGACATCTTGAGTTGGTCATATGAGAGGCACTTTCTCTTAGAATTGGATCAATGTTCTAAGACAAGAACTCACCAAAACTAATGCCAAAACACAATCTCAATTAGACGTTCCATCTATTGTCAAATTGAACCGATTGAAATACAAGAAAAAGGAAAAGAAACAGAACATAGGTGCTGGAAAATGAAAAATGCTGGACAGATTTGAAATAGGAACAAAAAACACCGAATAGAATTGCAAGATAAGAACAAAATAGGAAATGGAATGGAGAATGGATTAGAAGACTTATGAAGATGAGACTTGGAGATGATCTCGCCACTTGAAGGTTGGATTGCTTCAAGATAAGAGTGTGATGCTGCCACTTGAGTTCCAAGAGCTCTCAAGATGAAGCAAGGAAGAAGAGACACACAAGTGCTCACAAATGCTCTCAAAAAATGAGTAGAGTTTTCTTACTAATAATTTCCAATCTGCATATACAAGGGGCAGCACCTCTATTTATATTTTTTAGGTGCTGAAATGCAAGCTAAAAGAAACCAAAATTCCCCCCAAATTCAAATGAAAAATGGCGCCTAACAAGACATGAGGAAGGTGTGATTTCTTTTCTCACTTTGGCACCTCCTATTTTAACTTCTACACCTATTTACTCACGCACCCCCCTCCTAATGCTCCTAACTAAAAAAAAACCTAAAGATGCTTTCACACAAGAGGTTTCTCATGTTTTCCTCTAAGCACCTTCACATAATGAAATTGCAAAAAGGGAAAATAAACGTCCCCTAGCTCCTAATATTTTGAACATGCTTCTTGTGATCCTTTGAGGTTGACTTTGATCTCCATGAACGTCCTCAACCTCTTCTTCTTCATGATGTTTGGCCTCCATGTCCTCTTGAGCTTGATCTCCATCATACTCCCCGAGTTGGAGAGAATTCGACCACGAATTCTGGAGACCTACAGAAAAAGGAGTTAGATCGCTGACATTAAAAGTATGACTACCTAAGAATGTATCAGGCATATCTAACTCATAAGCATTGTCATTAATCCTCTTGAGGATTTGGAAAGGTCCATCTCCGCGAGGCATAAGTTTGGACTTCCTTTGAGTAGGAAAACGATCCTTCCTCAAATGAAGCCAAACCCAATCACCTTCATCAAAGACCAATGCTTTTCTCCTTTGGTTGGCAAGTTCCGCATACTTGCCAACCTTCTTCTCAATTCTCTTCTTGATGTCTTTATGCAAAGTTTTCACAAAAGAAGCCTTTTCATCACCATCTTTGCACAAAACATCCTCAAGAAGGGGAATAGGAAGAAGATCAAGAGGTGTTAAGGGATTAAACCCATAGACAACCTCAAAAGGAGAATGAGAAGTGGTAGAATTTACTACACGGTTATATGCAAACTCAACATGAGGTAGTAAATTCTCCCATACTCTAGGGTTTCCCGAAATAAAGCATCTCAATAGTTGACCCAATGTTCTATTAACCACTTCGGTTTGACCATCAGTTTGTGGGTGACAAGTGGTAGAAAATAAAAGCTTAGTACCAAGCTTGCCCCACAAGGTCTTCCAAAAATGACTCAAGAACTTGGGGTCTCTATCGGACACAATAGTCCTAGGTATCCCATGCAAGCGAACCACTTCTTGGAAGAAGAGGTTTGCTATATGACATGCATCATCCACTTTGTGGCAAGGAATAAAGTGAGCCATCCTTGAAAAACGATCCACTACCACAAAAATGGAGTCCTTTCCCTTTGATGTCTTGGGTAATCCTAAGATGAAATCCATAGAAATATCAACCCAAGGCATTGAAGGAATAGGAAGGGGAGTATACAAACCATGGGGATGCATCCTAGATTTAGCTTTGCGGCAAGCTATGCATTTATCACACAAACTATGAACATGTTTATGCATATGAGGCCAAAAGAAATGTTCATGCAACACATCCAAAGTTTTAGCGACCCCAAAATGTCCCATCAAACCCCCTTCATGTGCTTCTCTAACAAGAGATGATCTAATAGAACCATGAGGAACACAAAGACGTTTTCCTTTAAAAAGAAATCCATTTTGTATAAAAAAATCTTTGTGTCCTCCCTTAAGACACTCTTGAAAGATTTGAGAAAAATCAAGGTCATCATGATAAAGATCCTTAATGTGATCAAAGCCAAGAAATTGAGATCCCAAAATGTTTAGCAAAGTATATCTTCTAGAAAGTGCATCCGCCACAATGTTTACTTTGCCTTGCTTGTGCTTGATCACATAAGGAAATTGCTCAAGGAATTCTACCCATTTGGCGTGCCTCTTGTTGAGCTTGTTTTGGCTTTTCAAATATTTAAGAGATTCATGATCACTATGGATCACAAACTCTTTAGGAAAAAGATAATGTTGCCAAGTATGCAAAGCTCTAACAAGTGCATATAACTCTTTATCATAGGTAGAATAGTTGAGATGACTACCTTTCAATTTCTCACTAAAATAGGCTATGGGGTGGCCCTCTTGAAGGAGGACAGCCCCAATACCTATATTGGAAGCATCACACTCTATCTCAAATGTCTTAGTGAAATTAGGAAGGGCCAATATGGGAGCATTAGTCAATCTTTCTTTTAAAATCTCAAAAGCTTTTTGTTGTGCTTCTCCCCATTGAAAGACCACATCCTTTTTCACTATGTCATTGAGTGGTGCGGCAATTGTACCAAAGTTAGGTACAAAGCGTCTATAGAAAGACGCAAGTCCATGGAAACTTCGGACTTCATTGATGTTTGAAGGTGTAGGCCAATTTTGAATGGCCACCACCTTAGCTTGGTCCACATGGACCCCCTTACAACTCACAACAAACCCTAGGAATTCTATATGATCAAGAGCAAACATACATTTAGCAAGGTTAGCATACAAATGTTCCTTCCTAAGGGTTTCTAAAACTTTCCTAACATGCAACCTATGTTCATTCAAAGATAAGCTATAAATGAGAATATCATCAAAATAAACAACAACAAACTTACCAATGAAAGGTCTTAACACATGATGCATGAGGCGCATGAAAGTACTTGGTGCATTGGTCAAGCCAAAAGGCATAACCAACCATTCATAGAGACCAAAGTTGGTCTTAAAAGCCGTCTTCCATTCATCACCCGGTTTGATACGGATTTGATTGTAGCCGCTTTTAAGATCAATCTTTGAAAATATTTTAGAACCATGCAACTCATCCAACAAGTCATCAAGCCTAGGTATGGGATGCCTATACTTAATTGTTATGTTGTTTATGGCCCTACAATCTGAACACATCCTCCATGATCCATCTTTCTTAGGCACCAGGATGACAGGCATAGCACACGGGCTCATACTATCTTGGACCCACCCTTTCTCTATTAAGGCTTCTACTTGTTGGCGAATTTCCATGGTTTCACTTGGATTGGTCCTATAGGCTGGACGATTTGGTAAAGAAGAGCCCGGTATCAAATCAATTTGGTGCTCAATCCCTCGCAAAGGTGGAAGTCCTTTTGGAGGATCTTGAAACACATCTTGAAACTCTTCTACCAACTTTTCCAAACTATGAGGACTATCAACAAGTGGTTCTATCTTAAGAGTTCTAGGGATGGCTAAGAAAAGAGGATGGTGTGCCACTAATTCCCTATGAAGCTCATGCCTAGACACAAGGAGTGTAGGCTTGGAACTCTTATCCTTTTTATCTTTTTTAGCTTTTCCCTCTTTTTCACTCTCCCTCTTTTTCTTCATTAAGATTTGGTCCTCATGGACTTCTCTAGGAGAGAGAGATTTTAGAGTAATCTTGTGACCATGGAAATCAAAAGAAATTTTGTTGGAAAAACCATCATGTAAAATTTTTCGATCATATTGCCAAGGCCTTCCCAAAAGCACATGTGTGGCTTCCATGGGCACAACATCACACAAGACCTCATCTTTGTATTTTCCAATAGAGAAATGGATGAGGACTTGCCTATTCACAACTATTTCTCCTACTTCACTAAGCCATTGCAACTTATAGGGTTGGCTATGAGAGATGGTAGGCAAGCCAAGCTTATCTACAACTCTTGTACTAGCTACGTTTGCACAACTACCCCCATCCACTATCAAGGAGCATATGTTGTTTTGAATAAGACATCTTGTATGAAAAATATTTGCCCTTTGACTTTCATCAAAGGGTTGTGAAACTTGACCAAGAAGTCTTCTCACAACCAACAAGTCTCCTTGTAAGGGACTCTCACTCTCATTCCCACTAGATGCACTTGAATGTGAAGAATGCCTAGGTGTATCCGAATCATGCTCACTCATAATAATGCCATTATGCATGTACATGTTCCTTTTAGAAGGACAATTTGAAGCAATATGACCATAACCCAAACACTTAAAGCATTTCTTACTAGACGTTTTGATTGGTGACTTAGGCCTAGAAGTAGATGGCTTAGATTCCTTGGGTTTGAAAGAGGAATCTTGGGAAGGAAATTTTGAAAAAGATTTTTTATTTCTCCAAGACTTGTTATAGTAGCCATCATTGGAAGAGTTTTTAAAAGAATTTTTCTTAGCAAGTTGGGCTTCCACCTTCATTGCTAAGTGAACTAAAGATCCCAATGATGAGTACTCTTGCAATTCCACAATGTCTTGAATATCCTTCCTAAGTCCACTAATAAACCTAGCAATCATGGCTTCCTCACTTTCTTCTAATTCAATTTTAAGCACAAGTGTTTCAAGCTCTTTGAAATATTCATCCACATTTAGCGTGCCTTGTTGAAACCGTTGGAGTTTCAACATAAGGTCTTTCCTAAAATGTGGAGGCACAAACCTAGCGCGCATTTGATATCTTAAAGTGTTCCAAGAGTCCACGGGAGGACTCTTGTGATATATAATGTCCTTTACAAGTCCATGCCACCATTTCATGGCATAATCACTAAATTCTAATGTAGCTAGCTTAATTTTGTGCTCCTCTTGAACCTCATGAATCTCAAAGATTTGCTCACACTTGGCTTCCCAATCTAAATATACATTTGGATCACTAGAGCCATTGAAACAAGGAAGCTTGACCGAAGGTAGCCTAGCCTTTGCATCTTGGTAGTAGCCATTGCCATGGTGAGGTCTCTCCCGTTGATTGTAATGTCTTTGGTCATGCATTTGGGATGGAGTCCTTCTTCTCCTATGATCCTCTTCACGGCCATTGTCATTGGATGAAGCTCTTGTGGAATGCCTTGGGGAATGGTGTCCATCATGAATAGAAGGGGATGGCCGAGATTGTTGCAACGCCATTGCTTGCAACCTTTCTTCCAAGCGTCTAATAGTTCTTTGTGCCTCATGTAATTCACCAATGAGTGAGGCCTTGGAAGGAGAGGGCTGTTTGTAGGATGCATCACTAGAAAATCCTGCCATTGTAATTAAAAAAAATAAAAACAGCAAAGGTACCAAAACAGCAAACAAGTTAAGAATTAAAATTGCAAAAACAGCAACTGTGGTAATGAATCTGCCAAAGAGAATGGAGGAAGAAAAATGTCACTCTCAAAGAAAATAAGGTCCTTTCACCAAGCTGATCTTGAAGCCTTGGAAACCTCAAATGAAAAATGTCACAGCAAGCACACCAATCTTTGAAGGCAACACCACAAAACCAAAGAAAGAAGAAAGACAATCAAGAAAAGGTATAAAGAAGGAAAGGCAATGCAAAAGGAATACAAGAGTGATGACAAACACAAAGAATAGAGAACAAAAGACAAGCAAGAAAATAAGGAACTCAATGAGAAAGTAGGCACACAAAAGAATACTTAAAGAAAGGCACTAGAGTAGATGAAGAAAACAAAAATTAGCTACTGGAAAAAAAATTTCTATGCAAACTGTGCGTGAGATTCATTGATTAATCTGGAAAGATATACAGCGAACTGGACTATCAAATTTTAACCACACAAACTTCAAGATGTTAACTCAAAAATGGCACTGGAATTATGTAAAAACAGTAAGCCAATTGAGAGAAATAAATTTTTCAAAATCGCTGCCCGATTACCGTATTTTTTTCGGCAGGAATGTACACTTTTCGTATTTTATTTATCATATTTTGTGTACGTTGAATTTTATTGTACTTCTTTTTTCTATTCTTTTCTAACACTTTGAGGATCACAAATCCAGAATTTCAGAAATTTCCAGTGAGTAAATCAATTGCAATAAGCAAAAACAGTAAGCACTTGTTTTCAGAAACAGAGGAATCCTAAGAGGAATGAAAAACAGAATTATGAACTAGCAAAGACATAATGGAAATTGTGTAATAGAACTTGTATAGGTCTAAACTACAAGTATGAACTCAATCTAAAACAGAAAATGCACAAAGGATCAAGCAATAAACTCAAAAACAGAATGTAAACCAAAGCAAGAAACAATCAAAGCAATAAAAGTACTACTAGAAGTAATGACAATTATGGAATAACATGACTTAAGACAAAACTTGACATGATTACAAAATTAAAAGACATATCACAAGATATAACAAGTGAAAGGAAGCTTAAGGTCAGCTCTAGGAAGGAGAATGCCATTCCAAAAGAGCAACCAAACTCATATGAACAATGAGTGCCATAAACCTTTTCACAAACACTTGGTGGAACAAAAGAAAAACAGCAAGAAAACTCAAAGCAAGCCTAAAAACAGAATTGAAAACACAAGATGATAGAGCTCTTGAATTAAAGTGCAACACAACTCAAAAATTAAACAAGAACACACCTAAACTCTAGATACCACATGATGTGAATTCAAGAACATAATATGAAAAGTTCTTGACATTCTTAGGAGACATCTTGAGTTGGTCATATGAGAGGCACTTTCTCTTAGAATTGGATCAATGTTCTAAGACAAGAACTCACCAAAACTAATGCCAAAACACAATCTCAATTAGACGTTCCATCTATTGTCAAATTGAACCGATTGAAATACAAGAAAAAGGAAAAGAAACAGAACATAGGTGCTGGAAAATGAAAAATGCTGGACAGATTTGAAATAGGAACAAAAAACACCGAATAGAATTGCAAGATAAGAACAAAATAGGAAATGGAATGGAGAATGGATTAGAAGACTTATGAAGATGAGACTTGGAGATGATCTCGCCACTTGAAGGTTGGATTGCTTCAAGATAAGAGTGTGATGCTGCCACTTGAGTTCCAAGAGCTCTCAAGATGAAGCAAGGAAGAAGAGACACACAAGTGCTCACAAATGCTCTCAAAAAATGAGTAGAGTTTTCTTACTAATAATTTCCAATCTGCATATACAAGGGGCAGCACCTCTATTTATATTTTTTAGGTGCTGAAATGCAAGCTAAAAGAAACCAAAATTCCCCCCAAATTCAAATGAAAAATGGCGCCTAACAAGACATGAGGAAGGTGTGATTTCTTTTCTCACTTTGGCACCTCCTATTTTAACTTCTACACCTATTTACTCACGCACCCCCCTCCTAATGCTCCTAACTAAAAAAAAACCTAAAGATGCTTTCACACAAGAGGTTTCTCATGTTTTCCTCTAAGCACCTTCACATAATGAAATTGCAAAAAGGGAAAATAAACGTCCCCTAGCTCCTAATATTTTGAACATGCTTCTTGTGATCCTTTGAGGTTGACTTTGATCTCCATGAACGTCCTCAACCTCTTCTTCTTCATGATGTTTGGCCTCCATGTCCTCTTGAGCTTGATCTCCATCATCGGTCGTCCTCCAGGATGAGGCATCGGTGGATAGTCATCGCGCGAGCGGTCATCGGTGGAAGGTTATCGCGCGATGTCGAGTTCACACAGATAAGGTGGGACCCAGGCTCTCAGCATCAAACGTACTGCACGCGCGACACGTAGACAAAAAGGATGGTTTAGAATAGTGACATCAGAGTGTTGGCCTGCGCAGAGGCACGCGCAGTCGTACTGTTCAGGGAAGCGTACACGCAAACTTCCCTGCAGAGTGGGTGGTGGCAGCGGCTTTTGTGGACAAGTTGGTTTAAGATTCAAAAAACCCACTTCTGAGAGGCAAAGGACGTTGCAGTGGTTCAAGAGTGAAAGAGTGAGTTTACCTTCATTCTTCTCCTTTTCTCTCCTTCGCGCTGCGATTCAGGCATCCTCAAGCACCAGTACGACGAGCGACGACTGCCCTTGGAGCACCTGGGAGGTTCTCTGCAAGTTCTACAAACCAGACGCTAAAACAGAGCCAAGGCATCCTTTAAGCTCGGTGGGTTTTTAGAGCTCTTGGTGTTTTGCGCAAGTCCAGGTAAGGGAAGCTAGTACTTTACATTTATAAAAACGTTAGGCGAGTAAGTTCTGAAGTGAGGGCGACGTGGTCGCCGGTTTTCATATTTCTTTTCACAATGCTCTGTTTTTATGTGTGGGGTGACGTGATCGCTGGTTTTAGCTTTGTTTCGAAATCCCCTGCTTTTGAATGAGATCGTCGGTTTTGGCGTTGTTTTTCGAACTCCCCTGTTTTAGTGCGGTTTGAAACTGTTTGAGATTTAAATGTGAAATGCATGTGATATTCGAAAATCTGAACCGTGGAATGAATGTTGTTGTGACTGAATCGTTCATTAAGTGTTGTATGATGTGATTGAATGTTGTGAATGTGGGATCAAGGCATAGTATTTTCAGGAAATAAAATACCGTGTAAGATCGTGTAGGATGTGCATTGATCGGTGATGTCTATAATGAGATATCCTGACTCTCCTGAGATAATGAATTCATATAGATGAAGTTATTCAGGCGTTGAGAGTCGATGGAGGTTCATATGTATGGGTAAGTGTTTGAAAGATAACTACTTGACCTGTTGTGTGGATTCACCCTGTCATACTGTGAGAGTGATGAAATTGAGATCGAGATTGTGTTGATGCGCATAGCTGTGGAAACATTACAGCAGTGTAGTATGACAGGTGCAGATCTCTGAGTCTAGTCAATGCACGAGTCTTCCGGAAGTAGTGTCAAGTGTCTTGTGTGATGAGTCAGTGGAAGTCTGACGTGAGAAATGAGAAACATTGAAATTGATAGACACTTGATGAATTATGTGAATAGAACGACTCTTGAGGAATTGTGAAATATGTGTTTAGTTGATGGTTTTACGTGGGTGTCTTAAATTTGTTTTATCTTGATTTTAAAGTTTCATATCTAAACTCTCTTTCCAATATCTAGCTTACCCTGTGATTTTTGGTGTTGTGTTTGGCTTTTTCTTAAACCTATGATGATCGTGTATAATTTACACGGGAGCAGATGATGTTGCAGGAAGTAGAGCTCCTCAGTGAGTGGTCGCCGGAAGGAGATCGCCTGTTCCTATTCCTGTTGGGCGATCACCCTTTTTTTCTGTTTTCTGATAGGAGATCGCCGTTCTCTGATAGGAGATCGCCCTTTGCTGTTAGGAGATCGCCTGTCTTTCTATTTTACTGTAATTTTGTTTACGTTTTTGGAAAATTGACCGATTATGTATTAAACTCCCTGTGAGGAGAAACTCCATTACATATATATAATTATGTTCACTTCAATATATTTGTTTACCTTTATTTTTATTATATAAATATGAAAAGTATTTGGCGGGATGTTACAGTGCTTACTTGATCGTCGAAGAACCTTCTGCAGGATTACTACCGACCAAGTGCTAAGGAGCTAAGGAGTTAAAGGATTGAAGTATGAAAGAGTGGAAGAAATGAAGTGCAGGGGAGCCTGACCAAAGACACAACCATTGGGAGAACGACCGACACTAACAACAATTGTTATCGTCAATCTCAGGTATTATCTAGGCACACTTTGTCTATACAAGTACAATTAACGCCCACCGTGGGGTCTGGATAGAGTCTGATCTCGCCGCGGACTCGAGCGTGGGGAGAATGCCTCGTCACTCCTTCGTTTGGCTTTCTAACTACTGTGCGTTCTGCGAGGAGGCTCCAGGAACCTTCGACGGGACTCCGAACGGTGCCTGCAAAACACACAGACGGCGCCTCTAGCGGCCGTTGTAGCTCCGACGCTCAAGTCAGGCGACGGGAACACCAAAAAGTCTCTCTCAGATCTCTCTGTGTGAGACCGTGTGTGTGTGCCCTCAATCCTCTTCGATTCGAAAACTGAGTGCTCTCGGTTTAGTGTTGTGTATTCTGAGGTAAAGATTGCATACCTGGTTTGGTGTTCTTCTTCCTCATATAAACCCGCGTAGCCCCTACAGGCTACCTCTAGGGCCACTTAATTACTCTGCACTGTCGTTTCCACTCCCCAGGGCTACCTTGCGTGCCAGCCTTCTTCACTTGAGTGCCAAGTCTGACAGGGGAGGCCGCGTGGGTACCTCTGCACCCCTCGACTTCTGTGCCTATCCGCCCTACCTATTCTCTGGGAACATCTTCACCATCCACGTGGCAGACATGCAACCCCACTGGGAGACTCTATCCTTGATGGGTTCTCGTTCTAGCAGGATTCTGTACTTAACTGCGTCTTCTCATCTTCATGCGTGGTCGTCTCGCGACTAAGGCCATTCACTGCCTCTGGGCGCTTTACTGATCATCGATTGCGTTGTTCACATCGCGCGGCCGATGTCACCTCAACACACACCGATGACCGATGTGCTTCTTCACGTCCTCGTGCTCTGCTTATGGAATCAGGCGAGGTCCTTGAGTAACGTTCTCGCTGGGAGCCTGGGTCCCAGTTTAACACGTGTTGACAAGGAAACCCCGATGACTGATCGCTCTGCATGCACCGATGACTGATCGGTGCTTCGTCACTTCTCGCGCTCTGCTTCCAGGCGCTCAAGTAGGAACCGATCTTCTGGTGGTGGTCACTCGGTAGCTGACCACTGATCGCCGTTCTTGAACGATCTCCACCCTGGTTCATCTGCTTTCTCGTGCCACGCGTCACTCTGCGACTGACCCACGTCGTCATCAACTGCTGACGTCATCGACTACCGATGACCAACCGTATCAGAGTCAAAGAAAGCAACAATGGTTTCAATAAGACAAATGATGAACAATAGGATGCCAGAACAGATCAACTTACTATGTTCCCAACTCTACAGAAAGAGATGGAAGAAATGTGCCAAAAGAGCAGAGAAGAGGCGGCCCTCTGCCAAAAGAATGAAAATGAGATGCTAATCCTTAAAGAGCAAAATGAAGAGATGAGGCTGATAAGTGCCTAATTTTAGTAATATTTCATATTAAAATATAGGAACTTATGAGTACTAATCGCTAAAATAAATATAAAATAATCCATAATTTATGAATTTATACCTTTTTACATATTTTATGATCTTTATTTGAATAAGAACATTTTAGTCCCAAATTTGGTGTTAATTTCAGGTTTCTAGGGAAAATGGAGATGACTGAGGTAAAAAGGAATAATATAAGTTACAAGGAGAAAGCTAGAAGGCCCAGGAACACACAAAAGCACAAAACACCCAACTCAGTAATAGAGCAACTTGCTCAAGCGAGCCCATTCTCGCTTGAGCAAGAGTGCTCCAGTGGCAGTGTAAAAAATTAATGCCTTTCTCGCTCAAGCGAGCTATATCTCGCTTGAGCGAGAAAGCGCCAGAACCATTGGGCCATTTTATGTTTTAATCAACAAGCCCATCAAGGTGACACAGGAAGTCATCTAACCCTAGCAAATTATGTTAAATAGGGGGCTTGAAGCTCGATCCTAGGTGCAAGATTGAGAAGAAAACACCATTGAGTGACTTGTAACCTAATTGGGAGAATAAAAGGTGTTAGAAGATGTGTGGCTAATTCTACCCTTTGGGATTGGGAATTATCTGTTCGAACTCTTATGTATTGAGGTGATATTTAAATATAGTATAATATTATGTTGTTGATTGATTATTGGTATTGTTGTTTTGTATCTAATTCTTGATCTAGAATCTTAAATCTGACTGGAAAGTATTTTTATGGTTCTGACCTAAGCAATAATACTTAACATATTTGAGTGCTAGGAATAGACTTAAAATGGTAATTGCTATCAACGTCTGAGCTTGATTCTAAATTGTTTTTATAAATATGCGAGGAATCAATATAAATGAATTTTATATGGGCATCAATTTCAATAAAATAACATAATGTTACCATGCTAATCAAAATACATAAGAGTGAGAAAGATGAAACCTAATCCCTATTTTTCCAATTGAAGCAACAACTCTTTGCTTGTTTTCTTGTTAATCATTGTCATCCCAACAAACCTTTTTTATTTTGTTTTATATTTAGAGAATCTTTTACTTAAATATTCAATTGTTCCTTGTGGGTTCGATAATTGTCCTTAGGGACACATTATTACTTATGACAACGCAGTGCACTTGCCGTAAAAAGTCATCTAAGGCCGTAACTAGCCGATCCTACGCACGCAACCAGGCATAGACAGCGAAAGTAACCTTCTCCTCTGAGAAGTGAGCACACACAAAACAAAGAGAGAATGAGTACAACCCGAACTTAGACTTATCAATCTTCCAAATCGCATACAGAAGATGATCCAAAGGGACATCCCTTCATAAATGAAATCATGGAAGCAGAACTCCCTCCCAACTAGAAGGGATTGAATGTCGATTCCACGGATCCAAACGAGCACATTGATGTGTATAAAACACAGACGAGCCTATACACATCAGATAAATTAGTGTTGTGTTGGGTGTTTCCCACCTTGCTCAAAGGAGGGGCACTCTATTGGTTAACAAGACTTTCATTCCATCTGACTCAGTGGATAGCTTTAAAACTTTATTATCCAAATTCGACACTCAATTTGCAAAAAGCCGACCACATCATACGTCAATTACACTTGTCAACCCAAAGGTGACCTTAGCCCAGAGGTGGCCTTGCATTATTTGGTCACTACATTATGATCGGGTTGTTTTTCTGATAGTTTATATAAGCAACCAGCAAAACACTTAGACGAACTTAGGCAGTGGGTGGCTAAGTTCATGCAACTAGAAGAATTGCATGATTATCGCAATAATGTCTGAATGGATAACGATGGAGATAAAGGAAAAGAGAAGGATCGAAGTGGCAGATATGCGCCTAAACAATCCGACGGGTACAAAAAAAAATTGAGGCCCTCGGTTTCACATCTATACCCCTTTGAATGTTGATAGGGGGATAATCATGGATGAAGCACTAAATGTCGAGGAAATGTCGATACCATCACAACTTTGGTGACACGACTGAAGAATGTCTGGCATTAAAAGACAAGATTAAAGAGCTCATTCAAGTTGGCCATTTATGCAAATTCATCCAAGGTGCGAACAAGAGTTTTCATAAATCCCCCTAGAGGGAGACATACCCTCGAAGGGATGAATGAAGGGAATCGTACTCTCGGTGTCATCACGATAATGACCAACGACCAACAAGACAACAACGAAGGAGCCAAACCCCTAAGAGGGTCAAGGGAAGAAGCAGTCGTGAAGTGATTGACATGCTCGCTAAAGGATTTGCATGTGTAGGGTGTTCGAGATCTGCTCGGAAGAAACATCTTTGGGTTATTCAATCGTTGCATTCGACCACAATCAAAGGCCAACCGAGAATACCTTCAATACTCTTCATTGATGATTACTTCACAGCTATCGACACAATCTAAAACGATCCCATTGTCATCACCGTCGAAATCAACAACTTTGCCATCACTAAGACCTTGGTGGATCAAGGGAGTTCGGTCGACATTTTGTATTGGAAAACCTTTAAAAGAATGTGGATCCCAAAAACAGAAGTCCAACCATATGACGACCAAATAATAGGTTTTTTTGGCGAACAAGTAGATACGCGAGGCTATATTCACTTATATACCACTTTTGGTGAGGGTAAGTACCTTTGCAGAACCATTAAAATAAGGTATCTACTTGTCAATGTCAACACTTCATACAATATTCTACTCAAGAAATCTTCCATAAATCGTCTTGGAGCAATAGTTTCAACTCCACATCTTGCCATAAAGTTTCCATTTGCTTCGGGCGATATTGTCACAGTGCATGTGGACCAAAAGGTAACACAAGAGTGTTAGAATTAATGGCTAAAACAAGAGGGGGGTGAATTGTTTTTGAAAGATTTTCGCAAATGTTTAGTTAAGAATGAATTCCTTTATCAATTCACAAAGACAAAGATCAGAGAAGCTAAAAGAAATCAAGCTTTCAAAATATGCAGCAGAAAATCAACCAGTTGATATTACGATATAACCGATTGATATTATTACAGAGTTAACAACAATGTTATATAATAGAATTATAACTGATTGCAAGAACAATATAATCGTGATCCGGTCGGTCATCGGTAGTCGACGACATCAGCAGCAGTTGACCACGTGGACCATTCACAGAGTAACACGTGGTAGAGGAAAGCAGGCGAAGCAGAGAGGCGATCACTCAGAATGATAATCGCCTGTCGCCTGTGATGTTGAGTAATCGCCTATCGCCTTGAGGTGAGTAATCGCCTATCGCCTTGAGGTGAGTAATCGCCTATCGGCTGAGGATGAGTAATCGGTCATCGCCGGTATGGATGAGTAATCGCCCAGATTGCACATGATCGCCATGTGTTAAGGTTAGGAGATCAGGTGGTCAGCAAGTCGCCGAAAGAGCACATCGCCGGGTGTTTGAGAAGACTTGGCAAGCACTTGTTGTATGGTCTAAGTACAGAGGATAAGTGGCATATCTGCCACCATGTGTAGTGCGAGCTACAATGCCCAGAGTAGCCTGCGTACTAAGCTACTCCCTGTGTGGATAACTTAGTCGCAGGGGCACAGTGGAAGTAACGTTTCAGCTGCAGACACTCCAGATGATGACACGTGTACGACCAGATGTTATCCACGTGTCAGGAGGAATAACCGTCAGGAGAGAGATACAGATATAGTTTTAGTGTTCTTGTTGCCTGACTTGAGCGTCGGAGCTACAACGGCCGCTAGAGGCGCTGTCTGTGTGTTTTGCAGGCAGCGTTTGGAGTTCCGGCGGTGGTTCTTGGAGCGTTCCTGCAGA
The DNA here is from genome assembly GCA_013389735.1 of Phaseolus lunatus. NCBI lineage: Eukaryota > Viridiplantae > Streptophyta > Magnoliopsida > Fabales > Fabaceae > Phaseolus > Phaseolus lunatus. Next base: position 29,139,257 of record CM023864.1, on the reverse strand, counting down.
ACAGAGGGCTAGACGAAGGAGTGACGAGGCAGTCCTCCACGTTCGAGTCAAGCGGCAGGATCAAATCGGTTGTTTATATCAAATACAGAAACATTAAACAAATAAACCAAGGCAGAGAAAGAGAGAATCACACAAAGCAATTATACTGGTTCACTCAACCCTTGAGCTACATCTAGTTCTTCAGAAAAACCTTGTGAGTTCCACTATGTAAAACACAAAAGTTTACATATACTACATGATCCTGCCGCTTGACTCGAACGTGGAGGATTGCCTCGTCACTCCTTCATCTAGACTTCTGTTCTGCAGGAACGCTCCAAGAACCACCGCCGGAACTCCAAACGCTACCTGCAAAACACACAGACGGCGCCTCTGGCGGCCGTTGTAGCTTCGACGCTCAAGTCCGGCAACAGGAACACCAAAACTATATCTGAATCTCTCTGTGAGACTCGTGTGTAACTGAAACTCTCAAATGTGTAAACTGTAAGAATCTGTAAAAAACCATCCTCAATTTCGTTAAGAGTTTGTATATATACCTGAGTCTTTCTCTCTCCTGACGGTTATTCCTCTTGACGCGTGGATAACATCTGGTCATACACGTGTCACCATCTGGAGTATCTGCAGCTGAAACGTTACTTCCACTGTGCCCCTGCGACTAAGTTATCCACACAGGGAGTAGCTTAGTACACAGGCTACCCTGGGCGCAACCTTAATATGGCGATCTGGTTAACCCTGGGCATCGCAGCTCACACTACACATGGTGGCAGATATGCCACTTATCCTCTGTACTTAGACCATACAACAAGTGCTTGCCAAGTCTTCTCAAACACCCAGCGATGTGCTCTTTCGGCGACTTGTTGACCACCTGATCTCCTAACCTTAACACACGGTGATGAGTAATCGCTCATCACCGGTATGGATCAGTAATCGCCTCGTTTGCACATGATCGCCGTGTGTTAAGGTTAGGAGATCAGGTGGTCAGCAAGTCGCCGAAAGAGCACATCGCCGGGTGTTGGAGAAGACTTGGCAAGCACTTGTTATATGGTCTAAGTACAGAGGATAAGTGGCATATCTGCCACCATGTGTAGTGTGAGCTGCGATGCCCAGCGTTAACCAGCTCGCCATGTTAAGGTTGCGCCCAGAGTAGCCTGTGTACTAAGCTACTCCCTGTGTGGATAACTTAGTCGCAGGGGCACAGTGGAAGTAACGTTTCAGCTGCAGATACTCCAGATGGTGACACGTGTATGACCAGATGTTATCCATGTGTCAAGAGGAAGAACCGTCAGGAGAGAGAAAGACTCAGGTATATATACGAAACTCTTAACGAAATTGAGGAGAGTTTTTACAGATTCTTACAGCTTACACATTTGGGAGTTTCAGTTACACACGAGTCTCACAGAGAGATTCAGATATAGTTTTGGTGTTCCTGTTGCCTGACTTGAGCGTCGGAGCTACAACGGCCGCCAGAGGCGCCGTCTGTGTGTTTTGCAGGCAGCGTTTGGAGTTCCGGCGGTGGTTCTTGGAGGGTTCCTGCAGAACAGAGGGCTAGACGAAGGAGTGACGAGGCAATCCTCCACATTCGAGTCAAGCGGCAGGATCATTTGGCGCCCACCGTGGGGCCCGTGTGAATTTTGCTCCCATCTACGTCGCAGTTTCTTGAGGTTCTTGCAGTTTCTTGGAGCTTCTTGATCTTTTCGTCGAGGTTTCTTGAAGTTACATCGAAGTGTTGAGAAGATGAGAAGAAGAACCAGGCAAACCTCACCTGCGCCATCTGCTGAAGAAGGAGCTGTTACCATGGCGCAGGCAGTGGAGATGATGCGCGCGTTGCAAGATAGCATCGCGGAATCGAGAGCTGATCAGGAGAAAATGCGTGCAGAGCTGACTGCATCGCAGAGAAGAAACGAAGAGTTGAACCATATGAATGAAGAGCTGCGTAGGGAATTGCAGGCACAGAGGGAGCGCGCAGCTGAAGAGAGGACGTCGACGTCGCCGTCGCCTCCGAGAGCATTCCCTATGCCTTTCTCCTCCGAAATCATGAACACGGTGGTGCCTCCCAATCTGGTGGGACTGAAAGCGTCGTTCACGGGGGTGGAAGATCCAGAAGCACACCTGACAGCCTTCCACACTCAGATGATGCTGAATGGAGGTTCAGATGCTGTATACTGCAAGATGTTCATGAGTACACTGAGCGGAGTGGCTATGGAGTGGTTCGTGAGCCTGCCAGAGGGCCACGTCACTTCCTTCCATCAGTTTGTGAAGCTGTTCACGGAGCAGTACATCATTAACCGACCTGCGCCAGTGGTGTCCTACGACCTGTTTGACGTGCGCTAGTATCAGGGGGAGCCGTTGAAGGACTACCTCAATAGCTTTGGGGCGCAGGTGGTGAGATTGCCCGTCAAGGATGAGGACATGCTGGAGCATGCGTTCAAGAGAGGTGTCCTCCCTGGTCCTTTCGGTGAACGCGCGATGAGGCAATGCAGGCAGGGCGTGCCCAGTGTGTGCACTTAGACAGCCACGCCTGGCGCCCCCCCTGGGAGAGTGCACCCACGAGAAAGTCCTCCCTCGACTTTGTACAGCAAGGTGCAGGCGAGAGAAAGTCCTCACCTCTGCTTTATACAGCAAGGTTGAGGCAAGAGAAAGTCCTCTTCCTTTGCTTTTTACAGCAAGGTTGAGGCACCAGAGGAAGTCCTCCTTGCCTTTGAGCAAGTGCAGGCGAGAACAGAGGAAGTCCTCCTTGCCTTTGAGCAAGTGCAGGCACCAGAGGAAGTCCTCCTTGCCTTTGAGCAAGTGCAGGCACCAGAGGAAGTCCTCCTTGCCTTTGAGCAAGTGCAGGCACCAGAGGAAGTCCTCCTTGCCTTTGAGCAAGTGCAGGCACCAGAGGAAGTCCTCCTTGCCTTTGAGCAAGTGCAGGCAACAGAGGAAGTCCTCCTTGCCTTTGAGCAAGTACAGGCAACAGAGGAAGTCCTCCTTGCCTTTGAGCAAGTGTAGGCAACAGAGGAAGACCTCCTTGCCTTTGAGCGAGTGCAGGCGAGAAAGAAGAAAGTCCTCCCTCAACTTTGTACAGCAAGGTGCAGGCGAGTGAAAGTCCTCACCTCGACTTTGTACAGCGAGGCTGAGGCAAGAGAGAAAGTCCTCTCCCTTTGCTTCTTACAGCAAGGTTGAGGCGAGAGAACCAAGTCCTCACCTCGACTTTGTACAGCGAGACTGAGGCATAAGGAAAAGTCCTCTTCCCTTTGCTTTTTACAGCAAGGTTGAGGCGAGAGAACCAAGTCCTCTTCCTCTGCTTTTCACAGCAAGGTTGAGGCGAGAGAAAAGTCCTCTTCCTCTACTTCTTACAGCAAGGTTGAGGCAAGAGAACCAAGTCCCTTCCTTCTGCTTTTTACAGCGAGGCTGAGGTGAGAGAGGCAAGACCTCACCCACGACTTCTTACAGCGAGGTTGAGGCAAGAAGGGTCGTCGAGAAGCACTTTTCTTCCCCAAAACACAGGCGTCATAGTTGGTGTTCAGACCCTCTATGCACTCAGCGCTGGTGTGGCAGAGAAGTGCAGCGAAGCCAGAAGCGCGATGACTGATCGGTGGTGCACTAACATGCTAGTCGGTGGTCGGTTGTAGAAGCAAGTTCTGCTGCGTGAAGCCAAAGCGTTTAGGCCCGTTAAGTCAGTCATCCAGCACGAAGTTATATTGAAGGCAATGCTAAGGTAACAGTTAGCCGCGATCAAGTCAGAGGCCAAGTTTGAGGGGTTGCAGTTAGATCGCGCTAAAGCCTAAGCTAGTTAACAGTTAGTCACATGCAGAAAAAAACAAAGCCTATCGTCCAACTTTTATGAAAAGCAACAAAGTTCAACTAGACACTTGAGTTGAAGACATATTCCTTCACCTTAAAGTCTTTTTGGCAGCACCTCCGATCATACAAAAATTGGATACACAACGACCAATAACAGTATATATGTCGGTCTCCGAAGAGGCTATCAGTGCTAATTTAGTACCAAAGGTAGCGAGAGAAGAATGAATGATATACTTCATTAGTCGAGTGCTACATGATGTTGAGGTCAGGTATTAGATGATTGAAAAGGTAGCCTTGGCGTTTGTTATAATTGCCTGACGGATGAGAATGTACTTCAAGAACCATCACATTATTGTCAAGACTTACTATCCCATCATGAAGATCCTAGCTAAATTAGACTTAGCCGGATGAATGATCGAGTGGGCAATTGAATTATCTGAATTTGAAATCTAGTATCAACAGAGGGGGGCAATCAAGTCCCAAAGCTTAACTAACTTTATGGCTGAACTCAACCCTAAACCCATTGAAGATGAAAATCTTCAATGGATACTACATGTGGATAGGTCATCTAATGACAAATCGTGTGGGGCAAGAGTAGTCCTCGAAGGTTCAAGCGGGATCCTCCAAGAACAATCTTTGAAGTTTGATTTTGAAACTTCAAATAACCCGGTAGAATATGAGGCCATTCTGGCAGGATTGAAACTGACACATGACATGGAAGCTCGCCAGGTGCTTTCTAAAAGTGACTCCCAACTGGTAGTCGATCAAGTAAAGGGAGAGTTCAAGGTTAAAGAATCTCTATTACAAAAATATTATCACCTCATTTCGAATCTTATCTTCAAGTTCAAGAATGTTCAAATTGAGCACATCCGACATGAACACAAAGTCGACATGCTTTCTAGGTTGGCTACAACTAAAAAGAAGGGACTCCATCATTCAATGATCTATGTCATCCTCAAATATCCAAGTGTCATCATGGGCGAGTGCATGGCTATTACTAAGGAAGAAACATGGATGACACCCATCCAACACCTCCTAGAGAAAGGCAAGTCTGGAAGATAAGAAGAAAAAACCTTCTGACAGCAAACCACACAATTCGTCCTCATCGATCATGACCTAATTGCTGAGGGTACACTTAGCCTTTACTAAAATGTATCTCTAAAGATCAAACCGACTATGTTATGCGAGAAATCCATGAAGGAGTATGTGCTAACCATTCTAGAGCCAAGACAGTGGCTGCTAAAGTACTTAGAGCAGGGTATTATTGGTCAAACGTCCAAAGTGATTGTGTCAAGTTTGTGCACAAATCTTTGAAATTTTAAGAGTACGACACACTATCTCATCAAAAGCCCGAGAACCTTGACTTCATCCTCTCCCCTTGGCCATTTGCAAAGTGGGGAATGGACATCATTGGGCCGTTCAGCCCAAGTAAGGGACAATGCTAGTTTCTCTTAGTAGGAGTTGATTACTTTACTAAGTAGATAGAAGTTGAACCCTTAGCAGCATTTACAACACGAAATGTGCAAAATTTCGTATGGAAGAATATCATATGTTGTTTCAATGTACCTTATGTTATCATCACTGACAACGGTTAACACTTTATTGATCGAGGGTTAGCAAAATTTTATGAAAGACCTGACATTAAACATATCACCAGTTTGGTGAACATCCCCAAACCAATGGGCAGGCCAAGGCCGCGAACAAGGTAATCCTCAATGAATTAAAGAAAATGCTCGACACAACAAAGGGAAAGTGGACCAAGGACCTCATCAAAGTCTTGTGGGTATACCGATGTACATAAAAAACCACCACTTAAGAAACACCATATAGCCTATCATATGGTACTGAAGCCATGATCCCAATAGAGATCGGAGAACCTTCCCTGCGACGACAAATGTTTGATGTTAGTTTAAATTAGGAAAGTCTAGCGGTCGAACTAGACATTATCAAAACATGCAAAGACAAGAGCATAATCAGAGAGGAAGCATTCACAATTTGGGCAGCCAGAAGATATAATCCTAGAGTAACACCCAGAAGCTTTCTAAAAGGAGACTTAGTTTGGCGTATGCGTAGTGAAGCTCGGAAGAGCGAAGAAAAGTTTTCAAGCAACTGAGAAAGGCCTTTTTGAGTTAAAGATATGGTGGTCGGTGGAGCCTATTATTTAGAATATTTATCAGGAAGAATTGTACCGAGGACGTGGAATACCATGGACCTTAAATTTTACTATAGTTAATAAATATAACAGTGCACTTTTTCCTCACTCGGTTGTTTTATCCCTAAGGAGGATTTTGATTGAGAAGGTTTTAACGAGACACTTTAAATTACACACTTGTTATTTTTTCAGTTAGGGTGAACATACTATCATCAAATTACTTAGATGAGACAACTCGTTTAAACACTAGCTGATAGCATTGCCTTCATTCTGTTTCCAATTTTGTGGTGGATTGTGGAAGCTCAATGGAAGTGGTGGACAAGGATGACTCTAATGCAACTATGGTTTCCTTAAAGGTGCATGATAGCTAGGGAGAGTGATTGGTTGGGCCATGTTAGTTGGAGAAGGTGGCGAAGAACATTAAGGTGTCTATCCTAGAGAGTTAAGATAAGAGAGTGAGAAAGCATGCAATCTTGGCAGCAATTCACTCATTCATTAATCTTAGCAAAATGAGAGTTGTAGTGGCCAGACCTCGGACGTCGCCACATGAGTGAGAGGCGGCACAGGAGAGGTCGGCATGGTAGGGTTCACAGAAGGGTCCACAGAATGACACGTGTCAAGGCACGAAACCAGATTCACAGATACGCCATGCATGCAGGATGTGTACAAGACGTAAGGTTCTGACACAATAGAATTATCCTTAGAAACGCATGAGGCACGTGAAGGTTTGAAGGCACGTTTTGGTTGACCTTCAACAAATTGTAGCTATCTCCCGACCAGTTGAGACCCTATAACAGATGCTTCTATGGCTTTGCAGGGGATCAGGTGGAGGTCAGGGGTCACATTGAATTAAGGACAACGTTTACAGATGGCGAAGCATCTCGCACCATCAACATCAGGTACCTTGTAGTTAATGCGCCTTCCGCTTATAAAATTCTTTTAGGCAGGCCAGCTTTGAATAGATTAGGAGCAGTGCCTTCGTCAAGGAACATGAAGCTGAAGCTACCCTCTCTTGATGGTGCGTGATTACAATGAAGTCTGACCAAAAGACAGCTCAAAAGTGCTCTGAAGATAGCCTCAAAACCAAGAGAGGTGTATGTACAGTGACTACGGAGCCACCTAGGGACGAGGAGGACGTCCGCATGGAGGTCACCCCAGAAAGACAAGCCGAGTCCATAGAGGAGGTCGTGGAATGAGAGGTCGGGGGTAAGCAGTTTAAGCTTGGTAAGTCTTTGAGTCAGGAAGCGCAGGACCAGGTCGCCGAAGTTTTGGCCCGACATTTGGATGCCTTTGCGTGGACTGCCTCAGACATGCCAGGGATAGACCTTGATTTCTTGTGCCATTGTCTCACCATGAACCCCTAGGTCCGACCTATTCGTCAGAGGCGGAGGAAGTTTAATGAAGAAAGGTGGCAGGTGTAACATCCCGCCAAAATAAAGCCATACATACATGTATAATGAAAATAAAGGTGAACAAATAATATTGCAGAATGATAATATATATATAAGTAATGAAGTTGCTCCTCTTAGGGAGTTTAATACATAACCAGCCAAATGTTTTTCAAAATTTAACGAAATTCAATCAAATACAACAAGACCGGCGGTCTCCACACATGAACCGGCGATCTGGTAACAGAAGGCCCAAACAGGCGATCTGCTAGCAGGACATAAATCCGGCGATCACCACCAAGAGATAGAAAACCGGCGATCTCTTCCTCGGCGACCACCCACTAAGGAGCTCTACATCTTGGAAGATCATCTGCTCCCGTGTAAGTTATACACGATCATCACAGTTTAAAGAGAAAAACAGCCAACGAGCAAAACACGCAGGGTAAGCTAGATATTTTAAAGAGAGTTTAAATAAGAACATTAAAATCAGGGTAAGCAATTTTCAAGATATTCACGTAAAGCTATAGATTTTCTCAATACCCTTCACCTGATCGTCCAGAAATCACACATTTCACAATATTCTCAAGAGTTATTCTATTTCACAAAACTGCATCAAGTGTCTATAAATTTCAAGTTCCTCATTTCACATGTCAGACCACCACTGACCCAGCACACAAGACACTTGACACTACTTCCGGAAGACTCGTGCATTGACTAGACTCAGAGATTCTGCACCTGTCATACTAAGCTGTTGTAATGTTTCCACAGCTATGCGCATCAACACATTCTCGATCTCAAGTTCACCATTCTCACAGTATGACAGGGTTAATCCATATGACAGGCCGAGCTCGTTCTGTTTCACACGACTCGCCCATACATATGAACCTCCTTCGACTCTCAACGCCTGAATAACCTCATCTATATGAATCCATTATCTCAGGAGAGTCAGGATAATCTCATTATAGACATCACCGATCAATGCACATCCTACACGATCTTACACGGTATTTTCTTTCCTGAAAATACTATGCCTCAATCCCACATTCACCACATCCAACACATCACATAACACTTAAAGGAATGATTTCAATCACGGCAAAACTCAATCCAAGGTTCTTATTTTCGAATATCTCATTTAAATCTCATACCGTTTCAAAGCAACATCAAAAGCAGGGAGTTCGTAAACAACGCCAAAACCGGCGATCTAGTTCAAAAACAGGGTATTTCGAAGTCTGCATTTAAAACCGGCGACCACGTCGCCCAAACACATAGCACAGAGCATTTTACAAAGATGAAAGACCACGTCGCCCTCACTTCAGAAATAGCTAAACTATGGCTTGTATTGAAAATGAAGTCTAGCTTCCCTTACCTGGACTTGCGCAAAACACCAGGAGCTCCGAAACCCAACGAAGCTTGAACAACGCCTTGGCTCTGTTTTTGCGTCTGGTTGAAGGACTTGCAGAGAACCTCCCAGGTGCTCTAATGGTGCTGCCTCTCGTCGTACTCTTGTGTGAAGATGCTAGAATCGCAGCGCGAAGGAGATATCTGGAGGAGAAGGGAGGTAACTCACTCTTTCTCTCTTTGAATGCTGCAACGTTTTTCTTTCTCTCAGCAGTGGGTCTCTGCATCTTAAACCAACTTATCCACCAAAAGCAGCTGCCACACCCACTCTGCAGAGAAGTCTGAGTGTACGTTTCCCTGAACAGTACAACTACAGTTGTCTCTTGCGCAGGCCAACCACTCCCTGAACAGTACTACTGAGCGTGCCTCTGCGCAGGCTAACACTCTGAGGTCACTATTCTGAACCACTCTTTTTGTCTACGTGGCGCGCGTGCAGGACGTTCCATGCTGGAAGTCTGGGTCCCACCTTCTCTGTGTGTAACTCGACGTCGCGCGATGACCTTTCACCGATGACCATAGGCGCGAAGACAATCCACCGATGACCTCTCCCTGGCGAACGACCGATGTCTCCCCCTGATGATGCCCGCATGCATCTTGCCCTGGCGACGCCTGCATGCCTCGCGCCCTGGTGACGACATGCAGTCTAGGCGACCGGCGATTATGTATTAACAAAGAACTCTTATCGTTTTCTAGATTGCACTTTCCTTCCTTTTTAACTTAAATAAAACATATTTAGAATTTATTTAAAATATACTCTTTTATTCCAATAAATTTTTCAGGTCCTTACATTCTCCCCATCAAGAAAAATTTTCGTCCCCGAAAATTGAATTACAAGGAAAAGAGGTATGGATAAGCCTCCCTCATGGGTTCTTCTAACTCCCAAGTTGAATCCCCCGATCTCTCATCCCACACCACTTTCACCATGTTGATGGTCTTGCCTCTGAGCTGTTTACTTTGCCGATCGTCAATCCTGACTGGTTTTGCTTCAAAGGACAAGTCATCCCTGATCTGCACATCGTCTACATCCAGCACATGACTAGGGTCTGCCATGTATTTCCTCAGTTGTGACACGTGAAAGACATTGTGCAGATTCGCTAAATGGGGAGGTAGGGCGATCTCATAAGCCACTGGACCAACCTTTCTTAAGATCTGATATGGTCCCACGAACCTAGGGGACAACTTCTTTGACCTGATCGCCCGTCCTACACCCTTGGTTGGTGTCACTTTCATGAACACGTGGTCTCCAGCAGCAAACTCCAAAGGCTTTCTCCTCTGATCTGCATAGGACTTCTGCCTACTCTGAGAAGCTTTCATTCTGCTTTGTATCTGTTTCACCTTCTCGGTCGTCTGCTGAATCAACTCTGGCCCAACCAAGACTGCCTCGCCCTCCTGGTACCAACATAAGGGAGTTCTGCATTTCCTCCCATACAGGGCTTCATATGGTGCCATCCCAATACTGGCGTGGTAGCTATTATTATAGGTAAACTCCACCAGTGGCAACACCTCATCCCAACTTCCCAATTGATCCAAGACACACGTCCTCAGCAGATCTTCCAAGGATTGGACCGTTCTCTCTGACTGACCATCTGTTTGGGGATGATATGCAGAGCTCATCCTCAACTTAGTTCCCAAGCACTCTTGCAAGGTCTGCCAAAACCGTGAAGTGAACCTGGGATCTCTATCTGAAACGATGCTGGAAGGCACTCCATGCAACCTCACTATTTCTTGGATGTATAACTGTGCCAGCTTGGCCATAGGCATCTTCATATTCACTGGAAGGAAGTGGGCACTCTTCGTCAGCCTATCAATGATAACCCAGATTGCATCATGACCCTTTACCGATCTGGGTAAATGGGTGACAAAATCCATGGCGATGCTGTCCCATTTCCACTCAGGGATATCCAGTTGCTGCAACAGCCCGCCAGGTCTTTGATGCTCTACCTTCGCCTTCTGACACGTTAAGCAGGTTGCAACATACTGGGTGATGTCTCTCTTCATGCCTGACCACCAAAATGACTCCTTCAAGTCATGGTACATCTTGTTCATGCCTGGATGAAGGTTAAGGCGACTCTTATGACCTTCTTCTAGGATCATCTTCTTCAACTCTTCATTTGCAGGGATGCAAATTCTGCCATTAAATCTCAAGATCCCATCATCGCCCATCACAAAATCTCTCGCCTGATCTGTCCCTAGTGACTCCACAGTACGCTTTAGACTAGGGTCCTCCAACTGCTTATCCCTTAACATCCCAAGGAAGTCATTAGTTATAGCCAGCTTACTACAAATAATGTGATTCATGTGAAATTCTATTCCAAGGTTTAAGTCTCTGAACTGCTCGATCAGTTTCTGCTCTTCCATCATCATGGTGGCGACTTGTATTGATTTCCTACTTAAAGCATCAGCCACTACATTGGCCTTCCCTGGATGATACATGAGTTGAAAATCGTAGTCCTTTAGAAACTCCATCCACCTTCTTTGTCTCATGTTTAGTTCCTTCTGATCGAACAGATATTTCAGGCTCTTATGGTCACTGAACACCTGGAACCGAGCTCCATATAAATAGTGCCTCCAGATCTTCAAGGCAATTACCACAGCCGCCAACTCCAAATCATGCGTGGGGTAGTTTCTCTCATGAATCTTGAGTTGCCTTGAAGCATATGCAACCACTCTCTTCTCTTGCATCAAAACACATCCCAAGCCCTGATGTGAAGCGTCACAGAAGACATCAAAAGGTCTTCCTACCTCGGGGATCACCAGCACTGGAGCACTAGTCAACCTCTCCTTTAATTCCATGAAGCTCTGCTCACATCGGTCGGTCCAAGCAAAAGGTTGATCCTTGCGGGTCAGCTGTGTTAAGGGAGCCACTACCTTGGAAAAGTCCTCAATAAACCTCCGATAGTAGCCCGCCAACCCCACAAAGCTCCTTATCTCGGTGACTGTCTTTGGACGTTCCCACTGCAACACTGCCTCTACCTTAGCTGGATCCACCGAGATCCCCTGGGCAGATATCACGTGTCCTAAGAAGTTGACTTCCTTCAGCCAGAACTCGCACTTAGAGAACTTGGCATAGAGTTGCTTCTCCCTCAGTATCTCCAATACTGTCTTCAGGTGTTCCTCATGCTCTTCCTCGGTCCTTGAATAAATGAGGATGTCGTCTATGAAGACCACCACAAACTTATCCAAGAAAGGGCGAAAAATCCTATTCATGTAGTCCATGAACAGGGCTGGAGCATTGGTGACTCCAAACGGCATCACTACATACTCATAGTGCCCATACCGAGACCTAAAGGCTGTCTTTTGAACATCTTCAGCTTTTACCAAAATTTGGTGGTACCCCGATCTCAGATCAATCTTGGAGAACACCGAGGCCCCATGTATTTGATCCATCAAATCATCAATCCTAGGCAGGGGGTACTTGTTCTTGATGGTCAACTTGTTCAACTGCCTGTAATCTATACACAGCCGAGACCCTCCATCCTTCTTCTTGACTAGGAGCACTGGAGCTCCCCATGGAGATACACTGGGTCTGATGAATTGCTTCTCCAGCAACTCTTCCACTTGCTTCTTTAACTCCACTAACTCGGCTGGTGCCATCCTGTAAGGTGCCATTGACACTGGTCCAGCTCCAGGTACCAAGTCAATAGAGAATTCCACTTCTCTCTTAGGGGGTAACCCAGGTACTTCTTCTGGGAATACATCCGTGAAATCTTTCACCACGGGTATTCTGCTTACGTCCCCTTTATTCTCCACCTCCGACCGAGCGAGTATCACGAAGCACCTCGCCCCTTCTTCCAACTCTGACTGCCCTTACTGAGCAGATATTACATCTGATCCTTGGAGGTCTGGAAACGCAATCCTCTGACTACCGCAGTCAATGAGAACGTGATTGGCAGCTAACCAATCCATTCCCAGGATAACATCTAGGTCCTGAAGAGGTAGGCAGATCAAGTTCACCTTGAATCTGCGTCCCTCTACAATCACTGGACATTCGGGGCACACTGTAGAGGTCATCACCTGTCCTGACGCAGGTGTAGAGACCAACAGTTCGAAAGGTAACCCCTTCACTAGAAGGCCCAACTCGGCTACACACAGGCTTGACACAAAGGAGTGTGTCGCTCCAGAATCAAACAAAGCTTTTACACCTCTACCAGTTATAAAGCAAACACCTTGTACGAGGTTACCTGACTGAGATGCTTCTGCTCCAGACATGGCAAACACCCTCCCTGTCGCCTGAGGTCTGCTGCCTTCGTTTCTCATCTGCTGGGAGCCACTGGGTTGGGTCGCCCCATTCCTGCTAGGGCATTCTCTAGCAACGTGCCCTGTCTTTTGGCAGATAAAACACCTTCTCTCTGAAGCCTTCTTGGGGCACACGTTGGGCGTGTGTGGTCCACCACAATGGAAACACTTGGGTTTCCAAGGTTGCCGCTGCTGAAACTGGGATGACGTTGTTCCCACCCGATGTGGTGGAGGCCTCGTATAGGGCTTGCTTTGTGAGTGCTGTGCCTTAGCTTTCCCACTGGAAGAACCTCCTGGGTGTGACCTGATCACCCGAGAATCACCCTTCTCCAGGGTCTCCACCATCTTCGCCTTTTCTACTAAGGCGTGAAATTCCCTGATGCACATCGGGGCTATGGTCTTCTTCAGTCCATGCTTCAGCCCCTCTTCGAACTTCCTACACCTCCAGGCCTCAGAGGTCGCCTGGGTATAGAACCGGGCGAGGTACTCAAAACGAGCAGCATAGGCGTTCACTGACATATCCCCTTGCTCCAACTTCAGGAACTCAGCTTCCCTCGCAAACTTGGCGCTGTCAGGGAAGTATTTCTCCAAGAACTTCACCCTGAAGCTCTCCCAATCCAATACATCCCCTCGGGCCTCCATCATCTGCTGAGCTCCCATCCACCAGAACTCAGCTTCTCCTGATAGCAGATAAGTGGCGAATAGCAATTTCTTCTCTTCAGGGCAGGAGGTCGCCCTAAAGATTTTCTCCAACTCTCTGACCCACTGATCTGCCTGGTCAGGGGTAGCATTCCCACTGAACTTGGGTGGGTTGTGCCTCATGAACTCGGTCAGTCCCATCTGTTCTTGAGGCTGACCGACGTGGGAGTTTGTCTCCGCAGATCGAGCAGTTTCCCAGTGTTGCATTGTAGCTTGATGGTTCTGAGCCATCGCTGCATTCTGCTGCTGAATGGCAGTTGCCATCATCTCGATGGCCTTGGCAATCTGGCTCATCTCTGAGGAAGGTTGGGGTGGGGTAGAAGGTCTACGTGCCATCTTCTTCGTTTTTGATTCTGAATCTATTGGTTTCTATATTCCCTACAACTACAAGAATGAGATCGATCAGAAATCAATTCATTCAGGATGTACCATCTAGACCTTACAAAGGTCAGCATCTCAAAGTCATTAAGAATTTGAGTTCATCAACAGGATTATCACACTTATAACTTCAAACAAAACACTAGAACAGTTACCGGTGTGTAAACATCAATCCAAACGACCACTCTCAGTCAATTACAAGAACACTAAATAAATCACACCAGAATTCAATGTAGGCTAAACATCAAACCTTTGGAATTAAGATTAAGAATCATTTCGATCTAGTTATGAGTGTGCACCCTCATTACTTTATCAGGATCTTCTCATTCTTAATACCAAGATTTTCAATTAGAGCCTACATTCACTAAGGCACACACAAAATTTCAATACTAAAAACGTTTTTGAAAACCTTTCACTATAGTTGTTATTTAAAACTCAAATAGATTTTATGAGCAGAAGAAACACAATGGATCCACAGCCCTCAGGTCATCCTAAGGACGAACTGCTCTGATACCATTAATGTAACATCCCGCCAAAATAAAGCCATACATACATGTATAATGAAAATAAAGGTGAACAAATAATATTGAAGAATGATAATATATATATATATATATAAGTAATGAAGTTGCTCCTCTTAGGGAGTTTAATACATAACCAGCCAAATGTTTTTCAAAATTTAACGAAATTCAATCAAATACAACAAGACCGGCGGTCTCCACACATGAACCGGCGATCTGGTAACAGAAGGCCCAAACAGGCGATCTGCTAGCAGGACATAAATCCGGCGATCACCACCAAGAGATAGAAAACCGGCGATCTCTTCCTCGGCGACCACCCACTAAGGAGCTCTACATCTTGGAAGATCATCTGCTCCCGTGTAAGTTATACACGATCATCACAGTTTAAAGAGAAAAACAGCCAACGAGCAAAACACGCAGGGTAAGCTAGATATTTTAAAGAGAGTTTAAATAAGAACATTAAAATCAGGGTAAGCAATTTTCAAGATATTCACGTAAAGCTATAGATTTTCTCAATACCCTTCACCTGATCGTCCAGAAATCACACATTTCACAATATTCTCAAGAGTTATTCTATTTCACAAAACTGTATCAAGTGTCTATAAATTTCAAGTTCCTCATTTCACATGTCAGACCACCACTGACCCAGCACACAAGACACTTGACACTACTTCCGGAAGACTCGTGCATTGACTAGACTCAGAGATTCTGCACCTGTCATACTAAGCTGTTGTAATGTTTCCACAGCTATGCGCATCAACACATTCTCGATCTCAAGTTCACCATTCTCACAGTATGACAGGGTTAATCCATATGACAGGCCGAGCTCGTT
Source organism: Phaseolus lunatus (assembly GCA_013389735.1). Lineage (NCBI taxonomy): Eukaryota > Viridiplantae > Streptophyta > Magnoliopsida > Fabales > Fabaceae > Phaseolus > Phaseolus lunatus. The sequence continues at coordinate 29,123,870 of CM023864.1, read as the reverse complement.
CTGTTTCACACGACTCGCCCATACATATGAACCTCCTTCGACTCTCAACGCCTGAATAACCTCATCTATATGAATCCATTATCTCAGGAGAGTCAGGATAATCTCATTATAGACATCACCGATCAATGCACATCCTACACGATCTTACACGGTATTTTCTTTCCTGAAAATACTATGCCTCAATCCCACATTCACCACATCCAACACATCACATAACACTTAAAGGAATGATTTCAATCACGGCAAAACTCAATCCAAGGTTCTTATTTTCGAATATCTCATTTAAATCTCATACCGTTTCAAAGCAACATCAAAAGCAGGGAGTTCGTAAACAACGCCAAAACCGGCGATCTAGTTCAAAAACAGGGTATTTCGAAGTCTGCATTTAAAACCGGCGACCACGTCGCCCAAACACATAGCACAGAGCATTTTACAAAGATGAAAGACCACGTCGCCCTCACTTCAGAAATAGCTAAACTATGGCTTGTATTGAAAATGAAGTCTAGCTTCCCTTACCTGGACTTGCGCAAAACACCAGGAGCTCCGAAACCCAACGAAGCTTGAACAACGCCTTGGCTCTGTTTTTGCGTCTGGTTGAAGGACTTGCAGAGAACCTCCCAGGTGCTCTAATGGTGCTGCCTCTCGTCGTACTCTTGTGTGAAGATGCTAGAATCGCAGCGCGAAGGAGATATCTGGAGGAGAAGGGAGGTAACTCACTCTTTCTCTCTTTGAATGCTGCAACGTTTTTCTTTCTCTCAGCAGTGGGTCTCTGCATCTTAAACCAACTTATCCACCAAAAGCAGCTGCCACACCCACTCTGCAGAGAAGTCTGAGTGTACGTTTCCCTGAACAGTACAACTACAGTTGTCTCTTGCGCAGGCCAACCACTCCCTGAACAGTACTACTGAGCGTGCCTCTGCGCAGGCTAACACTCTGAGGTCACTATTCTGAACCACTCTTTTTGTCTACGTGGCGCGCGTGCAGGACGTTCCATGCTGGAAGTCTGGGTCCCACCTTCTCTGTGTGTAACTCGACGTCGCGCGATGACCTTTCACCGATGACCATAGGCGCGAAGTCTATCCACCGATGACCTCTCGTGCGAAGGCCATCCACCGATGACATCTCACGCGAGGGCTATCCACCGATGACCTCTCGTGCGAAGGCCATCCACCGATGACCTCTCGCGCGAAGACAATCCACCGATGACCTCTCCCGCGAAGGCTATCCACCGATGACCTCTCGCGCGAAGACTAACCACTAAGGTCCTCTCGCGCGAAGGCTATCCACTGAGGACCTCTTGCGCGAAGGCTATCCACTGAGGACCTCTCGCGCGAAGACAATCCACCGATGACCTCTCCCTGGCGAACGACCGATGTCTCCCCCTGATGATGCCCGCATGCATCTTGCCCTGGCGACGCCTGCATGCCTCGCGCCCTGGTGACGACATGCAGTCTAGGCGACCGGCGATTATGTATTAACAAAGAACTCTTATCGTTTTCTAGATTGCACTTTCCTTCCTTTTTAACTTAAATAAAACATATTTAGAATTTATTTAAAATATACTCTTTTATTCCAATAAATTTTTCAGGTCCTTACAGCAGGTCATCAAGCAGGAAACTCAGAAGCTGTTGGAGGCCGGTCACATCAGGGAAATCCAGTACCCTGAGTGGTTGGCCAATGTGGTGTTGGTAAAAAAAGCTAATGGTAAGTGGAAAATGTGTATCTACTTCACTGACTTGAACAAGACCTGCCCTAAGGACTCATACCCGCTTCCCAGCATTGATGCCTTTGTAGACAGCGCCTTTGGATGCAAACTCCTCAGCTTTTTGGATGCATTTTCTGGGTATAACCAGATACGAATGCACCCCAGAGACAAATCCAAGACAACATTCATGACGGAGCTCTCCAGTTACTGCTACAAGGTGAAGCCCTTTAGGTTGAAGAATGCAGGAGCGACGTATTAGAGGCTGATGGACCGAATACTCGCCCCTATGATAGGGCGAAACGTGCAGGCATATGTAGATGACATGGTCGTCACCTCCCAGGAGAAAGACCAGCATGTGGCTGACCTCGAAGAACTCTTTAGCACCATAGCCAGGTATAATTTGAAGTTGAACCCTGGAAAATTTGTGTTTGGGGTAGAAGCAGAAAAATTCTTGGGGTTCTTGCTGACTGAACGTGGAATAGAAGCAAACCCCGAGAAGTGCACAACCATAATAAGGATGAGGAGCCCGGTTTCCTTGAAAGAAATGCAGCAGTTGACAGGTCAGCTGGCCATCCTGTCACATTTTGTTTCTGCAGGAGGTGAGAAAGGGTATCCTTACTTCCAATGTTTGAAAAGGAACAATAGGTTCGTGTGGACTACTGAGTATGAGGAGTCCTTCCTCAAGTTTAAAGAGTATCTAGCTAGTCCCCCAGTGTTGTGCAAACCACAGCCAGGTACCCCACTTCGTTTATACTTCGCCATCACAAAAAGGGCGATTAGCTCAGTCCTCATCTAGGAACAAGACCAAGTGCAGAAACCAATCTATTTTATTAGCAAGGTCTTGTAGGGGCCTGAGGTACATTATCAAGCCATCGAGAAGGCGCCATTAGCCGTGGTGTTCTCAGCAAGGAGGCTCTGTCACTATTTCCACAACTTCACGATCATTATAATGACGGACCTCCCTATTCGAAAGGTCCTGCAGAAACTAGATGTTGCAGGAAGAATGGTTTGTTTGGCAGTAGAACTATTTGAGTTTGATGTGCAGTATGAACCACGAGGACCCATCAAGGGTCAGGTTTACCAGATTTCATGGTAAAGATCTCCGCAAAGGCCACTCAGCAGGGAGAGGCAGGTTTCAAGTGGGTCCTTTTAGTAGATGGATCGTCAAACCAGCAGGGTAGTGGCACTGGAGTGATCTTGGAAGGACCAGGAGGGGTCCTTATAGAGTAGGCCCTACGTTTTTCCTTCAAAGCCAGTAACAACCAAGTAGAGTACGAGGCTTTGATCGTAAGGATGCTGCTAGCGAAGGAGATGGGTGCAGAATGTTTACTGGCCAAGAGTGATTCGCTATTGATCACGGGGCAAGTAATAGGTGACTACTAGGCCAAGGACCCGCAGATGGCCGCTTACCTCGAGTACGTAGACCTCTTGAAGAGGACCTTTGTTGAGTTTGAGTTGCAGCATGTCCCTCGATAGCAGAATGCCAGAGCTGACTTACTAGCAAAGCTCGCCAGCTCAGGCAAGGGGGACAGGCAGAGGACGGTCATTCATGAGACTCTGAGAGCACCTCGAACAGCCATAGAAGGTGGCATAGACGTACAGATGATAAATGTCTCAGATGCAGGAACAAGAAGCCATAAGTCTCTTACGTAGGAGACGTTGAAGATGCCCCGCATAAGCTTGTATGGTTCGCTAGGAGAGAGGTCATCACAGGTTCACTTGGTTGAAGAGGGAGAAACGTGGATGACACCCTACAGACGTTACCTTGCTGACAGAACACTTCCCATGGACCTAGTAGAAGCCACAATTGTAAAGAAAAATGCAGCCTGCTACACTCTGATTGATGGCAGTTTGTTTAGGCATGGTTACACCCATCCTATCTTGACTTGTGTAAGTGGGGCACAGTGCACCTGCATCATAGCTGAGCTCCATGAAGGCATATGTGGGAGTCACATCGATAGCCGAGCTCTGTCGGCCAAGGCTGTTCGAGCTGGGTACTATTGGCCAACGATGAGAGAAGATTGCATAAGGTATGCACAGTGGTGTAAAAAATGGCAACAACATGCAGACTGGCATAATGCACCACTAGAAGAGCTAAGATCCCTTCACAGTCCGTGGCCTTTCCATACCTGGGAGATCGACATCCTGGGACCATTTCCCTTAGCGATCAGACCGATGAAATACCTCGTGTTAGCCATAGAATATTTTACCAAGTGCATCGAGGTTGAACCAGTAGCACAGATCACAGCGCACAAAGTCGAGCACTTTGTGTGGAAAAATATAGTGTGTCGTTTTGGAGTACCAAAGCGTTTGGTTTCTGACAATGGCACTCAGCTTGTGAGGAAGCAGTTAGGAAAATTATGCACAGAACTCGGCATTAAGCAGGTGTTCGCATTAGTCGAGCACCCTCAGTGATGGAGAGAGGCTAAACTCACCCCACCATGAAAGCCAAGGGCCAAGACTAGACCGTCTAGAACCACATGGAGAGCGTCTAGCATAAGACAAGGGGGAGCTACATGAGGAGCGTCTTGGAGGGAGCCTAGACCGTCTAGGACCTCTCACAAGATCCATGGCCAAGCACATTCATGCCCAAATGATTCAAGCCACGGATGGGAGGGAGAAGACCTTGTACAAGCTACTTGGAGGCCCATTAGGGGTAGCTTAGTAGATTAGTGTAGTGTAGAAAGCAAAACTTGCTCACTTAGGGGTGTGCTATCAAAAAGGTGCCCTTAGCAATAAAAGGAGGGGTGTGCTAGCAAATAGGTGCCTTTAGCAAAAGAAGGAGGGGTGTACTATCAAATGTTGCATTTTTGACCTATCTTCTAGAATATTAGGATGATGGTGTGGTTTGACTAAAGTCAATACCCTAGGCAGCCCCCATTTTTTGTATTTCCATCCCTACCCTTTAAGCTTGCTCACCAAGGCTCCTAAATCTATAAATAAGGAGGCCTACCTCATGTATTTTCAAGATTAAATAGAGTATTGTTATGCTGCCCAAATTGTGCCATACACTACTCCTTGCCTAACACTTAGGTTTTAGTCTTCAATTCATCACTACCAAAGGGGCTGGCCAAACCTCCCCATTTCCTCACTCTTCATGCACCTTCAAGGCACCCATGCTTCCTAGGAAGGCCTTGCTCACCTCCTCCATAAGCTTCCGCATCCATCATCACCAAGGAACTCCAAAATCCAAAGAAGAGCTCATAGGAATGCTATCATTTGGTATCTAGAGCTATGGTTCTTCAAAGATGAGTATCTCTTTTCATTTTCTTTTTGAGTTCTTCTTTTCTCCAAGTTGTTCATCTTTATTCCAAGTTGTCTTGCTGTTTTTTGTGTTTTAATATGATTTGAATGCTTGTTTATTCATTTCATTTGGTGGGTTTGTTCAAACTTGTGCTTGAACATCTATTTTCAATTTTGTGTAGGATTCTTGATATATTTGTGTTGCTGTTTTTATTTTTAGGTATTTGAGTCTTGCTTGAAATTTCATTTGGGTCATTTTATGAATCCATAAGTTTTGTCTAAGTCGTGTGTTTCCATATTTGTCATCAAATCCTAGTAGTACTCTTTTTGATTTATTTGTTTCTTGTTTTTGGTCTGAATGTTTGATCTGAAATCTGTTTTGTGTTGATCCTTTGGTGCATTTTTAATTTTAGTTTGAGTTCTTATTTGTGTGTTAGATCCACACAAATTCCATCATATTAACTCCATTGTGTTTTTAAGGTATATCATTCTGTTTTTCATTCCAGTTTTCAGAACCCCTTGTTTTTCACTTTTCTGTGCTGACTGTTTTGATTTATGAAAATCACATACATCATCAAAAATTTCTGAGCCTCTGGATTTCACAAATTTGAGGTGTTAGAAAAAGGACAAAAAAAGAACCATCTGAAAAGAAGAAATAGAAAAAAAAAAAGATAAATATTACAAAAAAAGTGTGCAATCCTGACGTTCCAGCTGGCAGCTCTGAGCACTGATTTTATAAAATTTACCAAAATTAATTGGTACATGCGTTTGGAGTGAAACCAACGCCAAAAGTTTGTTAAGATCTTGTTGTGGTGGTGTCTCAATTTTCAGAAGCAAATACAAAAGGGTCAGCTCAGCATAAATCTTTTAAAGATACGCTTTCTCGACCACAACAATTTGTGCTTTTCTGTGGTGCTGTTTTTTGGTTTTTAAATCAAATCTAGTGCTATTCCTAGGTTCCTTTTTGTGTGCCATCCATTATTTGAGTACCTTTTATTTGCTTGTCTAATTTCATTTGAACTCTTTCTAGTTGTGTCACTTTTAAATTCCATTTGTGTGGTACTGTTTTTCAAATTAATTTGTTTCTTGCTTTCTTTCTTTGGCCTCTAAGCTTGTTGGTGGATTAAATATCAATTGGTACTTGTTGAGTGAGAATTTGACTTGAGGGGAGTCTAGCTTGCTTAATAGGTGCTGGATTGAAGATTTTATTGACCTAATTCCAAGAGGAACAAAGGCAAAGGGCAGCAACAAACACCATACTACAAATACACCACACACTTTGGAAGGCCCAACAAGTAGAAAAGCAACAAAAGGGGTGCAACTAGAAGAACAACAAAAGGGGTTCAAATAGTAAAAGCAACAAAGGGAGTGTCATTTAATTTCTTTGCAATCTTGCTTGTGTTAATTACTTGTTAATCACGCAATTAGTCGGTGAGTGTGTCTTCAAGGGCTCCAAGTGTTCAAGAAGCCTCACCTAAGGCCATCTAACTTAATTTTGTTTTTATTAATTGCTTTAATTGAACCAACTTGCTTTAATCACTTCGTTAATTTCTTGTTTAATCTTGTTTAAGGCTTTGATAGCTTGCATTGTTTTCTTGCATTAAAAATTTGATTTCTTCATCCTCATTGTGTTCTAAGTGTTTTACCTAAAGAAGGACTTGTGTAAAGGTTTTGGAGGGATAGTTTTTGGCTAAGGCAAGACTTGGTATTTAAGTAGTCCATTGTGACTCACCTCTCTTACCTGGAAAGCTACCTTCATTAACTTTCCTCTTCTTTCTTAAAAGTAAAACATTTCTATACACAAAGTTCTAGTCATGTCTACTCACTCTTCCAAGTCCATTGAAAGTGATGTAAGGTCCATAAAATCTCTTTTGAAACAACTTGTCAAGGATGTACAACATCTTTCATATAGACAATTGGAAAATGAATCTAAAATCAATGATTTGGCTAGAGCAAGGAAAGAGAAATCACAAAATTCAAAAAAATCTCATTCACATGCATCTCATTCTCAACTCCAAGAGTCTCTAGGAGAGGTAAGCATTAGAAACCATGAGTATTACCAACCACCACCTAGAAGACTTAGGCAAAGAGAGGAAGAAGCCCCAAGGGAAGTAAGGGTAGACCTACCACATTTCTATGGTAAGGACAATGTAGAAGTTTACCTAGATTGGGAAATGAAAGTGGAACAACTCTTTGCTTGTCATAGGGTGAGTGAAGAGAGAAAGGTACCCTTAGCCACCCTTAGTTTTCAAGGAAATGCCATGTATTGGTGGACCTCTCTAGAGAGAGATAGACGTCTTCATAGGGACCCTCCCATAAAGTATTGGAATGACCTTAGGGGAGCCCTAAGACGTCGCCACATACCTTCCTACTACCATAGGGAGCTAATGGACAACCTCCAAAGGCTCCAACAAAAGAACATGAGTGTGGAAGAGTATAGGCAAAAGATGGAGCTATACATGATGAGAGCCTCTATTAGAGAGGAAGAGGTCACCACCACATCTCGGTTTTTAAGTGGACTCAACCTTGAGATAAGAGATAAAGTAGAGCTTCTTCCCTACCAAGACTTGAATGATTTGGTTCAACTTTGCATTAAAGTTGAACAACAAAATTTGCGCAAAACTTCAAGTCAAAGGGTGGGAATCTACTCTAACTCCTATCCCAAGAGAGAATATAAAAGGGAGGGTAGTACATCTAGAGAAAAACCAAAGGAAACTACCAAGCCCATAACCAAAGACACCTCTACCCCACCCATCCGAGCTAGGGACATCAAGTGCTTTAAGTGTTTTGGAAGAGGACATGTGCAAGCCCAATGCCCAAACCAAAGGACCATGTTTTTAATAGGCAAGGATGAGTACACTAGTGGTGAGGATGAGCCTAGTGTAGAAGAAGAAGAAGGGGGAGAGGATGAGAGGGTTAGTCCTTTAGAAGGAGAATTACTCATGATTAGGAGAACCCTAAACAATCATCCTAGCACATCCATGGAAACACAAAGAGAGAACATCTTTCACACAAGGTGTAATGTTTTAGAAAATATATGTTCTCTTATTATGGATAGTGGATCAAGTTGCAATTGTTGTAGCTCTAGGATGGTTGAGAAGCTCAATCTACAATTAGTTCCTCATCCTAAGCCATACAAGTTGCAATGGATCAATGAGAATGGGGAACTAAGTGTAGATAAGCAAGTGGAAATCAAGTTTTCCATAGGCAACTACAAAGACAAGGTTTTATGTGATGTAGTGCCTATGGAAGCTTGCCATATACTCTTAGGAAGACCATGGCAATTTGATAAAAAAACCTTGCATGATGGTCTTGCTAATGAGATTTCCTTCACCCATAAGCATAAAAAATTTGTACTTAGTCCTTTACCACATTCCCAAGTGGTGAAAGACCAAATACAAATGAAAGAAAAGAGGGATGAGGAAAAGAAAAAGAAAAGAGAGCTTGAAAATGAAAAAGTCCTTAGGGATAGGAAGGAGTGGGAGAAGAGTGTTCCTTCCCCCAAGGTTGCTCAACAAGAGAAGCCTTTTGAAAACATCTTGGAAAATTTGCTTCTTGTTGAACAACCAAGCCTTGTCTTTTGTAAAGGAACACTTGCATGCACTGCCACAAGTAGTGAACTTATGAGTCTACCTCCTAAAGTAGAAAAACTTTTAAGTGAATTTGATGATGTATTCTCTAATGAGGGACCCAATGGACTCCCTCCCATTAGAGGTATAGAACACCAAATTGACTTGATTCCGAGGGCAAGCCTACCAAATAGGCCCGCCTATAGAACTAACCCCGAGGAGACCAAGGAGATAGAGTCACAAGTTCAAGACTTGTTGGAGAAGGGTTGGGTTCAAAAGAGCCTAAGCCCTTGTGCTATACCTGTCTTGTTGGTGCCCAAAAAAGATGGAAAATGGCGCATGTGTTGTGATTGTAGAGCAATCAACAACATCACCATCAAGTATAGGCATCCAATCCCAAGGCTTGATGACATGCTTGATGAATTGCATGGGTCCACCATGTTTTCCAAAATTGACCTTAAAAGTGGATATCACCAAATTAGAATTAAAGAAGGTGATGAGTGGAAAACTGCTTTTAAGACCAAATTTGGACTATATGAGTGGTTAGTGATGCCTTTTGGACTCACTAATGCCCCTAGCACATTCATGAGGCTCATGAATCACACCTTAAGGGATTGTATAGGTAAATACGTAGTAGTGTATTTTGATGATATATTAGTATATAGTAAAACCCTAGAAGACCATCTAAGTCACCTTAGGGAGGTCCTTCTAGTGCTTAGGAAAAATAGTTTGTTTGCCAATAGGGATAAGTGTACCTTTTGTGTAGATAGTATAGTTTTCTTAGGTTTCATAGTCAACCAAAAGGGGGTGCATGTTGACCCCGAGAAAATCAAAGCCATCCAAGAGTGGCCCACTCCACAAAATGTAAGTGATGTAAGAAGTTTCCATGGGTTAGCTAGCTTTTATAGAAGGTTTGTGCCTAATTTTTCAAGTCTAGCTTCTCCTTTGAATGAACTTATGAAAAACGATGTTGCATTTTGTTGGAATGATAAGCATGAGCAAGCCTTCCAAAGGCTAAAAGCTCAACTCACCAATGCACCAATTCTAGCTCTCCCAAATTTTTCCAAAACTTTTGAGATAGAATGTGATGCATCGGGAGTAGGCATAGGTGTGGTATTATTGCAAGGTGGTCACCCCATTGCATATTTTAGTGAAAAACTCCATGGTGCCACCCTCAATTACCCCACTTATGACAAAGAGCTTTATGCTCTTGTGAAAGCCCTAAAGACTTGGGAACACTACCTTGTGACCAAAGAATTTGTAATCCATAGTGATCACGAGTCTTTAAAATATCTAAAGGGCCAACACAAGCTCAATAAGAGACATGCTAAATGGATGGAATTTCTTGAACAATTTCTGATGGAAGAGGGCCAAGCACAACCTTCCATGAAAGGCAAGAGCCAAGTTAAGAGCGTCTAAGACCAAGCTAGGAGCGTCTAAGACAAGCTAGGAGCGTCTAGGACGAGAAGGCCAAGCTAGAAGCGTCTAGGACAAGAAGACTTGGATCAAAGCTATGAATGGGAGAGTGACATACTAGCACATATTCCGTGAAGGCCCATCAAATGTAGTTTAGCTTTAATTGGGGTGTAAATAGCATAGCCATGTGGACAAATGTTTATTTTTTCTGCACATTAGAATTAAGGAGAAGTTAACCTTCCCACTATTCTAGAAAGCCCATGGAGGGGGTGAACTTACAAACTAGACACACCCCTCCCCATGTGCTCACACTTTCCATGTGGCCCATGTGCTTCACATTTACATTTCATTTGGCTAGCATTAGGGTTGCATTATGGTCCTCCTTAGCCTATAAAAGGAGGAGCCTACACCTTGTATTTTGAAGATTAAATAGAGTATTGTTATGCTGCCCAAATTGTGCCATACACTACTCCTTGCCTAACACTTAGGTTTTAGTCTTCAATTCATCACTACCAAAGGGGCTGGCCAAACCTCCCCATTTCCTCACTCTTCATGCACCTTCAAGGCACCCATGCTTCCTAGGAAGGCCTTGCTCACCTCCTCCATAAGCTTCCGCATCCATCATCACCAAGGAACTCCAAAATCCAAAGAAGAGCTCATAGGAATGCTATCATTTGGTATCTAGAGCTATGGTTCTTCAAAGATGAGTATCTCTTTTCATTTTCTTTTTGAGTTCTTCTTTTCTCCAAGTTGTTCATCTTTATTCCAAGTTGTCTTGCTGTTTTTTGTGTTTTAATATGATTTGAATGCTTGTTTATTCATTTCATTTGGTGGGTTTGTTCAAACTTGTGCTTGAACATCTATTTTCAATTTTGTGTAGGATTCTTGATATATTTGTGTTGCTGTTTTTATTTTTAGGTATTTGAGTCTTGCTTGAAATTTCATTTGGGTCATATGATGTTCTTGTGTCTTTTCATTTTATGAATCCATAAGTTTTGTCTAAGTCATGTGTTTCCATATTTGTCATCAAATCCTAGTAGTACTCTTTTTGATTTATTTGTTTCTTGTTTTTGGTCTGAATGTTTGATCTGAAATCTGTTTTGTGTTGATCCTTTGGTGCATTTTTAATTTTAGTTTGAGTTCTTATTTGTGTGTTAGATCCACACAAATTCCATCATATTAACTCCATTGTGTTTTTGAGGTATATCATTCTGTTTTTCATTCCAGTTTTCAGAACCCCCTGTTTTTCACTTTTCTGTGCTGACTGTTTTGATTTATGAAAATCACATACATCATCAAAAATTTCTGAGCCTCTGGATTTCACAAATTTGAGGTGTTAGCAAAAGGAAAAAAAAGAACCATCTGAAAAGAAGAAATAGAAAAAAAAAGATAAATATTACAAAAAAAGTGTGCAATCCTGACGTTCCAGCTGGCAGCTCTGAGCACTGATTTTATAAAATTTACCAAAATTAATTGGTACATGCGTTTGGAGTGAAACCAACGCCAAAAGTTTGTTAAGATCTTTTTCTGATTGTGTCTCAATTTTCAGAAGCAAATACAAAAGGGTCAGCTCAGCATAAATCTTTTAAAGATACGCTTTCTGGACCACAACAATTTGTGCTTTTCTGTGGTGCTGTTTTTTTGGTTTTTAAATCAAATCTAGTGCTATTCCTAGGTTCCTTTTTGTGTGCCATCCATTATTTGAGTACCTTTTATTTGCTTGTCTAATTTCATTTGAACTCTTTCTAGTTGTGTCACATTTAAATTCCATTTGTGTGGTACTGTTTTTCAAATTAATTTGTTTCTTGCTTTCTTTCTTTGGCCTCTAAGCTTGTTGGTGGATTAAATATCAATTGGTACTTGTTGAGTGAGAATTTGACTTGAGGGGAGTCCAGCTTGCTTAATAGGTGCTGGATTGAAGATTTTATTGACCTAATTCCAAGAGGAACAAAGGCAAAGGGCAGCAACAAACACCATACTACAAATACACCACACACTTTGGAAGGCCCAACAAGTAGAAAAGCAACAAAAGGGGTGCAACTAGAAGAACAACAAAAGGGGTGCAAATAGTAAAAGCAACAAAGGGAGTGTCATTTAATTTCTTTGCAATCTTGCTTGTGTTAATTACTTGTTAATCACGCAATTAGTCGGTGAGTGTGTCTTCAAGGGCTCCAAGTGTCCAAGAAGCCTCACCTAGGGCCGTCTATCTTAATTTTGTTTTTATTAATTGCTTTAATTGAACCAACTTGCTTTAATCACTTTGTTAATTTCTTGTTTAATCTTGTTTAAGGCTTTGATAATTTGGGTCATTTGCTAGATAGCTTGCATTGTTTTCTTGCATTAAAAATTTGATTTCTTCATCCTCATTGTGTTCTAAGTGTCTTACCTAAAGAAGGACTTGTGTAAAGGTTTTGGAGGGATAGTTTTTGGCTAAGGCAAGACTTGGTATTTAAGTAGTCCATTGTGACTCACCTCTCTTACCTGGAAAGCTACCTTCATTAACTTTCCTCTTCTTTCTTAAAAGTAAAACATTTCTATACACAAAGTTCTAGTCATGTCTACTCACTCTTCCAAGTCCATTGAAAGTGATGTAAGGTCCATAAAATCTCTTTTGAAACAACTTGCCAAGGATGTACAACATCTTTCATATAGACAATTGGAAAATGAATCTAAAATCAATGAATTGGCTAGAACAAGGAAAGAGAAATCACAAAATTCAAAAAAATCTCATTCACATGCATCTCATTCTCAACTCCAAGAGTCTCTAGGAGAGGTAAGCATTAGAAACCATGAGTATTACCAACCACCACCTAGAAGACTTAGGCAAAGAGAGCAAGAAAGCCCAAGAAAGGTTAGGGTAGACCTACCCCATTCCCATGGAAAAGAAAATATAGAAACTTGCCTAGATTGGGAAATGAGGGTAGAAAAATTGTTTGCTTCCCATAAAGAAAGAAAGGAAAGAAAGATACAAAAGAAAAGAGAGGAAGTCGAAAGGGAAGCTAAAGAAAAAGAAAAAGAAAAAGAAAAGCATGAGAAGACCCTTGAGAAACAAAAGGCGTGGGAGAATAGTGTTCCTTCTCACAAGGTCATTCAACAAGACAAAAGATTTAAAAATACCTTTGAAAATATGCGTCTTGTTGAACAACCTAGCCTTTCCTTTTGTAAAGGAACACTTGCAAGCATAGTAACAAAAAAAGAGTCTTTAAAAGAAGCTTGCATAGATAAAGATAAAGTGGATTATTTCTCATATGTGCTAGGATATCACCAAGTGAATGTCAAGTTATTTACAAGCATCTACAAAAACAAATTTTTATGTGAAGTAGTGCCTAAAGAAACTTGTCATGTCCTATTGAGACAACCATTGCCAAGTGTGCAACTTCTCATAAACAATGGTTGTAACAACGAGACTATCTTTACACATAAGAGAAAAATTCTTCATGAAGGAGAACTCATGGACCAAATTAGAGTTGATAAAACTCTAGAGCTTTTAAAAGGAAAACTTTTGTCACCCATGAGAAAAGATGTTCAAAGACATTACCCTAGATACATTTCTTGTTTTAAAAATACACCTAAAGTGATGTCTCATGAACTCTATACTCCTTTACCTTTTGCAAATGATCCTTGGGAAGGCATAAACCTCAATTTTATCTTAGAGCTTCCTAGGACAACAAAAGGTTTTGATCCCATTTTTATGGATATGGATAATCTCTTCTATATAGAAGTGACAAGTCTTCATGGTTTATCTTCAAGCATAGTATTGGATAGAGCTCCAAAATTTGAAAACCATCATTTGAGGAATCTTTTAGAAAAACTTGAAATTAAGTTGTACTCTTCAAATTTTTATCCTCAAAAGAATGGTCAAAATAAAATTGAAAACATAGCTCTTTTTACTATGCCTAGAGAAATCATGAAAGACAATCACAATTCTTGGGATGAGTATCCTTTTGAGCATGCATACAATGGAGTAGTCCACAAGACTACTAATATTTCTACATTTGAAATTGCATGTGGACTTAATCCTCTTTCGCTTTTTAAGTTGTTACCCTTTCCTAAAGGTATTGTGCCTAAGGAAAAGGTAACCAATATTGAAAATTTTCAAATACATAAGAGGATTAGAGAACACATACAACCATCAAAAGAGAAATATTGTACAAAGTTGCCAAAAACAAAAGAAAAACAAAAATGGCAACTTCATACAATTAAGTTCTCTCCAATTGCTCACACTAACACCTTTACTTTGTTTGATGATTTCCATAGGTGGACGCTTGATCCGGGAGGACAAGCCTTGCCGAAACAATAGGCTGCTATCCGAGATCAAATCTGTAGATCTGAGGATAGATCTTCTCAAAGGAGGAGGAGATGATGGACACCATCCAGCCCCATCCATCCCCCTAGTTGAAGACAAAGCAAGGGATTTGAGGACAAATCCTTTTTTCAAGAGGGAGGGGATGATGGAAGAGGGCCAAGCACAACCTTCCATGAAAGGCAAGAGCCAAGTTAAGAGCGTCTAAGACCAAGCTAGGAGCGTCTAAGACAAGCTAGGAGCGTCTAGGACGAGAAGGCCAAGCTAGAAGCGTCTAAGACAAGAAGACTTGGATCAAAGCTATGAATGGGAGAGTGACATACTAGCACATATTCCGTGAAGGCCCATCAAATGTAGTTTAGCTTTAATTGGGGTGTAAATAGCATAGCCATGTGGACAAATGTTTATTTTTTCTGCACATTAGAATTAAGGAGAAGTTAACCTTCCCACTATTCTAGAAAGCCCATGGAGGGGGTGAACTTACAAACTAGACACACCCCTCCCCATGTGCTCACACTTTCCATGTGGCCCATGTGCTTCACATTTACATTTCATTTGGCTAGCATTAGGGTTGCATTATGGTCCTCCTTAGCCTATAAAAGGAGGAGCCTACACCTTGTATTTTGAAGATTAAATAGAGTATTGTTATGCTGCCCAAATTGTGCCATACACTACTCCTTGCCTAACACTTAGGTTTTAGTCTTCAATTCATCACTACCAAAGGGGCTGGCCAAACCTCCCCATTTCCTCACTCTTCATGCACCTTCAAGGCACCCATGCTTCCTAGGAAGGCCTTGCTCACCTCCTCCATAAGCTTCCGCATCCATCATCACCAAGGAACTCCAAAATCCAAAGAAGAGCTCATAGGAATGCTATCAATTTCCTTATGTAATCAAGTACAAGAAAGGAAGCACCAATATAGTGGCCGATGCTCTTTCAAGACGACACACACTCTTTTCAAAATTGGGTGCTAAAATTCTTGGATTTGATCACATAAGAGAGCTTTAAAAGATGATCAAGAATTTTCATCCATCTATGCCCAATGTCAACATAGAGCGCAAGGAGGTTACTATGTGTCCGAGGGATATCTTTTTAAAGAAGGAAAACTTTGCATTCCCCAAGGCACACATAGGAAACTCCTTGTCAAAGAATCACATGAGGGGGGACTCATGGGCCATTTTGGAGTTGATAAGACTCTAGACATTTTGAAAGTAAAATTTTATTGGCCACACACGAGGAAAGATGTCCAAAGACATTGTTCTAGATGCATAGCATGTTTGAAAGCAAAATCTAGAGCAATGCCTCATGGACTCTACACTCCCTTGCCGATTGCAAATGCTCCTTGGGAAGACATTAGCATGGATTTCATTTTAGGACTCCCTAGGACTGCAAGAGGCCATGACTCTATCTTTGTGGTAGTGGACCGTTTTAGCAAAATGTCCCATTTTATTCCATGCCACAAGGTAGATGATGCTCAAAATATTTCTACGCTCTTCTTTAGAGAAGTGGTGAGACTCCATGGTATACCTAGAAGTATTGTCTCCGATAGAGATCCCAAGTTCATAAGCCACTTTTGGAAAACTCTTTGGATTAAACTTGGAACAAGACTACAATTTTCCACTTCTTGTCATCCTCAAACGGATGGTCAAACCGAAGTAGTCAATAGATCTCTAGGAACTATGCTTAGGGCTATCATGAAGGGAAACCACAAGTCTTGGGATGAGCACCTTCCCCACATTGAGTTTGCTTATAATAGAGTAGTCCACAAGACTACTAATGCTTCTCCTTTTGAAGTAGTATATGGATTTAATCCTCTCACACCTATGGACTTGTTACCCCTTCCTAATCCACAAGATTTTGTGCATAAGGAAGGAGCCATCAAGGCCGATTTTGTTAAGAAAATTCATGAGAAGGTTAAACTTCAAATACAACAACAAAATGAGAAGTATGCAAAATACCACAATAAGGGGAAGAGAGAAATGATTTTTGAGGATGGAGACTTAGTTTGGCTTCATCTTCGAAAAGATAGATTTCCCACTAAAAGGAAGTCCAAACTAAGTCCCCGAGGAGATGGACCCTTTCAAGTCCTCAAGAGAGTCAACAACAATGCATACAAGTTGGACCTACCTCTTGAATATGGAGTGCATGACACATTTAATGTAATTGACCTATCTCCATTTGTAGGTACCAATGACGACTTGGATTTGAGGACAAATTCTTTCCAAGGGGGAGGGGATGATGGAGAGAGGCCAAGCTCACCCCACCATGAAAGCCAAGGGCCAAGACTAGACCGTTTAGAACCACATGGAGAGCGTCTAGCACAAGACAAGGGAGAGCTACATGAGGAGCGTCTTGGAGGGAGCCTAGACCATCTAGGACCTCTCACAAGATCCATGGCCAAGCTCATTCACGCCCAAATGAGTCAAGACATGGATGGGAGGGAGAAGACCTTGTACAAGCTACTTGGAGGCCCATTAGGGGTAGCTTAGTAGATTAGTGTAGTGTAGAAAGCAAAACTTGCTCACTTAGGGGTGTGCTATCAAAAAGGTGCCCTTAGCAATAGAAGGAGGGGTGTGCTAGCAAATAGGTGCCTTTAGCAAAAGAAGGAGGGGTGTACTATCAAATGTTGCATTTTTGACCTATCTTCTAGAATATTAGGATGATGGTGTGGTTTGACTAAAGTCAATACCCTAGGCAGCCCCCACTTTTTGTATTTCCATCCCTACCCTTTAAGTTTGCTCACCAAGGCTTCTAAATCTATAAATAAGGAGGCCTACCTCATGTATTTTCAAGATTAAATAGAGTATTGTTATGCTGCCCAAATTGTGCCATACACTACTCCTTGCCTAACATTTAGGTTTTAGTCTTCAATTCATCACTACCAAAGGGGCTGGCCAAACCTCCCCATTTCCTCACTCTTCATGCACCTTCAAGGCACCCATGCTTCCTAGGAAGGCCTTGCTCACCTCCTCCATAAGCTTCTGCATCCATCATCACCAAGGAACTCCAAAATCCAAAGAAGAACTCATAGGAATGCTATCACCCAGACCAATGGGCAGGTCGAATCAGCCAATAGAGTTCTACTCAGGGGCTTGAAAAGAAGACTTGAAAAGGCTAAAGGGACTTGGACGGAAGAGGTTCCCAGGATTGTGTGGGCGTATCATACCAGCCCGTAGTTCCCTACTAAGGAAACACCCTTTAGCTTGGTATATAGGTCAGACGCCATGATTCCAGTAGAGATTCAAGAGAGCTCGCCTCGTTTCCAGAACTTTGTGGCTGAGGAATCTAACGAAAAGAGAAGGGTGAACCTAGACCTGCTGGACGAGGTCAGGGAAGAGGCCCGCATCAAGTCTGAAGCTTTAAAAAGGAGGGTGGAATGCCAGTACAAGTCCAAGCTGAAACCTCGGCAGTTCCAGGTAGCAGACTTATTGATGTGAAAGGCCCATCCATACTAGTTAGAAAACAAGTTATTTCCCAAGTGGACTGACCCATATTGTGTAACAGAGGCCCTTGGGAATGGAGCATACATACGGGTTGGAGACCTTAAAAGGTAGGCAAATCCCTTGAACATGGAATGGTGCCAACCTCAAGTTTTATTTCAGTTAATTACTTTGTATTCAACACAGTTGTATTATTCAGTTAAAGGGACACTCTTTTCCCTACGGGGTTTTTTAACGAGGTTAATCCGGTCGGTCATCGGTAGTCGATGACGTCAGCAGCAGATGACCACGTGGACCATTCACAGGGTGACACGTGGAATAAGATAGCAGGTGAATCAGGGAGGAGATCACTCAGAACGGTGATCGGTGGTCAGTTGCTAAGGGACCACCACCAGCAGATCAGTGCCTAGATGAGCGCCTGGAAGGAGAACGCGAGAAGTAAAGAAGCACTGATCTGTCGTCGGTGCATGGTCATCGGGGTTTCTTGTTAACACGAAGTTAAGTTGGGACCCAGGCTCCCAGCGAGAGTGTTACGCAAGAAGCACTGATCCGTCATCGGTGCATGGTCATCGGGGTTTCTTGTTAACACGCAGTTAAGCTGGGACCCAGGCTCCCAGCGAGAGCGTTACGCAAGAAGCACTGACCAGTCATCGGGGTTCTTGCTAACACGTAATTAAGCTGGGACCCAGGCTCCCAGCGAGAGCGTTACGCATGCACCTCGCATGATTCCAAACCAGAAAAAGAAGAGTTGCACGGCAGTAGGGTCGTGCATGAGGATGGCATAAGAGAGCTAGTAAGCAGGTCAATCATCAGTGACTCTCTTAACCCATTACGTGCATGGCACTGTGCAGTGAGACCATACATGCAGGATGCAGCGCCTGGTGAGTGTTGTAGTGGCCAGACCTCGGACGTCAGCCAAGAGTTGAGAGGTCGGCACAAGAGAGGTCGGTCTGGTGGGCCCAATAGGACATGGAGAACTGATGACGTCACCGAGCCATTTCAGCTGGGTCCTACAGTGTGGGCCAGAGCTATGTGGGGGTTGTAAGGACCTAGAAACTTTAATTGGAATAAAAGTGTTATATTTAAATAATTTCAGAAGATGTTATTATTTAAAATACAAAGAGCTGGTAATAGAAGTTTCATAGTAGTCGGACCTCGGACCTCGGACATCGCCCAAGGTCTGGGGTCAGCTGGTAGAGGTCGGTCGGCTGACCATTGTATTAACCAAGTAGTCAGGTGCGATGACTTTATCGTGAGGTAATCACGTGGGTGTGCTCGAGGAAGACATGTGGATCAAGAAGAGTAAAGGAAGAAAAGTGTAGCTTAGAAGTCTACAAGATCGCCGTTGTTGAAGACGGAGGCGATCTTCGACTTCTCTGGCACATAATCGCCAATCGCTTAGAGTACACATGATCGCCAATCGCCTATGGTGTACATGATCGCCGAAAGTGCACTTAGCATGTGGTCAAGATGCTGGATCAACCATAGTGGGTTCCAAAAACCACGCGTATCAAGGTGTGGGTTAAGCCTTAGATACGCTGTGCATGCGAAGCTCTATGCTTGAGCATAAGAAATCGTCCTTAGTGTTGCATGCATGGGCGCACAAGGAGTAGTGCTGATCTATTCTTGGAAATGTGAAGCTACCGACGTCACCAAGCCATGTGGAGGTGATACCTTGGATGTAACATAGTGGGATGAAGAACCTTCAGCAAGGCGTGGCGATGTGTCATAAGTCATCACCGGGATGAGAGACATGCGGGCATCGCCAGGGCGAGAGACACGCGGGCATCGCCAGGGCGAGAGACATGCGAGCATCGCCAGGGCGAGAGACACGCGGGGATCGCCAGGGCAAGAGACAGACGGTCATCGCCAGGATGAGGGACGCATCGGTCGTCTTCCAGGGAAAGACATCGGTCGTCTTCCAGGGAGAGACATCGGTCGCCTTCCAGGGAGAGACATCGGTCGTCTTCCAGGGAGAGACATCGTTCGTCCGCCAGGATGAGACATCGGTGGATAGTCATCGCGCGAGCAGTCATTGGTGGAAGGTTATCGCGCGATGTCGTGTTTCACACAGATAAGGTGGGACCCAGGCTCCCAGCATGAGATGTCTTGCATGCGCGACACGTAGACAAAAAGGGTGTTTCAGAATAGTTAGCATCAGAGAGTTGGTATGGAAAGTGACCCAGAGTTGGTGTGCAGAGACCCACGTGGTCATACTGTTAGAGGAAATGTATACGCAAGCTTCCCTGCAGAGTGGGTGGTGGCAGCGGCATGCCTGGGAAGGGTGGCTTAAGTTCAAACTTTAGTTTGGATAGGCAGGGTTCGAACGCTGCTTGAGTAGAGAGAAATTGAGTGAGTTGGTTTTAGCTCCCTGTTTCTTCTTCTCCTTCTCCATACGTTCAGACGTCAGTTTGGCTATCGGCGACTACCATAGAGCACCTGGGAGGTTCTCTGCAAGTTCTCCAAGCCGGACGCTAAAACAGAGTTAAGGCATCCTTGAATCGCGTTGGGTTAGAGCTCTTAGTGAAGTTTACGCTAGTCCAGGTAAGGGAAGCTAGCATTTTCGTTTATAAAAACTTTAGGCGAGTAGGTTCTGAAGTGAGGGCGAGGTGGTCGCCGGTTTCATATTCTTTTTCACGATGCTCTGTTTTTATGTGTGGGGCGACGTGATCGCTGGTTTTAATGTTGTTTTCCCTGTTTTAGTGTCGCTTTGAACTTGTTTGAGATTGATATGTGAAATGCATGTGATATTGGAAAATCTGAACCTTGGTACGATTGTTATTGTGGTTGGAATCGTTCATTTAAGTGTTGTATGGTGCATTGGGTGAATTGATGATATCGAGCTGTCCTGTGTGGACTTCACTAGCTGTCCTGTGTGGACTTCACTAGTTGTCCTGTGTGGACTTCACTAGCTGTCCTGTGTGGACTTTACAGTGGTGTGGTATGTGTCTATGTGTGGTGAGTCAGTGGAAGTCTGACGTGAGAAAGAGAAATATTGAAATTTGATAGACACTTGATGGTTTATGTGAAACAAATAACAGTTGATGAAATTGTGAAGTGTGTGAAATGAATGGGAAAATTGATGGATTTTACGTGGGTGTTTTAAATCTGTTTTATATTGATTTTAAAGTTTCGTACTTCAAGTTTTAGAATAGCTAGCTTACCCTGTGTTTTGTTCTGTGGCTGTTTTTCTTAAAACTGTGATGATCGTGTATTTTACACGGGAGCAGATGATGTTGCAGGTAGTCGAGCTCCTCAGTGAGCAGTTGGAGGAAGAGATCGCCTGTTTTCTTTTTATGCTGTATTTTGGTTTTATTTCGAAACAGTTGATGGAATGTATGAAAACCCCTATAAGAGGGACGTTTCTTTTTGAGATACAATGTATGGGATGATGTATTTTCAATATATATACATATGTTGATTTTATAAATTAATGTCTACGCTTATTTTATTATATAAATATGAAAAGACTTTGAGGGGTGTTACAGGGGTGATACCACAGACGTGGAGCAGTGGGTCGATGAGCCCTCAGTAGGGTCGATCACCAGAGCGAGGCAATGTGTCCTCGTCACACAACAGGGCGATGAGAGACACATCGGTCATCGATCAGGACGAGAGACACATCGGTCAACAGGGTGTGACGAGGTGACATCAGCCAGGGTGATTTGAACAACGTGACCAGAACAGTTGAGATTGATTCCCCGAAGGGACCAGTGATCAGTAAAGTGCCCAGAGCCAGGGAGAGGCCTTAGTCACGAAACGTCCATGCATGAGGCGGGGGAAGCACAGCTACGTACAGAGCCTTGAGGGGTAGAGAACCCATCAAGATTAGAGTTTCCCAGTGAGGTTGCCTGCATGGTACGTGGACAGAGATGAGAAATCCCAAACAAGGATCCGTTCCACCAAACGGGAGTGAAAATGTTACCATGCAACAACTCATGGAAATGATGCACGCACTCCAAGAGACGGTGGCAGAATCCAGAGCCCACCAGGCACGTATGCAGGAGGATCTGGCCGTTTCTCAGGCCAGGAATGAGGAGTTACGCAGGGCCAATGAAGAGATACGCTTGGACCTGCACCATATGCGACAAGCTGGAGATCGCGTGGGAGAAGAACAGGCTCCACCAACGCCCCCAAGGACCTTCCCTACGCCTTTCTCCCCCGAGATCATGAACGCAGTGGTGCCTCCCAACCTGGTGGGAGTGAAGGCGTCGTTCACGGGGGCGGAAGATCCAGAAGCACATCTGACTGCCTTCCACACTCAGATGATGCTGTCTGGAGGCTCAGACGCTGTGTACTGCAAAATGTTTATGAGTACACTGAGCGGAATAGCTATGGAGTGGTTCGTGAGCCTCTCGGAGGGCCACATCACCTCTTTCCATCAGTTTTCGAAGCTGTTCACGGAGCAGTATATCGTCAACAGAGCGCCACCGGTGGTGTCTTACGATCTGTTCGACGTGCGCCAGTACCAGGGGGAGTCGCTGAAGGACTTCTTCAACCATTTTGGTGCGCAGGTGGTGAGATTGCCCAGCAAGGACGAGAACATACTGGTGCATGCATTCAAGAAAGGCGTACTGCCTGGTCCTTTTAGTGAATCGCTCATCAGGAGCCACCCTGCCACCTTCGCTGAGATTCAGCGACGCGCGGTGGCGCACATAGTAGCAGAGACAGAGGTCTCTAAGAAGAGACGCAGTGCTGCACTGTCGAAGCCGCGCGGAGGTCAGGGGAAGCAGCAGCAACAGGCGTGGGTGCACGGGGCCAAGGAAGGGAAGAAGGCGCAGGGAAGGTCTCGTCCCTATGCACCTAGGAAGGACTAGGCCAGGGGGCGTGCAAGTGAGAACAATGCACCCCCTAGGTATGATTTCATGGTAGAGCTAGCGTAGCTGATCGCCATCCCTGCCGTGGCTGCAAGACTCCCAGTACCAGAGAAAATTGACAAGGTACTCGGAAAGAAGAAGGATGAGTGGTGTGAATTTCATCAGGCTTATGGACACACACTCCACACCTGCCTGGCGTTGGGGCATCAACTTACTGAGTTGGTGAAGACAGGATTCTTGACCGATTACCTGCGGGAGGCGCAAGGTGATCACGCTTCGGGGTCCCAGGCAGGTGATCAGCAACATGAAATCCCTGTGCATGGGGAGGTGAGGACGATCGCGGGGGGCTTCTCTGGCAGAGGGTGCTCTGCGTCGCAAAGAAGAAGATACGCACGCTCAGTGATGGCTGTAGACTCAGTGAATGAAAGCCATTTCCCGAGGTGGATATCACATTCACGAGGGCTGATCTGTAGGACGTTGTACCCCACGACAACGATCCTGTGGTCATCTCCCTTGTGACAGCAGGAAGACGAGTGCACAGGGTGCTCGTAGACCAAGGAAGCTCAGCAGACGTCATGTTCTGGCCGACGTTCAACAAGCTGCAGCTGTCCCCCGATCAGCTGAGGCCATATGTGGGTTGTCTTTATGGTTTCGCGGGGGACCAGGTCAAGTTGCGGGGCTACATAGAGCTGAGAACGACGTTCATCGATGGAGTGGCGTCCTGCACAGAAAAGATAAAGTACTTGGTGGTGAATGCCCCATCTGCATATGATCCTGCCGCTTGACTCGAACGTGGAGGATTGCCTTGTCACTCCTTCGTCTAGCCTTCTGTTCTGCAAGAATGCTCCAAGAACCACCACCGGAACTCCAAACGCTGCCTGCAAAACACACAGACGGCGCCTCTAGCGGCCGTTGTAGCTCCGACGCTCAAGTCAGGCAACAGGAACACCAAAAACTATCACTGAATCTCTCTGTGAGACTCGTGTGTGCTCTCAGATCCATTTTCTCTCTCTATAACCGTTTTCTGTTATCACTGTGCAACGTGTAAGAACGCTCCCACAGTGACTCAAAGACTGTGTGTAACTGTAAACTGTGTAACTTGTGTGTAAACTTGTAATCTGAAAAAGAACTCTCCCCTTACCTTACATGACGTGGAGTGCTTTATACCTGCGTCGCGCCTCTCTCCCAGATGGTGACACGTGGAGGCATGCAGTTGGTATCTACCGTACACGTGTCACACCTGGAGGGCTTCTGCGCTTCTCTCTGTGCGGGCCGCATGCTCCCAGGAGAGCGCCAGGTGTAGCTGGTCTAAACTCACTCGCCAAGCGCATCCTGCCTGCATAGCCTCGCCGCACGTCCTCTAAGTGGGCATCATGCGAGGTGCATGCGTAACATTCTCGCTGGGAACCTTGGTCCCAGCTTAACACGCGTTGGCAAGAACCCCGATGACCGATCACCCTCTGCATGCACTTACAACTGATTGCCCTCTTCATGCACTTACGACCGATCGGTGCCCCATTGCTATCCACCGATGACCGTGCGGTGGCTCATGTCCTTCCACCGACGTCCGTGTGGTGCCTCATGACCTTCCACCGACGTCCGTGCGGTGTCTCATGACTTCACGCTCTGCTTCCAGGCGCTTATCTAGGCACTAAGCTGGGAGTGGTGGCCACTTGGTATCTGACTACCGATCACCGTTCTAGGTGATCTCCTCCTTGACTCACTTGCTCTTTTTACCACGTGCCACCCTGTGCATGGTCCACGTGGTCAACTGCTGCTGACGTCATAAACCACCGATGACCGACCGGATCAGCATACAATATCTTGCTGGGAAGACCCACGCTCAACAGGTTGGGTGCAGTGCCATCGACAAGGCACATGAAGTTGA
Organism: Phaseolus lunatus; assembly: GCA_013389735.1. Lineage (NCBI taxonomy): Eukaryota > Viridiplantae > Streptophyta > Magnoliopsida > Fabales > Fabaceae > Phaseolus > Phaseolus lunatus. The sequence continues at coordinate 29,099,489 of CM023864.1, read as the reverse complement.
AGCTGCCGTTGATGGAAGGAGTTGTCATTACCATCAAGTCAAATCAGGCTAAGGCTAGGCGCTATTATGAGAACAGCCTAAAGCAGAAGAGAAGCATTTGCCATGTCACAATGACACCACCATCAGGCGTGCTCGAGGAGCGATCGGTGGTTCGTGGTACACAGGCAGATCAGGTGATGGAAGATGCTTCGCTGGGGGGCTCCCAGGTAGCTGAGGTGGAAGCTGAAGCAGAGTGCATGATCGCTCATAGTGAGTCAGGCATCGCCAGGGCGGTCATCGCCAATGAAAGGAGACCCCATCCAGCTGAGGGATGGGTAGAGGTGGAAATAAGGGGAAAGAAGTTTAAGTTGGGGAGATCGCTCACTGCAGAAGAACGAGCACAGATCGTCGGTGTGATTGAGAGGCACATGTGCGCCTTTGCATGGTTAGCTTCTAACATGCCAGGGATCGACCCCGATTTCCTTTGCCACCACCTGTCGATGGACCCCAAGGTGCGACCGGTGCACCAGAGGCAAAGGAAATTCAATAAAGAGAGGAGGAAGGTGATCCACGAGGAGACGTAGAAGCTCCTTGCCGCGGGACATATCAGAGAAATCCAGTACCCCGAGTGGTTGGCGAACGTGGTGCTGGTGCAGAAGTCGAACGGCAAGTGGAGGATGTGTGTGGACTTCACTGACCTCAATAAGGCCTGCCCCAAGGACTCATACCCTCTCCCTGGTATAGACGCATTGGTGGACAGCGCGTTAGGGGGGAAGCTCCTCAGCTTTCTGGACGCATTCTCAGGCTACAACCAGATCAGGATGCGCCCCATGGACGAGTGCAAGACCGCTTTCATGACGGAACGATCTTGCTACTGCTACAAGGTAATGCCGTTTGGGCTGAAGAACGCGGGAGCTACCTATCAGAGACTTATGGATAGGGTGCTCTTGCCCATGCTTGGAAGGAACGTGCATGCATACGTAGATGACATGGTGGTAACGTCGCAAGAGAAGGCACATCATGTAGCTGATCTGGAGGAACTTTTCACCACCATTGCCAAGTACAAGTTGAAGCTCAACCCCGAAAAGTGCATCTTCGGTGTGGAGGCTGGGAAGTTCTTGGGCTTCCTCCTGATAGAGCGAGGGATTGAGGCGAATCCAGAGAAATGCGCAGCAATCGTGGCAATGAGGAGCCCAACGACGGTGAAGGAGGTGCAACAGCTCACTGGTCGGTTGGCCGCATTATCACGGTTTATGTCTGCTGGAGGAGAGAAGGGTCATCCGTATTTCCAGTGCCTCAAGCGCAATAGCAGATTCCTTTGGACACAGGAATGCGAGAATGCCTTCCTAAAGCTGAAGGAGTATCTGGCGAGCCCACCAGTGTTATGTAAACCACAGGTGGGCACCCCTCTTCGTCTGTACTTTGCTGTGACGGAGAGGGCAGTCAGCTCAGTCCTGGTACAAGAGCAAGATCAGGTCCAGAAGCCTGTGTATTTTGTGAGTAAGGTGCTGCAGGGCCCTGAAACAAGGTATCAGGCTCTGGAGAAGGCCGCTCTGGCGGTATTTTTTTCAGCTAGAAGGCTCAGACACTATTTCCACAGCTTCACCGTAGTGGTCATGACGGACTTGCCCATCCAGAAGGTGTTGAAGAAGCCAACTGTAGCAGGAAGGATGGTCAAGTGGGCTGTGGAACTTTCAGAATTCGACATCTAGTACGAGCCCCGAGGACTGATCAAAGGGCAGGTGTTCGCCAATTTCGTGGTCGAGCTGTCGTCGGTCGCGACACCTACAGGGAGCGTAGATTTTCGATGGGTCTTATCAGTGGATGGCTCCTCCAATTAGCAGGGGAGCGGTGCTGGAGTCATTCTTGAAGGCCCGAACGGGGTACTGATCGAGTAGTCCCTTCGCTTTGCCTTCAAAGCTAGCAAAAATCAGGCGGAGTACGAAGCCTTGATTGCAGGAATGTTGTTGGCAAGAGAAATGGGAGCAAGAAGTCTGGTGGCTAAGAGCGACTCGTTGCTAGTCACTAGACAAGTTACAGGAGAGTTCCAGGCGAAAGATCCTCAGATGGCAGCTTACCTAGAGTACGTGCAGCTCCTGAAGACGTCCTTCGATGAGTTTGAGTTGGTTCATGTGCCCCGAGAGCAAAATGCCCGAGCAGACCTACTTGCCAAGCTGGCCAGCTCAGGCAAGGGGGAAGGCAGAGGACCGTCATTTAGGAGACTCTGAAGGTGCCACGAGCGTTCGCGTCAGACAACCAAGTGCTTCAAGTGTCCAAATCGATGGAGCGTCTGGCGATCAGTCATCGGTCCCTGACTCAAGAAACGCTGAAAGCCGAGGGTGAGGGCGCAACCGGCAAGGACCGATGATGCGATGGAAGTCTACGCTGTCAAGGGGCCCGATACGTGGATAACACCGTACCAGTTGTACCTAGAAGATGGTGTGCTTCCACTGGACTCGGCAGAGACAAAGAAGATAAAGAAGAGCTCGAGTAAGTTTACTCTCACTGATGGGAATTTGTTTAGATTTGGTTTTTCCCATCCTGTACAAATCTGCGTGCATGGGGAGCAATGCACCAGACTCATGTCAGAGTTGCACGAGGGGGTGTGCGGAAGCCACGTCGGTGGTCGCGCTTTTGCAAGTAGGATCCTCCGCGCGGGGTACTACTGGCCAATGCTGAAGGAAGACTGCGTGAAGTATGCTCAGCGGTGCAAACAGTGCCAACTTCATGCAGACTGGCATAAGGCACCCCCCGAAGAGTTGAAGTCCATCCATAGCCCGTGGCCATTTCACACGTGGGGAATCGACATCCTGGGACCTTTTCCCCTGGCGATCAGGCAGATGAAGTTCCTCATAGTGGCCATCAAGTATTTCACCAAGTTGGTGGAGGCAGAACCAGTGGTGCACATCACCGCTCAGAAGGTCGAGCATTTTGTCTGCAGGAACATCGTCTGTCATTTTGGAGTACCCAAGAGGTTGGTATCCGACAATGGCACTCAGTTCACCAGTCATCAGTTGAGAAAGATGTGCGAAGAGTTGAAGATACAATAAGTGTTCGCCTCGGTAGAACACCCGCAGACCAATGGGCAGGTGGAGTCAGCCAACCGAGTGCTACTCAGGGGACTGAAGCGAAGATTAGAGAAAGCTAAGGGGAACTGGGCAGAGGAAGTTCCCAGAATTGTATGGTCTTACCATACCACTCCACAGTCTAGCACCCATGAGACACCCTTTAGTTTTGTCTATGGGACAGATGCTATGATCCCCGTGGAGATCCAGGAGAGCTCCCCTAGATTTCTGAACTTCATCGATGAAGAGTCCAATCAAGAACGAAAGGTGAATCTCGATCTCCTGGATAAAGTGTGAGAAGAGGCCAGAGTTAGTGCCGAAGCTGTCAAGAGAAGAGTAGAACGAAGGCACAACTCCAAGGTGAGGCTTAGGCGCTTCCAGGAGGGCGATCTGGTGATGAGGAAAGCACATCAGAATGAGATGGAGAACAAGTTATCTCCAAAGTGGACGGGTCCATACAGAGTAGTTGAGGCGTTGGAGAATGGAGCTTATCGGCTGGAGACTCTGGATGGAGCAGCTATCCCCAGGACGTGGAACGCCACACACTTGAAATTCTACTTAGTTAAGGTGTAAAGTAGATACGTTCTCGCGCCATATACACACTCAGTATATATACTGTAAACAGTAGAGCAGATCAGGGGGCACTCTTTTCCCTAAGGAGGGTTTTAACGAGGCCACCCAATAAAAAAGATTTCAGTATATCAAGTGTCCAAGCGTTTCCCAGTTTAAATTCTCTTTTCACCCCAGGCGTGAGTGCAGGCAGCTAAGGTTTGAAAAGCCAGGGGTACTAGTAAGACCAAGAAAGGGAAAGGGAGGATTTCGAGAAACATCCTTACCCTCTTGGCGTATACCAATATTGGCTTAGTAAAGCCCTTAGATAAGGCTCTTCTCACCCCAGGAGTGAGGAAGGGATAGAATAACCCGATTCGCGTGAGGTCAATGACCTTGAGGCAGGCAAGAGGGGTCATCGAGAAACACTCTTCCTCCCCAAAACAAGGTGTCATTGACGGCGATCGGCGTTCAAAGCTTAAGGTCGATGGCCTTGGGGTAAGTAAGAGGGGCATCGAGAAACACTCTTCTTCCCCAAAATAAGGCATCATCTTTAGCGTTCTGAAGTGAGAAAGGGATAGAACAAGGCGATCACCGGGCAGGCAAGAGGGGTCATCGAGAAACACTCTTCTTCCCCAAAACAAGGCATCTTCTTTAGCATTCAGGCCCTCTATGCACTTAGCGCTGGAGTGGCAAAGAAGTAAAGCAAAGCTAGAAGCGCGATGACTGATGAGTGGTGAACTAACATGCTAGTCGGTGGTCAGTGGTAAAAGCTTTGAGTATGAAAGCTTTCCCAAGCAAGTTCTTGTGCGATCAGTCGAAGCATTTAGGCCCCGTCAGGTCAGTCATCCAACATGAATTTATGCATAAAAACTGTTAAAGACAATGCTAAGGTAACAGTTAGTCGCGATCAAGTTAGAAACCGAGTTTGAAGGGTTACAGTGAGATCGCGCTAAAGCCTAAGCTAGTTAACAGTTAGTCATATGCAGAGAGTTAAAGATGGAGATAGACAAGCAGCTGAAGCAAATAGATTTCATTCACATTGAAGTCAATACAGAGAACCTTTGCAGCTAAGAGGTTTATATACAAGTTATGTAGTAGAAAAAGAAATTACACAAACGAAGAAGTTGCAAGGGGAGAAGCTCAAGGAGGAGGAATGAGCTTGCCGACCACTGAATGGCGGAGATTGAATTGGGTAAGGTCCAAGTCCGGTAGGACGCAGTGAATCTGTTCCGAGGCCATCCTGAACCCATCTATCAAAGTCTCAGCACCAGAAGAAGAGGCAACAAGGCGTGCCGTTTGCTTTACACGAGCCATTGCCAAAAGCTGCAATGGAGGAAAGGAAGGAGTAAGATCAGATGAATGAAGCAGGAAGGAAGGTTCAGGTGAAGAAGAGGAAGAAGGAGAAGCTGATGGCCTTCACATGTTGAGCTCTCCTTGGATGTTGAAGATGGTGCGGAAGCAATGGTTGAAATGAGCAAGACCCTCCTAGGAGTGATGGTGATCTTGAAGGTGCATGAAGTGTATGAAAATGAGAGAGGTTTGGCCAGCTCTCTTTGGTGGTGAAGAAGTGAAGATTAAAACAATAAATCAAGAGATTTAGGCAAGGGAGTAAGTATGGCACAAATTTGGCAGCATAACTTTACTCAAATTAATCTTGAAAATACATGAGGTAGGCCTCCTTATTTATAGATTTAGGAGCCTTGGTGAGCAAGCTTAAAGGGTAGGGATGGAAATACAAAAAGTGGGGGCTGCCTAGGGTATTGACTTTAGTCAAACCACACCATCATCCTAATATTCTAGAAGATAGGTCAAAAATGCAACATTTGATAGTACACCCCTCCTTCTTTTGCTAAAGGCACCTATTTTCTAGCATACCCCTCCTTCTATTGCTAAGGGCACCTTTTTGATAGCACACCCCTAAGTGAGCAAGTTTTGCTTTCTACACTACACTAATCTACTAAGCTACCCCTAATGGGCCTCCAAGTAGCATGTACAAGGTCTTCTCCCTCCCATCCGTGGCTTGACTCATTTGGGCGTGAATGTGCTTGGCCATGGACCTTGTGAGAGGTCCTAGACGGTCTAGGCTCCCTCTTAGACGCTCCTCATGTAGCTCCCCCTTGTCTTGTGCTAGACGCTCTCCATGTGGTTCTAGACGGTCTAGTCTTGGCCCTTAGCTTTCATGGTGGGGTGAGCTTGGCCTCTCTCCATCATCCCCTCCCCCTTGGAAAGGATTTGTCCTCAAATCCAAGTCGTCATTGGTACCTACAAATGGAGATAGGTCAATTACATTAAATGTGTCATGCACTCCATATTCAAGAGGTAGGTCCAACTTGTATGCATTGTTGTTGACTCTCTTGAGGACTTGAAAGGGTCCATCTCCTCGGGGACTTAGTTTGGACTTCCTTTGAGTGGGAAATCTATCTTTTCGAAGATGAAGCCAAACTAAGTCTCTTTCCTCAAAAATCATTTCTCTCTTCCCCTTATTGTGGTATTTGGCATACTTCTCATTTTGTTGTTGTATTTGAAGTTTAACCTTCTCATGAATTTTCTTAACAAAATCGGCCTTGATTGCTCCTTCCTTATGCACAAAATCTTGTGGGTTAGGAAGGGGTAACAAGTCCATAGGTGTAAGAGGATTAAATCCATATACTACTTCAAAAGGAGAAGCATTAGTAGTCTTGTGGACTACTCTATTATAAGCAAACTCAATGTGGGGAAGGTGCTCATCCCAAGACTTGTGGTTTCCCTTCATGATAGCCCTAAGCATAGTTCCTAGAGATCTATTGACTACTTCGGTTTGACCATCCGTTTGAGGATGACAAGAAGTGGAAAATTGTAGTCTTGTTCCAAGTTTACTCCAAAGAGTTTTCCAAAAGTGGCTTATAAACTTGGGATCTCTATCGGACACTATACTTCTAGGTATACCATGGAGTCTCACCACTTCTCTAAAGAAGAGCCTAGAAATATTTTGAGCATCATCTACCTTGTGGCATGGAATAAAATGGGACATTCTGCTAAAACGTTCCACTACCATAAAGATAGAGTCATGGCCTCTTGCAGTCCTAGGGAGTCCTAAAATGAAATCCATGCTAATGTCTTCCCAAGGAGCATTTGCAATCGGCAAGGGAGTGTAGAGTCCATGAGGCATTGCTCTAGATTTTGCTTTCAAACATGCTATGCATCTAGAACAATGTCTTTGGACATCTTTCCTCATGTGTGGCCAACAAAATTTTACTTTGAAAATGTCTAGAGTCTTATCAACTCCAAAATGGCCCATGAGTCCCCCCTCATGTGATTATTTGACAAGGAGTTTCCTATGTGTGCCTTGGGGAATGCAAAGTTTTCCTTCTTTAAAAAGATATCCCTCGGACACATAGTAACCTCCTTGCGCTCTATGTTGACATTGGGCATAGATGGATGAGAATTCTTGATCATCTTGATAAAGCTCTCTTATGTGATCAAATCCAAGAATTTGAGCACCCAATTTTGAAAAGAGTGTGTGCCGTCTTGAAAGAGCATCGGCCACTATATTGGTGCTTCCTTTCTTGTACTTGATTACATAAGGAAATTGTTCAAGAAATTCCATCCATTTAGCATGTCTCTTGTTGAGCTTGTGTTGGCCCTTTAGATATTTTAAAGACTCGTGATCACTATGGATTACAAATTCTTTGGTCACAAGGTAGTGTTCCCAAGTCTTTAGGGCTCTCACAAGAGCATAAAGCTCTTTGTCATAGGTGGGGTAATTGAGGGTGGCACCATGGAGTTTTTCACTAAAATATGCAATGGGGTGACCACCTTGCAATAATACCGCACCTATGCCTACTCCAAATGCATCACATTCTATCTCAAAAGTTTTGAAAAAATTTGGGAGAGCTAGAATTGGTGGATTGGTGAGTTGAGCTTTTAGCCTTTGGAAGGCTTGCTCATGCTTATCATTCCAACAAAATGCAACATTTTTTTTCACAAGTTCATTCAAAGGAGAAGCTAGACTTGAAAAATTAGGCACAAACCTTCTATAAAAGCTAGCTAACCCATGGAAACTTCTTACATCACTTACATTTTGTGGAGTGGGCCACTCTTGGATGGCTTTGATTTTCTCGGGGTCAACATGCACCCCCTTTTGGTTGACTATGAAACCTAAGAAAACTACACTATCTACACAGAAGGTACACTTATCCCTATTGGCAAACAAACTATTTTTTCTAAGCATTGGAAGGACCTCCCTAAGGTGACTTAGATGGTCTTCTAGGGTTTTACTATACACTAATATATCATCAAAATACACTACTACGTATTTACCTATACAATCTGATCCCGCTGCGGACTCGAGCGTGGGGAAAGTGCCTCATCACTCCTTCGTCTAGCCTTCTAACTGCTGCGCGTTCTGCAAGGAGGCTCCAGGAACCTTCGCTGGAACTCCAAATGATGCCTGCAAAACACACAGACGGCGCCTCTAGCGGCCATTGTAGCTCCGACGCTCAAGTCAGGCAACGGGAACACCAAAACTCTCTCTCAGATCTATCTGTGTGAGACTCGTGTTGTGTATTGTGTGTTCTGTGGCAAAGATTGCGTACCTGGTGTAGTGTTTCTTCTTCCTCATATAATCCCGCGTCGCCCCCTACTGGCTATCTCTAGGCCTCACTTGAGTACCCCTGCACTGCCATCACCCACTCTCTGCGGTATCTTGCGTGCAAGTTTCCTCTACTTGAGTGGAAAGTCTGACAGAACGGCCACGTGGGCGCCTCTGCACGCACTCACTCTCTGGGAACATCTTCACGATGCACGTGCCAGGAATGTAGCCTCACTGGGAACTCTAACCTTGATGGGTTTTCGTCCCAAAAAGATTCTGCACCTAACTGTGCCTCCACCGCCTCATGCATGGTCGTTCCGTGACTAAGGCCGCTCCCTGGCTCTGGGCACCGATGACCGATGTGCCCCCCTGTTGGCGACGTCACTCGCCACACACCGATGACCGAGGTATCTCTCATCCTGATCGATGGCCGATGTCTCATCCTAGCCAATGATCGATGTGTCACCCTGACCTATGACCGACGGCGCTTCTTCACATTGTCGTGCTCTCCTTATGGAATCATGCGACGTCCTTGGGTAACGTTCTCGCTGGGAGCCTGGGTCCCAGTTTAACACGTGTTGCCAAGGAACCCCCGACGACTGATCGCTCTGCATGCACCGATGACTAATCGGTGCATCATCACTTTTCACGCTCTTCTTCCAGGCACTCATGTAGGAACTGATCTGCTGGTGGTGGTCACCCGGTAACTGACCACTGATCGCCGTTCTTGAACGATCTCCACCCTGGTTCATCTGCTATCTCATGCCACGCGTTGCTCTGAGACTGGCCCACGTGGTCATCTGCTGCTGACGTCATCGACTACCGATGACCGACCGGATCACAAGCCCCCCAGTCTCGAGCTGTGAACTTGTTCTCAGCGAAGAGACTAAGTGGTCTTGCTGGCCAAAGAGAAGAAGAAGGAACTCGAAGCCGATGTACCTGAGACCATGGGTGCTGGTGCCGAGGCTCTGATAGATGGGTTCCATGGGCTACCCAACCTAGCCTCCACCATTCAGTGGCCGATGGCAGGCTTATTCCTCTTCCTTGAGCTTCTTCCCTTGCGACTTCTCCTTTTGTGTAATCTCTTTTTCTCAGCTGCCTTTCTCTCTCTCCATCTTTAACTCACTTTGCATGTGGCTAACTGTTAACTGGCTTAGGCTTTCAGCGTGATCTCACTGTGACCCTTCAAACTTGGCTTCTAACTTGATCGCGACCAACTGTACCTTAGCATTCTCTTTAACAGTTTTTATGCATAAATTCATGTTGGATGACTGACCTGATGGTGTCTAAATGCTTCGCTTGATCGTCCAAGAGCTTGTTTGGGGAAGCTTTCATACTCAGAGCTTTACTACCGACCACAGACTAGCATGCTAGCGCACCACCGATCAGTCATCGCGCTTCAGGTTTCGCATTACTTCTGTGTCACTTCAGCGCTAGGTGCATAGAGGGCCCGAACGCCAAAGATGACGCCTGTGTTTTGGGGAATGCTTCTCGATGACCCCTCTTGCCTCAGCCTCGCTGTAAGAAGTCGAGGTGAGGTCTTTCTCCTCTCGCCTCAGCCTCGCTGTACAAAGTCGAGGTGAGGACTTTTTATCTCGCCTCAGCCTCGCTGTACAAAGTCGAGGTGAGGACTTTTTCTGTCGCCTCAACCTTGCTGTATGAAGCAGAGGAAAAAGACTTGGTTCTCTTGCCTCAACCTTGCTGTAAGAAGCAGAGGAAGAGGACTTTTCTCTCGCCTCAACCTTGCTGTAAAAAGCAGAGGAAGAGGACTTTCTTCTCTGGCCCATGCCTCGCTGTACGAAGTCGAGGGAGAGGACTTTCTCTCGCCTGCACCCCGCTGTACAAAGTCGAGGGCGAGGACTTTTTATCGCCTCAACCTTGCTGTAAAAAGCAGAGGAAGAGGACTTTCTGTACCTGCACCCCGCTGTATAAAGTCGAGGGTGAGGACTTTCTTCCCTGAGTGGGTGCATGCTCCCAGGGGAGCACCAGGGGTGGCTGTCTAAGCGCACTCGCCAGGCGCATCCCTGCCTGCATGGTATCACCGCATGCCCTGTGAGTGGGCAACTCCTCTTCTTCTAGTTTGGAATCATGCGAGGTGCATGCGTAACGCTCTCGCTGGGAACTTGGATCCCAGCTTAACACGTGTTAGCAAGACCCGATGACCGATCTTATTCTGGAATCATGCGAGGTGCATGCGTAACGCTCTCGCTGGGAACTTGGGTCCCAGCTTAACACGTGTTAGCAAGACCCCGATGACCAATCTTATTCTGGAATCATGCGAGGTGCATGCGTAACGCTCTCGCTGGGAACTTGGGTCCCAGCTTAACACGTGTTAGCAAGACCCCGATGACCATGCACCGATGAGTGCTCTGCCTCTGGAATCATACGAGGTGCATGCGTAACGCTCTCGCTGGGAGTCTGGGTCCCAGCTTAACACGTGTTAGCAAGACCCCGATGACCATGCACCGACCGAGTGCTCTCTCCCGACATGCACCGACGGCTGATCTTGCTTTGGGTGTACCGATGACTGATCGCGCTCTGCTTCTTGGTGCTTAAACGCGAAGATGATGTCTTGCTTCAGGGAAGAAGAGTTTTTCTTGTTGACCCCTCTTGCTTGCCCCCAAGGTCATCGACCTTTAAGTCTGGTTCCTGTTGCCTCCGCCTCGCTGTAAGAAGTCGAGGGTGAGGTCTTTCTTCTCCCAGCCAACCTCAACTCGCCAAGGAAGACCTTCTGATGTGCGACTTTGAGTCCTTCATTGAGGTGGACCGCCCTATCTTCTCTCACTCCTGGGGTGAGAAGAGCCTCTACTAAGGGCTTTACTTAGCCAAAAATGGTATACGCCAAGTGGGCAAGGACGTTTCTCGAAATCTTCCCTTTCCCTCTCTTGGTCTTACTAGTACTCCCGAGTCTCCAAACTTTAGCCACCTGCACTCATGCCTGGGGTGAGGAGAATATAGGTCAGTGGTCCGTACTCGCGCCTGGGGCGAGCAGGCTCCAACCGATCACTTGCACTTGCATCTGGGGCAAGTAGAACTTGAAACTGGGAAACATGTGCACACTTGATATACTGAAATCTTTTTTATTGGGTGGCCCCGTTAAAAACCCTCATCAAGAGTGCCCCCTGATCTTCTCAACTATTTACAGTATATACATTGAGTGTGTGTACAGCGTAAGAACGCATCTACTTTATAACTTAAGTGAAGTAGAATCTCAAGTGTGTAGCGTTCCATGTCCTGGGGATAGGTGCTCCATCCAGAGTCTCCAGCCGATAAGCTCCATTCTCCAACGCCTCAACTACTCTGTATGGACCCGTCCACTTTGGAGATAACTTGTTCTCCATCTCATTCTGATGTGCTTTCCTCATCACCAGATCGCCCTCCTGGAAACGCCTGGGCTTCACCTTGGAATTGTGCCTCCGTTCTACTCTTCTCTTGACAGCTTCAGCACTAACCCTGGCTCCCTCTCGCACTTCGTCCAGGAGGTCCAGATTCACCTTTCGCTCTTGATTGGACTCTTCGGTGATGAAGTTCAGGAATCTAGGGGAGCTCTCCTGTATCTCCACGGGGATCATAGCATCCGTCCCATAGACAAGACTAAAGGGTGTCTCTTGGGTGCTAGACTGTGGGGTGGTATGGTAGGACCATACAATTCTGGGAACTTCTTCTACCCAATTCCCCTTAGCTTTCTCTAATCTTCGCTTCAGTCCCCTAAGCAGCACTCGGTTGGCTGACTCCACCTGCCCGTTGGTCTGCGAGTGTTCTACTGAGGCGAACACTTGTTGTATCTTCAATTCTTCACACATCTTTCTCAACTGATGACTGGTGAACTGAGTGCCGTTGTCGGATACCAGCCTCTTGGGTACTCCGAAACGACAGACAATATTCCTCCAGACAAAATGCTCGACCTTCTGAGCGGTGATGTGGGCCACTGGTTCCGCCTCCACCCACTTTGTGAAATACTCGATGGCCACTATGAGGAACTTCATCTGCCTGATCGCTAGAGGAAAAGGTCCCAGGATGTCGATTCCCCACGTGTGAAATGGCCACGGGCTATGGATGGACTTCAACTCCTCCGGGGGTGCCTTATGCCAGTCTGCATGAAGTTGGCACTGTTTGCACCGTTGAGCGTACTTCACACAGTCTTCCTTCAGCGTTGGCCAGTAGTACCCCGCGCGGAGGATCCTACTTGCAAAAGCGCGACCACCGACGTGGCTTCCGCACACCCCCTCGTGCAACTCTGACATGAGTCTGGTGCATTGCTCTCCATGCACGCTGTAACATCCCGCCAAAATGCTATACAAATGTAGATAATGAAAATAAAGGTAACAAATAGATTGAAGTGAACAAAATATTATATATATGAAATGTAGTTTCTCCTCACAGGGAGTTTAATACAAATTCGGTCAAATTTTTCCAGAAACATAAACAAAATACAGTAAAAAAAAACGAAGCAGGCGATCTCCTATCGGAAGAGACCGATCTCCCATCGGACGAGGCCGATCGCCCATCGGGGGACCCAAAAACAGCCGATCTGCTTCCGGCGACCACTCACTAAGGAGCTCTACTTCCTGGAAGATCATCTGCTCCCGTGTAAGTTATACACGATCATCACAGTTTTAAGAGAACAGCCACAGAACCAAAACACGCAGGGTAAGCTAGATATTTTAAAGAGAGTTTAAATAAGGATAATTAAAATAAAATCAAGGTAAACAATTTTAAGATATTCACGTAAAGTTATCAAGTTTCTCATACTCTTCACCTGATCGCCCAGAAATCACACATGTTGCAATACTTTCCAGAGTCATTCTATTTCACAACTGTATCAAGTGTCTATCAATTTCAAGTTCCTCATTTCACATGTCAGACCACCACTGACCCAGCACACAAGACACTTGACACTACTTCCGGAAGACTCATGCATTGATTAGACTCAGAGATCTGCACCTGTCATACCATACCACTGTGAAATCCACACAGGGTTGCTGTGAATCCACACAGCATGCGCATATGTCATCTCAATGTCAATAGTTCTCCCAGTATGACAGGGTTAATCCATAGAACAGGCGGAGCTCGTTCTTTTTCACACGAGACGCCCATTCATATGAACCTCCTTCGACTCTCACCAACTGAGTAACTTCCTCTATGTGATTCCATTATCTCAGCAGAGTCAGGATATCCCCTGAGGAATCACCGATCAATGCACATCCTACACGATCTTACACGGTATTTTCTTTCCTGAAAATACTATGCCTCGATCCACATTCACAACGTTCAACACATCATACCACCCTTAAATAAATGATTCAAGTCACAGCAACGATCGTTCCAAAGATTCAGATTTTCGAAGATCATATTTAAGCTTCAACAGTTCAAGGTAACACCAAAAACAGGGAGTTCGCAAACATCGCCCAAACCGGCGACCTGGTTCAAAAATAGGGTATTTCGAAGTCTGTATTTAAAAACCGGCGACCACGTCGCCCAAACACATGGAACAGAGCATTCACGCAGATGAAAACGAAACCGGCGACCACGTCGCCCTCATTTCAGAAATAACTAAACTATCGCTTGTAATGAAAATGAAGTCTAGCTTCCCTTACCTAGACTTGCGTAAAATACCGCGAGCTCAAAACCCACCGAGCCTGAAGGATGCCTTAGCTCTGTTTTCAGCACCTGGTCTGTAGAACTTGCAGAGAACCTCTTAGGTGTTCTAAGGACAACGTCGCTTGTCGTACTGATGCTGGAGGTTGCCTGAGTCTCAACGCAAGGAAGGGAAGAAGGGAGGGAGGAAGTTTGCACTCACTCTAACACTCTTGAGTCTGTAACGTTCTTTGCCTTCCCGCAGTGGCTTTTGAATCCCAACTTACCTGTCCACGCATGCTGCTGCTGCCACCCCTTCTGCAGGAAAGTCTGAGAACCACTGCCCTGAACAGTACGACCACTGTTGTCTCTGGTGCATGCCAACCACTGCTCTGAACAGTACTACCACTGTTGTCGCTTGTGCATGCCAACCACTGCCCTGAACAGTACGACCGCGAGTGCCTCCTGCGCATGCCAACATTCTGATGTCACCACTCTAAACCACCCTTTTTGTCTACGTGGCGTGTGTGCAGGACGTTTCATGCTGGGAGTCTGGGTCCCACTTTACTCTGTGTGAAACTCGACGTCGCGCGATAACTTTCCACTGCTGACTCATCCTGGCGAACGACCGATGTCTCCTTCTCCCTGGAAGACGACCGATGTCTTCCTCTGGGAGACGACCGATGTCTTCCCTGGCGACGCCCTCATAACTCTCGCGCCCTGGCCACGTCCACATGCATTGCGCCCCTGGCAAAGCCCGCATGCCTCTCGCGCCTTGGCCACGTCCTCATGCCTCGCGCCCTGGCAAAGCCCGCATGCCTCTCGCGCCTTGGCCACGTCCACATGCCTCGCGCTCTGGCAATGCCTGCATGCCTCGCGCCCGCGCGATGCCCGCATGCCTCTCGCGCCCGCGCGATGCCTGCATGCCTCTCGCGCCCGCGCGATGCCTGCATGCCTCGCGCCCTGGCGACGTCCACCTGGCGCTCATGTGTAGCAGGCGACTGGCGATCTCATAGCCTTCTAAACTTAACTTTTCCTCCCTTTTTATTTTAAATAAAACATACATAGAATTCTTTTAAAATATAACCCTTTTTATTCCAATTCAATTTTACCGGTCCTTACATTCTCCCCAACAAGAAAAATTTTCGTCCTCGAAAATTGAATTATAAGGAAAAGAGATATGGATAGGCTTCTCTCATGGGTTCTTCCAACTCCCAAGTTGAGTCACCCGATCGCTCATCCCACACCACTTTCACCATGTTAATGGTCTTGCCTCTGAGCCGTTTACTTTGATGATCTTCAATCCTGACTGGTTTCACTTCAAAGGACAAGTCATCCCTGATCTGCACGTTGTCCACTTCCAGCACATGACTAGGGTCTGCCATGTACTTCCTCAGCTGTGAAACGTGAAAGACATTGTGCAGATTCGCTAAATGGGGAGGCAGGGCGACCTCATAAGCTACTGGGCCGATCCTCCTTGAGATCTGATATGGTCCCACGAACTTAGGGGACAACTTCTTTGGTCTGATCGCCCTTCCTACACCCTTGGTTGGTGTCACTTTCATGAACACATGGTCTCCAGCAGCAAACTCCAAAGGCTTCCTCCTCTGGTCTGCATATGACTTCTGCCTACTTTGAGAAGCCTTCATTCTGCTTTGTATCTGCTGCACCTTCTCGGTCGTCTGCTGAATCAACTCTGGCCCAACCAAGACTGCTTCGCCCTCCTGGTACCAACATAAGGGAGTTCTGCATTTCCTCCCATACAGGGCTTCATATGGTGCCATCCCAATACTAGCGTGATAACTGTTATTATATGTAAACTCCACCAGTGGCAACACCTCGTCCCAATTCCCCAATTGATCCAAGACACACGTCCTCAGCAGGTCTTCCAAGGACTGGATCGTTCTCTCTGACTGACCATCTGTTTGGGGATGATATGCAGAGCTCATCCTCAACTTAGTTCCCAAGCACTCTTGTAAGGTCTGCCAAAACCGTGAGGTGAACCTGGGATCCCTATCTGAAACAATGCTGGAAGGCACTCCATGCAGCCTCACTATTTCCTGGATGTACAACTGTGCCAACTTGGCCATGGGCATCCTCATATTCACTGGGAGAAAATGAGCACTCTTCGTCAGCCGATCAGTGATGACCTAGATTACATCATGGCCCTTTACCGATCTGGGTAAATGGGTGACAAAATCCATGGCAATGCTGTCCCATTTCCACTCAGGGATATCCAATGGTTGTAACAACCCGCCAGGCCTTTGATGTTCTACCTTTGCCTTCTGACACGTCAAACAGGTAGCAACATACTGGGCGATGTCTCTCTTCATGCCTGACCACCAAAATGACTCCTTCAAGTCATGGTACATCTTGGTCATGCCTGGATGGAGGTTAAGGCGACTCTTATGACCTTCATCTAGGATCATCTTCTTCAATTCTCCATCTGCAGGGATGCAAATCCTACCCTCAAATCTCAAGATCCCATCATTGCCCATCACAAAGCCTTTAGCCTGGTCGGTCCCTAGTGACTCCACAGTACGCTTCAGACTAGGGTCCTCCAACTGCTTGTCCTTTATCATTCCAAGGAAGTCATTAGTTATAGCCAGCTTACTACAACTAATGTGATTCACGTGGAACTCTACCCCAAGGTTTAAATCCCTGAATTGCTCGATCAGTTTCTGCTCTTCCATCATCATGGTGGCTACTTGTACTGATTTTCTACTCAAGGCATCTGCCACTACATTGGCCTTCCCTGGATGATACATGAGTTGAAAATCGTAGTCCTTAAGAAACTCCATCCACCTTCTTTGTCTCATGTTTAGTTCCTTCTGATCGAACAGATATTTCAGGCTCTTATGGTCACTGAACACCTGGAACCGAGCTCCATATAAATAGTGCCTCCAGATCTTCAAGGCAAATACCACAGCCGCCAACTCCAAATCATGCGTGGGGTAGTTCCTCTCATGAACCTTGAGTTGCCTTGAAGCATATGCAACCACTCTCTGCTCTTGCATCAAAACACATCCCAAGCCCTGATGTGAAGCGTCACAGAAGACATCAAAAGGTCTTCCCACCTCGGGGATCACCAGCACTGGAGCACTAGTCAGCCTTTCCTTTAGTTCCTTGAAGCTCTGCTCACATCGGTCGGTCCAAGCAAAAGGTTGATCCTTGCGGGTCAGCTGTGTTAAAGGAGCCACTACCTTGGAAAAGTCCTCAATAAACCGCCGATAGTAGCCAGCTAGGCCCACAAAACTCCTTATTTCAGTAACTGTCTTAGGACGTTCCCATAGAAGCACTGCCTCCACTTTGGCTGGATCAACCGAGATCCCCTGGGCAGATATCACATGTCCCAAGAAGTTGACTTCCCTCAGCCAGAACTCACACTTCGAGAACTTGGCATAGAGCTGCTTCTCCCTCAGTATCTCCAATACTGTCCTCAGGTGTTCTTCATGCTCTTCCTCGGTCCTTGAGTAAATGAGTATGTCGTCTATGAAGACCACCACAAACTTATCCAAGAAAGGGCGAAAAATCCTATTCATGTAGTCCATGAACAGGGCTGGAGCATTTGTGACCCCAAACGGCATCACCACATACTCATAATGCCCATACCGAGACCTAAAAGCTGTCTTTTGCACATCATCAGCTTTAACCAAAATTTGGTGGTACCCCGATCTCAGGTCAATCTTGGAGAACACCGAGGCTCCATGTATTTGATCCATCAAATCATCAATCCTAGGTAGGGGGTACTTGTTCTTGATGGTCAACTTGTTCAACTGCCTGTAATCTATACACAGCCGAGACCCTCCATCCTTTTTCTTAACTAGGAGCACTAGAGCTCCCCATGGAGATACACTGGGTCTGATGAATTGCTTCTCCAGCAACTCTTCCACTTGCTTCTTTAACTCCACTAACTCGGCTGGTGCCATCCTGTAAGGTGCCATTGACACTGGTCCAGCTCCAGGTACCAAGTCAATAGAGAATTCCACTTCTCTCTTAGGGGGTAACCCAGGTACTTCTTCTGGGAATACATCCGTGAAATCTTTCACCACGGGTATTCTGCTTACGTCCCCTTTATTCTCCACCTCCGACCGAGCGAGTATCACAAAGCACCTCGCCCCTTCTTCCAACTCTGACTGCCCTTGCTGAGCAGAAATTACATCTGATCCTTGGAGGTCTGGAAACGCAATCCTCTGACTACCGCAGTCAATGAGAACGTGATTGGCAGCTAACCAATCCATTCCCAGGATAACATCTAGGTCCTGAAGAGGTAGGCAGATCAAGTTCACCTTGAATCTGCGTCCCTCTACAATCACTGGACATTCGGGGCAAACTGTAGAGGTCGACACCTGTCCTGACGCAGGTGTAGAGACCAACAGTTCGAAGGGTAACTCCTTCACTAGAAGACCCAACTCGGCTACACACAGGCTTGACACAAAGGAGTGTGTCGCTCCAGAATCAAACAA
Organism: Phaseolus lunatus; assembly: GCA_013389735.1. Taxonomy (NCBI): domain Eukaryota; kingdom Viridiplantae; phylum Streptophyta; class Magnoliopsida; order Fabales; family Fabaceae; genus Phaseolus; species Phaseolus lunatus. The sequence continues at coordinate 29,081,280 of CM023864.1, read as the reverse complement.
AGCTTTTACACCTCTACCAGCAATAAAACAAACACCTTGTATGAGGTTACCTGACTGAGATGCTTCTGCTCCAGACATGGCAAACACTCTCCCTGTCGCCTGAGGTCTGCTGCCTTCGTTTCTCATCTGCTGGGAGCCACTGCGTCGGGTCGCCCCATTCCTGCTAGGGCATTCTCTAGCAACGTGCCCTGTCTTTTGGCAGGCAAAACATCTCCTCTCAGAAGTCTTCTTGAAGCATGCATTGGAGGCGTGTGGTCCACCACAATGGAGACACTTGGGTTTCCAATGTTGTTGTTGCTGAAACTGGGATGGCGCTGCTTCCGCCCGACGGGGTGGAGGTCTCGTATAAGGCTTGCCTTGTGGGTGCTGCACCTTAGCCTTCCCACTGGAAGAACTCCCTGGGTATGACCTCATCACTCGAGAATCACCCTTTTCCAGGGTCTCAACCATCTTCGCCTTCTCTACCAAGGCGTGAAATTCCCTGATGCACATCGGGGCTATGGTCCTCTTCAGCCCATGCTTCAGTCCCTCTTGAAACTTCCTACACCTCCAGGCCTCAGAGTTCGCCTGGGTATAGAACCGGGCGAGGTACTCAAAACGAGTAGCATAGGCGTTCACTGACATATCCCCCTGCTCCAGCTTCAGGAACTCAGCTTCCCTCGCAAACTTGGCGCTGTCAGGGAAGTATTTCTCCAAGAACTTCACCCTGAAGCTCTCCCAATCCAAAACATCCCCTCGGGCATCCATCATCTGCTGAGCTCCCATCCACCAGAACTCAGCTTCTCCTGATAGCAGATAAGTGGCGAACAGCAATTTCTTCTCTTCAGGGCAGGAGGTTGCCCTAAAGATTTTCTCCAGCTCTCTGACCCACTGATCTGCCTGATCAGGGGTAGCATTCCCACTAAACTTGGGTGGGTTGTGCCTCATGAACTCAGTCAGTCCCATCTGTTCTTGAGGCTGACCGCCGTGGGAGTTTGTCTCAGCCGACCCAGCAGTTTCCCAGTGGTGCATTGTAGCTTGATGGTTCTGAGCCATCGCTGCATTCTGCTGTTGGATGGCAGTTGCCATCATCTCGATAGCTTTAGCAATCTGGCTCATCTCCGAAGAAGATTGGGGAGGGGTAGAAGGTCTACGTGCCATCTCTCTTCGTTTCATATTGAAACTACAGGTTTCTATACTCCCTACAACTACAGGAATGAAATCGATAAGAAATCAATTCATTCAGGAGGTAACATATAGACCTTACAAAGGTCAGCATCTCAAAATCCTTGAGAATTTGAGCTCAACAACAGAATCATAATGCTTATAACATCAAGCATAACACCAGAACAACTACTGGTATGCAGTCATCAATCCAATCAACCATTTTCAATCCATTACAAAGACACTCAAGAAAATGAAATAGCTCACACCAGAATTCAATATATGCTAAACATCAAACCTTTGGAATTAAGGTTGAGACTCATCCCGATCCAGTTATGAGTGTGCACCCTCACTACTTTATCAAGACCTTCTCATTCTTAATACTAAGATTTTCAGCTATAACATATATTCACCAAAGCACACACAAAATCTCAATACAAAAACGTTTGAAAACTTTTCACTATAGTTGTTATTTTAAACTCAAATAAATTTTCATGAGCAGAAGAAACACAATGGATCCACAGCCCTCAGGTCATCCTAAGGACGAACTGCTCTGATACCATTAATGTAACATCCCGCCAAAATGCTATACAAATGTAGATAATGAAAATAAAGGTAACAAATAGATTGAAGTGAACAAAATATTATATATATGAAATGTAGTTTCTCCTCACAGGGAGTTTAATACAAATTCGGTCAAATTTTTCCAGAAACATAAACAAAATACAGTAAAAAAAAACGAAGCAGGCGATCTCCTATCGGAAGAGACCGATCTCCCATCGGACGAGGCCGATCGCCCATCGGGGGACCCAAAAACAGCCGATCTGCTTCCGGCGACCACTCACTAAGGAGCTCTACTTCCTGGAAGATCATCTGCTCCCGTGTAAGTTATACACGATCATCACAGTTTTAAGAGAACAGCCACAGAACCAAAACACGCAGGGTAAGCTAGATATTTTAAAGAGAGTTTAAATAAGGATAATTAAAATAAAATCAAGGTAAACAATTTCAAGATATTCACGTAAAGTTATCAAGTTTCTCATACTCTTCACCTGATCGCCCAGAAATCACACATGTTGCAATACTTTCCAGAGTCATTCTATTTCACAACTGTATCAAGTGTCTATCAATTTCAAGTTCCTCATTTCACATGTCAGACCACCACTGACCCAGCACACAAGACACTTGACACTACTTCCGGAAGACTCATGCATTGATTAGACTCAGAGATCTGCACCTGTCATACCATACCACTGTGAAATCCACACAGGGTTGCTGTGAATCCACACAGCATGCGCATATATCATCTCAATGTCAATAGTTCTCCCAGTATGACAGGGTTAATCCATAGAACAGGCGGAGCTCGTTCTTTTTCACACGAGACGCCCATTCATATGAACCTCCTTCGACTCTCACCAACTGAGTAACTTCCTCTATGTGATTCCATTATCTCAGCAGAGTCAGGATATCCCCTGAGGAATCACCGATCAATGCACATCCTACACGATCTTACACGGTATTTTCTTTCCTGAAAATACTATGCCTCGATCCACATTCACAACGTTCAACACATCATACCACCCTTAAATAAATGATTCAAGTCACAGCAACGATCGTTCCAAAGATTCAGATTTTCGAAGATCATATTTAAGCTTCAACAGTTCAAGGTAACACCAAAAACAGGGAGTTCGCAAACATCGCCCAAACCGGCGACCTGGTTCAAAAATAGGGTATTTCGAAGTCTGTATTTAAAAACCGGCGACCACGTCGCCCAAACACATGGAACAGAGCATTCACGCAGATGAAAACGAAACCGGCGACCACGTCGCCCTCATTTCAGAAATAACTAAACTATCGCTTGTAATGAAAATGAAGTCTAGCTTCCCTTACCTGGACTTGCGTAAAATACCGCGAGCTCAAAACCCACCGAGCCTGAAGGATGCCTTAGCTCTGTTTTCAGCACCTGGTCTGTAGAACTTGCAGAGAACCTCTTAGGTGTTCTAAGGACAACGTCGCTTGTCTTACTGATGCTGGAGGTTGCTTGAGTCTCAACGCAAGGAAGGGAAGAAGGGAGGGAGGAAGTTTGCACTCACTCTAACACTCTTGAGTCTGTAACGTTCTTTGCCTTCCCGCAGTGGCTTTTGAATACCAACTTACCTGTCCACGCATGCTGCTGCTGCCACCCCTTCTGCAGGAAAGTCTGAGAACCACTGCCCTGAACAGTACGACCACTGTTGTCTCTGGTGCATGCCAACCACTGCTCTGAACAGTACTACCACTGTTGTCGCTTGTGCATGCCAACCACTGCCCTGAACAGTACGACCGCGAGTGCCTCCTGCGCATGCCAACATTCTGATGTCACCACTCTAAACCACCCTTTTTGTCTACGTGGCGTGTGTGCAGGACGTTTCATGCTGGGAGTCTGGGTCCCACTTTACTCTGTGTGAAACTCGACGTCGCGCGATAACTTTCCACTGCTGACTCATCCTGGCGAACGACCGATGTCTCCTTCTCCCTGGAAGACGACCGATGTCTTCCTCTGGGAGACGACCGATGTCTTCCCTGGCGACGCCCTCATAACTCTCGCGCCCTGGCCACGTCCACATGCATTGCGCCCCTGGCAAAGCCCGCATGCCTCTCGCGCCTTGGCCACGTCCTCATGCCTCGCGCCCTGGCAAAGCCCGCATGCCTCTCGCGCCTTGGCCACGTCCACATGCCTCGCGCTCTGGCAATGCCTGCATGCCTCGCGCCCGCGCGATGCCCGCATGCCTCTCGCTCGCCCGCGCGATGCCCGCATGCCTCTCGCGCCCGCGCGATGCCTGCATGCCCCTCGCGCCCGCGCGATGCCTGCATGCCTCTCGCGCCCGCGCGATGCCTGCATGCCTCGCGCCCTGGCGACGTCCACCTGGCGCTCATGTGTAGCAGGCGACCGGCGATCTCATAGCCTTCTAAACTTAACTTTTCCTCCCTTTTTATTTTAAATAAAACATACATAGAATTCTTTTAAAATATAACCCTTTTTATTCCAATTCAATTTTACAGGTCCTTACACACGCACATTTGTACAGGATGGGAAAAGCCAAATCTAAACAAGTTCCCATCGATTAGAGTAAACTTACTCGAGCTCTTCTTTATCTTCTTTGCCTCTGCCGGGTCCAGTGGGGGCACACCATCCTCTAGGTACAACTGGTACGGCGTCATCCACGTATCGGGCTCCTTGACAGCGCAGACTTCCATCGCCTCATCGGTCCTTGCCGGTCGCGCCCTCACCCTCGGCGCTTTCAGCGTTTCTTGAGTCAAGGACCGATGACTGATCGCCAAACGCTCCACCGACTTGGATACTTGAAGCATTTGGTTGTCTGATACGAACGCTCGTGGCACCTTTAGAGTCTCTTGAATGACGGTCCTCTGCTTTCCCCCTTTGCCTGAGCTGGCCAGCTTGGCAAGCAGATCTGCTCTGGCATTTTGCTCGCGAGGCACATGCACCAACTCAAACTCATCGAAGGACGTCTTCATGAGCTGCACGTACTCCAGGTAAGCTGCCATCTGAGGATCTTTCGCCTGGAACTCCCCTGTAACTTGCCCAGTGACTAGCAACAAATCACTCTTAGCCACCAGACTTCTTGCTCCTATTTCTCTTGCCAGCAACATTCCTGCGATCAGAGCTTCATACTCCGCCTGATTGTTGCTAGGCTTGAAGGCAAAGCGAAGGGACTGTTTGATCAGCACCCCGTTCGGGCCTTCCAGAATGACTCCAGCACCGCTTCCCTACTGATTGGAGGAGCCATCCACCGATAAGACCCATCGAAAAACTACACCTTCTGTAGGTGTCGCGACCGACGACAGTTCAACCACGAAGTCAGCGAACACCTGCCCCTTGATCGGTCCTCGGGGCTCGTACTGGATGTCGAATTCTGAGAGTTCCACAGCCCACTTGACCATCCTTCCTGCTACGTCTGGCTTCTTCAACACCTTCTGGATGGGCAAGTCTGTCATGACCACTATGGTGAAGCTGTGGAAATAGTGTCTGAGCCTTCTAGCTGAAAAAACTACAGCCAGTGCTGCCTTCTCCAGGGCCTGATACCTCGTTTCCGGGCCTTGCAGCACCTTACTTACAAAATACACAGGCTTCTGGACCTGATCTTGCTCTTGTACCAGGACCGAGCTGACCACCCTCTCTGTCACAGCAAAGTACAAACGAAGAGGGGTGCCCATTTGTGGTTTACACAATACTGGTGGGCTCGCCAAATACTCCTTCAGCTTCAAGAAGGCCTCTTCGCATTCCTGTGTCCAAACGAATCTACTGTTGTGCTTGAGACACTAGAAATACTGATGACCCTTGATGGAGGAGGGCCAAGCACATCTAGCCAAGGAAGCCAAGGCCCAAACCAAGAAGACCGTCTAGACCAAGAGGAGCGTCTAGCTCCAGGAAGTGAGCGTCTAGAACGTGAAGGAGGGAGGCTATCCATGGAGCTAGACCGTCTAGGACCTCTCACAAGATCCATGGCTAAACATATCCAAGCACACATAGAAGAAGCCACGGATGGAAGAGAGAGATCCTTGTACATGTTTCATAAAGGCCCAAAGGGGGAGGGGGTGCTTAGTAGATTAGTGTAGTGTAGAAAGCAAAACTTGCTCACTTAGGGGTGTGCTATCAAAAAGGTGCCCTTAGCAATAGAAGGAGGGGTGTGCTAGCAAATAGGTGCCTTTAGCAAAAGAAGGAGGGGTGTACTATCAAATGTTGCATTTTTGACCTATCTTCTAGAATATTAGGATGATGGTGTGGTTTGACTAAAGTCAATACCCTAGGCAGCCCCACTTTTTGTATTTCCATCCCTACCCTTTAAGCTTGCTCACCAAGGCTCCTAAATCTATAAATAAGGAGGCCTACCTCATGTATTTTCAAGTTTATTTTGAGTAATGTTATGCTGCCATTTTTTGTGCACAAGCTTTACTCCTCCTAGAAATCTAGGCTATAAACTTCAATCCTTTCACCTTCTCCCTTGAGCTGGCCGAACCACTCAACCCATACTCACCATGCACCTTCAAGACCAACACAACTCCTAGGAGGGTCTTGTTTCACTCATCCATTGCTTCCGCTCCATCTATTTCTACTTTGATTCAAGAAGAACACATGAAAATGCCATCATTTGATATCATGAGCTTTTGGTTCTTCAAGATGAGTAGCTTGTCTTTTTAAATTTTCAGTTCTTCTTTATTTTCATCTTGTCATTTCAATTCCATAATTGTCTTGCTGTTTTTTACATTTTAAATTGTTCTTGGTGTGCTTATGGAAGATCCAACCGAAGCACATGTGTTCAATTGATCTTGAACATTTTCTTGTGCAATTGTGATAGGATTCCTTACACATTGAGTGGCTGTTTTCTTTTAGGAATTTGAGTCTTTATTGCTTTCTTATAATTGCTTCATTTTATGCTTTGAGTCTTTATTTTCTGAATCTATAAATGTTGTGTCAAGTCATGTGAATCCATAATTGTCATCAATTCTTAGTAGTCCTATTTTTTTGGCTTGATTGTTTCTTGTTTTTGGGTCTCTTTAAGTTGCCTTAATCTGCTGTTATTTTTGATCTTTTGCTGCCTTTTTAATTTTAGTTTGAGTTCATAATTGTGTCTTAGTTCTTACACAATTTCCTTCTTACATTTCCTTTGTGTTAAATTTTGGTATCTTGCTGTTTTTTTTTTTCCAGTTTTCCAGATTTCCCCTGTTTCTCTCTCTGTCTGGCTGTTTTTTTGTTTCAAAAATTATTTCCACTCATAGGAAATTTGTGATTCTCTGGAAAATGCAAGTTTGAAGTGTTACAAAAAGGACAAAAAAAGAATCAGATCAAAAAAGGCAACAGAAAAGATATGATAAATCTTACAAAATCAGAGTGCAAACCTTGAGCGCTCCAGCTGGCCTAACTGCACACCAAATTTGCAAAAATTATTAAAAAAAAATGGTGCATGCGTTTTAGGTGATTCCAAAGCCATTGTTTAGATAAGATCCTGAATTTTTCTTGCATATAAATTTCAGAGACAAATTTTAAAAATACAGCTCAGCATAAATCGGGGAACAAACACGTTTTCTGGCCCACAACAATTTTCAGTGGTGCTGTTTTTTTATTTGGTCATCTAATCTAGTGCTTTTCTTTAGGTATTCCTTTTGTGTGCCAACTTTTATTGAGTACCTTTAATTGTTTGCTTTAATTTCTTGACTCTCTTTCTAAGTTGTCATATTATAAATCCTTTTGGTGGTACTGTTTTTATTCAATTAAATTTGTTTCTTGCTTTTGTTTCTTGACCTCTCTTTTGGGTGCTGGAATTTAATTCTCCTTGGTGCATATGTGCATGGAACTTGACTTGGTTTAGGTTTAGCTCTTGTGAATAGGTGCTGGAAATTGGAGAATTAAAGCCATCATTTTAAGGAGGAGACAAAGCTAAAGCCGAAACAAGGTTGCTTGAAACAAACAATACAAACACCTAGAAGATCAAAAATTCAAGACAACAAGGAAGTGCACTAACCCAAAAGAGGATCAACAAAGGGAGTCTTCTTTTCCTTTGCAACTTGGTTTATTGTTAATTACCTCTTTAATTACGTTTAGACGGTGAGTGTGTCTTCAAGGGCTCAAAGTGTCCAAGAAGCCTCACCTAGGGCTGAATAGCATAGTAAATTTTTACTTAGTAATTTGTTGCTTGTTTGAACTTGTTTTCTATTGTTTTGGTAGAAACGTTTTGCATGATTAGTTTAGTTTAATTTTGTGCTAAAACCGACTAGTTTGTTGCATATTTTTTTTAGCTTACATAGTTTTATTGCTTTTTGATTTCTCAACTTCTTGTGTTTTAAGTGTTTCACTAAGAGAAATTTTTGTGTGAAGGCATTGGAGACTAGTTTTTGGCAAGGAAAAGGCTTGGTACTTAAGTAGTCCTTTGAGACTCACCTCCCTTACCTGGAAAACTACCTTCTTTATCTTCCCTAATCTTTCTCAAAGTAAAAACGCCTAAATACACAAAGGTATAGCCATGTCTTCTTCTTCTAATTCTCCAAAGTCTATAGAATGTGAAGTAAAATCTTTGAAAACCCTTTTGAAAGAGGTATCCCAAGCGGTACAATTAATCTCTTTTAGGCAAGTGGAGAATGAAAACAAGATTAATGAGTTGGCTAGAGCTCAAGAAGAGAAATCCCAAAAATCTCAAAAATAAAAAAAAACAAATACTCATGCATCACAAAGCATTGCAACTCTAGGGGAGGGAAGCCTTAGAATTAATGACTACTACCAACCACCCCCTAGAAGAACTAGGCAAAGGGAACAAGAGGTGCCAAGGGAAACTAGAGTAGACCTACCTCATTTTCATGGAAAGGAAAATGTAGAAATATATCTAGATTGGGAGATGAAGGTAGAGCAACTCTTTGCTTGCCATAGGGTAAGTGAGGAACGAAAAGTACCCTTAGCCACCCTTAGTTTCCAAGGAAATGCCATGTATTGGTGGACCTCTTTAGAAAGAGACCGACGTCTTCATAGGGACCCTCCCATAGAATATTGGAATGACCTTAGGGGAGCCCTAAGACGTCGACATATACCTTCTTACTACCATAGGGAGTTGATGGACAAGCTCCAAAGACTCCAACAAAAGAATATGAGTGTAGAAGAGTATAGGCAAAAGATGGAGCTCTATATGATGAGAGCCTCTATTAGAGAGGAAGAGGAAACCACCATATCTAGGTTCCTTAGTGGCCTATCACTTGAGATAAGAGATAGAGTAGAGCTCTTACCTTATCAAGACTTGAATGATTTGGTTCAACTTTGCATTAAAGTTGAGCAACAAAATTTGCGCAAAACATCAAGTCAAAAGGTGAGCCCCTATTCTAACTTTTATCCCAAGAGAGAGTTTAAAAGGGAGGGTAGTACATCTAAGGAAAAACCAAAAGAACCTACCAAACCCTTCACCAAAGAAACCTCAACCCCACTCATCCGAGCTAGAGATGTTAAATGTTTTAAGTGCTATGGTAGGGGGCATGTGCAAGCACAATGTCCAAACCAAAGGACTTTGTTTCTTAAAGGTGTAGACGAATACACTAGTGGCGAGGATGAGCTTAGTGAGAAAGAGGAAGGGGGAGAGGATGAGAGGGTAGCTCCATTAGAGGGAGAATTGCTTATGATTAGGAGAACCCTCAACAATCACCCTAGCACATCCATTGAAACACAAAGGGAGAACATATTTCATACAAGATGCAATGTTTTAGAAAATATATGTTCCCTCATTGTGGATAGTGGATCTAGTTGTAATTGTTGTAGTGCTAGGATGGTTGAAAAGCTTAAGCTACAAGTGGTTCCTCACCCAAAACCTTACAAACTTCAATGGCTTAATGAAAATGGGGAACTACATGTAGATAAGCAAGTGGAAATCAAGTTTTCCATAGGGAACTACAAAGATAAAGTTTTATGTGATGTAGTGCCTATGGAAGCTTGCCATATCTTATTAGGGAGGCCATGGCAATTTGACAAGAAAACCTTGCATGATGGTCTCACTAACGAGATTTCCTTCACCCATAAATATAAGAAGTTTGTACTTAGTCCTTTACCACATTCTCAAGTGGTGAAAGACCAAATACAAATGAAACAAAAGAGGGATGAGGAAAAAAAAAAAAAAAAAGAGTGCTAGAAAAAGAGAAAATCCTTAGGGATAGGAAGGCGTGGGAGAAGAGTGTTCCTTCCCACAAGGTTGGTCTACAAGAAAAGCATTTTGAAAATGTTTTAGAAAACTTGCTTCTTGTTGAACAACCAAGCCTTATCTTTTGTAAAGGAGCACTTACATGCACTGCCACAAGTAATGAACTCATGGTTTTACCTCCTCAAATAGAAAACCTTTTGAGTGAATTTGACGATCTATTCTCACAAGAAGGACCCAATGGGCTTCCTCCTCTTAGGGGGATAGAACATCAAATTGACTTCATTCCGGGGGCAAGCCTACCAAATAGGCCTGCTTATAGAACTAACCCCGAGGAAACAAAGGAGATAGAATCACAAGTTCAAGACTTGTTGGAGAAGGGTTGGGTTCAAAAGAGTCTAAGCCCTTGTGCTGTACCTGTCTTGTTGGTGCCCAAAAAAGATGGAAAATGGCGCATGTGTTGTGATTGTAGAGCAATCAACAACATCACCATCAAGTATAGGCATCCAATCCCAAGGCTTGATGATATGCTTGATGAATTACATGGGTCAACTCTATTCTCCAAAATTGACCTTAAAAGTGGATATCACCAAATTCGAATCAAGGAGGGTGATGAGTGGAAAACCGCTTTTAAGACCAAATTTGGATTATATGAGTGGTTGGTGATGCCCTTTGGACTCACTAACGCTCCAAGCACATTCATGAGGCTTATGAATCACACCTTGAGGGATTGTATAGGTAAATATGCAGTAGTTTACTTTGATGATATCTTAGTATATAGTAAAACCCTAGAAGACCATCTAAGTCACCTTAGGGAAGTCTTTCTAGTTCTTAGGAAAAATAGTCTTTTTGCAAATAGGGATAAGTGTACCTTTGGTGTAGATAGTGTAGTCTTTTTAGGCTTTATAGTAAACAAAAAGGGGGTGCATGTAGATCCCGAGAAAATCAAAGCCATCCAAGAGTGGCCAACTCCACAAAATGTAAGTGATGTAAGAAGTTTTCATGGGTTAGCTAGCTTCTATAGAAGGTTTGTGCCTAATTTTTCTAGCCTAGCTTCGCCTTTGAATGAACTTGTTAAAAAAGATGTTGCCTTTTGTTGGAATGAAAAGCATGAGCAAGCCTTTCAAAGGCTAAAAGCTCAACTCACCAATGCACCCATCCTATCTCTCCCAAATTTTTCCAAAACTTTTGAGATAGAGTGTGATGCATCGGGAGTAGGCATAGGCGCGGTATTGTTGCAAGGTGGACACCCCATTGCTTATTTTAGTGAAAAACTCCATGGTGCCACCCTCAACTACCCCACTTATGACAAAGAGCTCTATGCTCTTGTGAGAGCCCTAAAGACTTGGGAACACTATCTTGTGTCCAAAGAATTTGTTATCCATAGTGATCACGAGTCTTTAAAATATTTAAAGGGCCAACACAAGCTCAATAAGAGACATGCAAAATGGATGGAATTTCTTGAACAATTTCCTTATGTAATCAAATACAAGAAAGGAAGCACCAATATAGTGCCCGATGCTCTTTCAAGACGCCACACACTCTTTTCAAAATTGGGTGCCCAAATTCTTGGATTTGACCACATAAGAGAGCTTTACCAAGAAGATCAAGAACTTTCATCCATCTATGCCCAATGTCTACATAGAGCGCAAGGAGGTTACTATGTGTCCGAGGGATATCTTTTTAAAGAAGGAAAACTTTGCATTCCTCAAGGAACACATAGAAAACTCCTTGTCAAAGAATCACATGAAGGGGGACTCATGGGCCATTTTGGAGTTGATAAGACTCTAGATCTTTTGAAAGCAAAATTTTGTTGGCCACACATGAGGAAAGATGTCCAACGCCATTGCTCTAGATGTATCTCATGTTTAAAAGCAAAGTCTAGAACAATGCCGCATGGACTCTACACCCCTTTGCCGATTGCAAATGCTCCTTGGGAAGACATTAGCATGGATTTCATTTTAGGACTTCCTAGGACTGCAAGAGGCCATGACTCTATCTTTGTGGTAGTGGACCGTTTTAGCAAAATGTCTCACTTTATTCCATGCCACAAAGTAGATGATGCTCAAAATATTTCTAAACTCTTCTTTAGAGAAGTGGTGAGACTCCATGGTCTCCCTAGAAGTATAGTGTCCGATAGAGATCCCAAGTTTATAAGTCACTTTTGGAAAACTCTTTGGGGTAAACTTGGAACAAGACTACAATTTTCAACTTCTTGTCATCCTCAAACGGATGGGCAAACCGAAGTAGTCAATAGATCTCTTGGAACTATGCTTAGGGCTATCATGAAGGGCAGCCACAAATGTAAGGACCTGAAATTTATTGGAATGAAAGAGTATGTTTTAAGTAAATTCTAAGTATGTTTTATCTAAGTTAAAAAGGAAGGAAAGTGTAGTCTAGAAAAAACTATAAGAGTTCCTTGTTTATACATCATCGCCGATCGCCTGCTACACATGAGCGCCAGGTGGACGTCGCGCGGGCGCGAGAGGCATGCAGGCATCGCGCGGGCGCGAGAGGCATGCAGGCATCGCGCGGGCGCGAGAGGCATGCAGGTATCGCGCGGGTGCGAGAGGCATGCAGGCATCGCGCGGGCGCGAGAGGCATGCAGGCATCGCGCGGGCGCGAGAGGCATGCAGGCAACGCGCGAGCCCGAGAGGCATGCAGGCATCGCGCGGGCGCGAGGCATGTGGACGTGGCCAAGGCGCGAGAGTTATGAGGGCGTCGCCAGGGAAGACATCGGTCGTCTCCCAGAGGAAGACATCGGTCGTCTTCCAGGGCGAAGGAGACATCGGTCGTTCGCCAGGATGAGTCAGCAGTGGAAAGTTATCGCACGACGTCGAGTTTCACACCTTGAAGGTAAGACCCAGACTCCCAGCATGAAGCGTAGTGCACGCACGCCACGTAGACAAAAAGGGTGGTTCAGAATAGTGACATCAGAATGTTGGCATGCGCGGGAGACACCCACGGTCGTACTGTTCAGAGCAGTGGCTGGCATGCACAAGCGACAAACAGTGGCAGTACTGTTCAGAGCAGTGGCTGGCATGCACAAGCGACAAACAGTGGCAGTACTGTTCAGAGCAGTGGTTGGCATGCACCAGAGACAACAGTGGTCGTACTGTTCAGGGCAGTGGTTCTCAGACTTCTCTGCAGAGTGGGTGGTGGCAGCTGCTTTTGGTGGATAAGTTGGTTTAAGATGCAGAAGACCCACTGCTGAGAAAAACAAGAAACGTCGCAGCCTTCAAAGAGAGAAAGAGTGAGTTACCTCCCTTCTCCTCCAGTTGCCTCCTTCGCGCTGCGATTCTAGCACCTTCACACGAGAGTACGACGAGCGACAGCCACCATTAGAGCACTTGGGTAGTCCTCTGCAAGTTCTTCAGACCAGACGCGAAAAACAGAGCCAAGGTATTCTGCAAGCTTCGTTGGATTTCGAAGCTCCTGGTGGTTGCGCAAGTCCAGGTAAGGGAAGCTAGACCTCTTTTTCCATACAAGCCATAGTTTGCTGTTTCTGAAGTGAGGGCGACGTGGTCGCCGGTTCTCTGTTTCTTTTCGAAATGCTCTGTTTTACGTGTTTGGGCGACGTGGTCGCCGGTTTTATATACAGTCTTCGAAACACCCTGTTTTTGAACTAGATCGCCGGTTTTGGCGCTGTTTTGCGAACTCCTTGTGTTTTGATGTTGTTTTGAGAACTGCTTGAGATTTACATGAGATATTCGAAAGTTTGAAACGCTGAAATGGTTGTTGCTGTGATTTGAAATATTCCTTTGTATGGCATGACGTCTTGAATGCTGTGAATGTGGGATCGAGGCATAGTATTTTCAGGAAAGAAAATACCGTGTAAGATCTTGTGGTAGGTGCATTGATCGGTGATTCCTAAGGGGATATCCTGACTCTGCTGAGGTAATGGAATCACGTAGAGGAAGTTACTCAGTTGTTGAGAGTCGAAGGAGGTCTATATGATGGGCGTCTCGTGTGAAAAAGAACGAGCTCCGTCTGTCCTATGGATTAACCCTGTCATACCAGGAGAACTATGGTAACATTGAGATGATATATGCGCATGCTGTGTGGATTCACAGCGACCCTGTGTGGATTTCACAGTGGTGTGGTATGACAGGTGCAGATCTCTGAGTCTAATCAACGCACGAGTCAATCCGGAAGTAGTGTCAAGTGTCTTGTGTGGTGAGTCAGTGGAAAGTCTGACATGTGAAATGAGAAACTTGAATATTGATAGACACTTGATGCTGTATTATGAAATGGAATGACTATGGGTGAATGTTGTGAAATGTGATTTTGGGCGATCAGCTGAATGCTATGAGCAACTCTACGTTTTACATGGATATTTTGGAACTTGGTTTACTTGGATTTTCATGTTCTTGATTTAAACTTCTTCTAAATTATCTAGCTTACCCTTTTATCTGTTATTGTGGTTGTTTTCTCAAAACTGTGATGATCGTGTAATTGTTACACGGGAGCAGATGATCTTCCAGGAAGAAGAGCCCTCTAGTGAGTGATCGCCGAGGAGGAGATCGCCGGTTTTCTGTCTCCATCGGGTGATCGCCTGTGTCTGCCTCCATCGGGTGATCGCCTGTTTTTTTCTGTCTTGATAGGAGATCGGTCTCGTCCGATAGGAGATCGGTTTCTTCCGATAGGAGATCGCCTGCTTTGTTTTTTTTTTGTATTTTGTTTATGTTTCTGGAAAATCTTACCGAATTTGTATTAAACTCCCTAAGAGGAGCAACTTCATTTTATATATATAATATCATGTACTCTTCAATATTATTTGTTTACCTTTATTTTCATTATACATGTATGTATGGTTTTTTTTATTTTGCGGGATGTTACATTAATGGTATCAGAGCAGTTCGCCTTAGGATGACCTGAGGGCTGTGGATCCATTGTGTTTCTTCTGCTCATAAAATTTATTTGAGTTTTAAATAACCACTATAGTGGAAGGTTTTCAAACGTTTTAGTTTTGAACTCTTGCGTGTGCTTGGGTGAACGTGTGCCTAACTGAAAATCTTAGTATTAAGAATAAGAAGGTCTTGATAAAGTGGTGAGGGTGCACACTCATAACTGGATCAAGATAATTCTTAATCTTAATTCCAAAGGTTTGATGTTTAGCCTACATTGAATCCTGGTGTGATTTTGAGTGTTCTTGAAGTTGACTGAGGTGGTAGTTTGGACTGATGTTTGCACACCAGTAACTGTTCTGGTGTTTTGTGTGAAGTTATAAGTGTTATGATTCTGTTGATGAACTCAAATTCTAGATGACTTTGAGATGCTGACCTTTGTAAGGTCTAGCTGTTACCCCTTGAATGAATTGATTCTTATCGATTTCATTCTTATAGTTGTAGGGAATATAGAAGTCAATAGATTCAGAAGATGGCACGTAGACCTGCTACCCCACCCCAACCTTCCTCAGAGATGAGTCAGATCGCCAAGGCCATCGAGATGATGGCGACTGCCATTCAGCAGCAGAATGCGGCGATGGCTCAGAACCATCAAGCTACAATGCACCACTGGGAGACTGCTCGGTCGGCTGAAACAAACTCCCACGTCGGTCAGCCCCAAGAACAGATGGGACTGGCCGAGTTCATGAGGCACAACCCACCTAAGTTCAGTGGGAATGCTACCCCTGACCAAGCAGATCAGTGGGTCAGGGAGGTGGAGAAAATCTTTAGGGCGACCTCCTGCCCTGAAGAGAAGAAGCTGTTGTTTGCCACGTATCTGCTATCAGGAGAAGCTGAGTTCTGGTGGATGGGAGCTCAGCAGATGATGGAGGCCCGAGAGGATGTTCTGGATTGGGAGAGCTTCAGAGTGAAGTTCTTGGAAAAATACTTCCCAGACAGCGCCAAGTTTGCAAGGGAAGCTGAGTTCTTAAAGTTGGAGCAGGGGGACATGTCAGTAAACGCCTATGCTGCCCGTTTTGAGTACCTCGCCCGGTTCTATACCCAGGCGACCTCCGAGGCCTGGAGGTGTAGGAAGTTCGAGGAAGGGCTGAAGCATGGGCTGAAGAAGACCATAGCCCCGATGTGCATCAGGGAGTTCCACGCCTTAGTGGAGAAGGCGAAGATGGTGGAGACCCTGGAAAAGGGTGAGTCTCGGGTGATCAGGTCACACCCAGGAGGTCCTTCCAGTGGGAGAGCTAAGGCACAGCACCCACAAAGCAAGCCCTATGCGAGACCTCCATCACATCGGGCAGGAGCAGCACCTCCCCAGTTCCAACAGCAACAACCTTGGAAACCTAAGTGTCTTCACTGTGGTGGACCACACGCCTCCAATGCTTGTTTCAAGAAGATTTCAGAGAGGAGATGTTTTGTCTGCCAAAAGATGGGGCACGTTGCTAGAGAGTGCCCTAGCAGGAATGGGGCGACCCAACCCAGTGGCTCCCAACAGTTGAGAAACGAGGGCGGCAGACCTCAGGCAACAGGGAGGGTGTTCGCCATGTCTGGAGCAGAGGCAGCTCAGTCAGGTAACCTCATCCAAGGTATTTGTTTTATTGCTGGTAGAGGTGTAAGGACCTTGTTTGATTCTGGAGCGACACACTCCTTTGTGTCAAGCCTGTGTGTAGCCGAGTTGGGCCTCCTAGTGAAGGAGTTACCTTTCGAGCTGTTGGTCTCTACACCTGCGTCAGGGCAGGTGTCGACCTCTACAGTGTGCCCTGAATGTCCAGTGATTGTAGAAGGACGCAGATTCAAGGTGAACTTGATCTGCCTACCTCTTCAGGACCTGGATGTCATCCTGGGAATGGATTGGTTAGCTGCCAATCACGTTCTCATAGACTGTGGTAGGCAGAAGGTAGCGTTTCCAGACCCCCAAGAACCGGATGTGTTGTCAGTTCAACAAGGGCGATCAGAGCTGGAAGGAGAGACGAGGTGCTTCGTAGTGCTCGCCCGGTTGGAAGTGGAGAATAAAGGGGACGTAAACAGGATACAAGTGGTGAAAGATTTCACAGATGTATTCCCAGAAGAGGTGCCTGGGTTACCCCCTAAGAGAGAAGTGGAATTCTCTATTGACTTGGTACCTGGAGCTGGACCAGTGTCAATGGCACCTTACAGGATGGCACCAGCCGAGTTAGTGGAGTTAAAGAAGCAAGTGGAAGAGTTGCTGGAGAAGCAGTTCATCAGACCCAGCGTATCTCCATGGGGAGCTCCAGTGCTCCTAGTCAAGAAGAAGGATGGAGGGTCTCGGCTGTGTATAGACTACAGGCAATTGAACAAATTGACCATCAAGAACAAGTACCCCCTACCTCGGATTGATGATTTGATGGACCAAATTCATGGGGCCTCGGTGTTCTCCAAGATTGACCTGAGATCGGGGTATCACCAAATCTTGGTAAAAGCTGAAGATGTTCAGAAGACAGCTTTTAGGTCTCGATATGGGCACTACGAGTATGTAGTGATGCCATTTGGAGTCACCAATGCTCCAGCTCTATTCATGGACTACATGAATAGGATCTTTCGCCCTTTCTTGGATAAGTTTGTGGTGGTCTTCATAGATGACATCCTCATTTATTCAAGGACCGAGGAAGAGCATGAGGAACACCTGAGGACAGTATTGGAAATACTGAGAGAGAAGCAGCTCTATGCCAAGTTCTCCAAGTGTGAGTTCTGGCTGAGGGAAGTCAACTTCTTAGGACACGTGATATCTGCCCAGGGGATCTCGGTAGATCCAGCCAAGGTAGAGGCAGTGCTGCAATGGGAACGTCCTAAGACAGTGACTGAGATAAGGAGCTTTGTGGGGTTGGCGGGCTACTATCGGAGGTTTATTGAGGATTTTTCCAAAGTAGTGGCTCCTTTAACACAACTGACCCGCAAGGACCAACCCTTTGCTTGGACCGACCGATGTGAGCAGAGCTTCAGGGAACTAAAGGAGAGGTTGACCAGTGCTCCAGTGCTGGTGATTCCAGAAGTAGGAAGACCTTTTGATGTCTTCTGTGATGCCTCACATCAAGGCTTGGGATGCGTCTTGATGCAAGAGAAGAGAGTGGTTGCATATGCTTCAAGGCAACTCAAGGTGCATGAGAGAAACTACCCTACTCATGATTTGGAGTTGGCAGCGGTAGTGTTTGCCTTGAAGATCTGGAGGCATTATCTTTATGGAGCTCGGTTCCAGGTATTCAGTGACCACAAGAGCTTGAAGTACCTGTTCGATCAGAAGGAACTAAACATGAGACAAAGAAGGTGGATGGAATTCCTAAAGGACTACGACTTTCAACTCATGTATCACCCAGGGAAGGCCAATGTAGTGGCAGATGCCTTGAGTAGGAAGTCTATACAAGTCGCCACCATGATGATGGAAGAGCAGAAACTGATCGAGCAGTTCAGAGACTTAAACCTTGGAGTGGAATTTCACGTGAATCACATTAGTTGTAGTAAGCTGACTATAACTAATGACTTCCTTGGGATGTTGAAGGATAAACAATTGGAGGACCCTAGCCTGAAGCGCACTGTGGAGTCACTAGGGACAGATCAGGCGAGAGGCTTTGAGATGGGCGATGATGGGATCTTGAGGTTTGATGGCAGAATTTACATACCTGCAAATGATGAGTTGAAGAAGATGATCCTAGAGGAAGGTCATAAGAGCCGCCTCAACCTTCACCCAGGCATGAACAAGATGTACCATGACTTGAAGGAGTCATTTTGGTGGTCAGGCATGAAGAGGGACGTCGCCCAGTACGTGGCAACCTGCTTAACGTGTCAAAAGGCGAAGGTAGAGCATCAAAGACCTGGCGGGCTGTTGCAGCAACTGGATATCCCCGAGTGGAAGTGGGACAGCATTGCCATGGATTTTGTCACCCATTTACCCAGATCGGTAAAGGGTCATGATGCAATCTGGGTCATCATAGATAGGCTGACGAAGAGTGCCCACTTCCTCCCAGTAAATATGAAGATGCCCATGGCCAAGTTGGCACAGCTGTACATCAAGGAGATTGTGAGGTTGCATGGAGTGCCTTCCAGCATCATTTCAGATAGAGATCCCAGGTTCACTTCACGGTTTTGGCAGACCTTGCAAGAGTGTTTGGGAACCAAGTTGAGGATGAGCTCTGCATATCATCCCCAAACAGATGGTCAGTCAGAGAGGACGATCCAATCTTTGGAAGATCTGCTGAGGGCATGCGTTTTGGATCAATTGGGAGGTTGGGAGGAGGTGTTGCCACTAGTGGAGTTTACCTATAACAATAGCTACCACGCCAGCATTGGGATGGCACCATATGAAGCCCTGTATGGGAGGAAATGCAGAACTCCCTTATGTTGGTACCAGGAGGGCGAGGCAGTCTTGGTTGGGCCAGAGTTGATTCAGCAGACGACCGAGAAGGTGAAGCAGATACAAAGCAGAATGAAAGCCTCTCAGAGTAGGCAGAAGTCCTATGCAGATCAGAGGAGAAAGCCTTTGGAGTTTGCTGCTGGAGATCACGTGTTCATGAAAGTGACACCAACCAAGGGTGTAGGGCGGGCGATCAGGTCAAAGAAGTTGTCCCCTAAGTTCGTGGGACCATATCAGATCTTAAGAAGGATTGGCCCAGTGGCGTATGAGATCGCCCTACCTCCCCATCTGGCGAATCTGCACAATGTGTTTCACGTGTCACAGCTGAGGAAGTACATGGCAGACCCTAGTCATGTGCTGGATGTAGATGACGTGCAGATTAGGGATGACTTGTCCTTTGAAGCCAAACCAGTCAGGATTGACGATCGGCAATGTAAACAGCTCAGGGGCAAGACCATCGACATGGTGAAAGTGGTGTGGGATGAGAAATCGGGGGATTCTACTTGGGAGTTAGAAGAACCCATGAGGGAGGCTTATCCATACCTCTTTTCCTTGTAATCCAATTTTCGAGGACGAAAATTTTTGTTGTTGGGGAGAATGTAAGGACCTGAAATTTATTGGAATGAAAGAGTATGTTTTAAGTAAATTCTAAGTATGTTTTATCTAAGTTAAAAAGGAAGGAAAGTGTAGTCTAGAAAAATCTATAAGAGTTCCTTGTTTATACATCATCGCCGATCGCCTGCTACACATGAGCGCCAGGTGGACGTCGCGCGGGCGCGAGAGGCATGCAGGCATCGCGCGGGCGCGAGAGGCATGCAGGCATCGCACGGGCGCGAGAGGCATGCAGGCATCGCGCGGGCGCGAGAGGCATGCAGGTATCGCGCGGGTGCGAGAGGCATGCAGGCATCGCGCGGGCGCGAGAGGCATGCAGGCATCGCGCGGGCGCGAGAGGCATGCAGGCAACGCGCGAGCCCGAGAGGCATGCAGGCATCGCGCGGGCGCGAGGCATGTGGACGTGGCCAAGGCGCGAGAGTTATGAGGGCGTCGCCAGGGAAGACATCGGTCGTCTCCCAGAGGAAGACATCGGTCGTCTTCCAGGGCGAAGGAGACATCGGTCGTTCGCCAGGATGAGTCAGCAGTGGAAAGTTATCGCACGACGTCGAGTTTCACACCTTGAAGGTAAGACCCAGACTCCCAGCATGAAGCGTAGTGCACGCACGCCACGTAGACAAAAAGGGTGGTTCAGAATAGTGACATCAGAATGTTGGCATGCGCGGGAGACACCCACGGTCGTACTGTTCAGAGCAGTGGCTGGCATGCACAAGCGACAAACAGTGGCAGTACTGTTCAGAGCAGTGGCTGGCATGCACAAGCGACAAACAGTGGCAGTACTGTTCAGAGCAGTGGTTGGCATGCACCAGAGACAACAGTGGTCGTACTGTTCAGGGCAGTGGTTCTCAGACTTCTCTGCAGAGTGGGTGGTGGCAGCTGCTTTTGGTGGATAAGTTGGTTTAAGATGCAGAAGACCCACTGCTGAGAAAAACAAGAAACGTCGCAGCCTTCAAAGAGAGAAAGAGTGAGTTACCTCCCTTCTCCTCCAGTTGCCTCCTTCGCGCTGCGATTCTAGCACCTTCACACGAGAGTACGACGAGCGACAGCCACCATTAGAGCACTTGGGTAGTCCTCTGCAAGTTCTTCAGACCAGACGCGAAAAACAGAGCCAAGGTATTCTGCAAGCTTCGTTGGATTTCGAAGCTCCTGGTGGTTGCGCAAGTCCAGGTAAGGGAAGCTAGACCTCTTTTTCCATACAAGCCATAGTTTGCTGTTTCTGAAGTGAGGGCGACGTGGTCGCCGGTTCTCTGTTTCTTTTCGAAATGCTCTGTTTTACGTGTTTGGGCGACGTGGTCGCCGGTTTTATATACAGTCTTCGAAACACCCTGTTTTTGAACTAGATCGCCGGTTTTGGCGCTGTTTTGCGAACTCCTTGTGTTTTGATGTTGTTTTGAGAACTGCTTGAGATTTACATGAGATATTCGAAAGTTTGAAACGCTGAAATGGTTGTTGCTGTGATTTGAAATATTCCTTTGTATGGCATGACGTCTTGAATGCTGTGAATGTGGGATCGAGGCATAGTATTTTCAGGAAAGAAAATACCGTGTAAGATCTTGTGGTAGGTGCATTGATCGGTGATTCCTAAGGGGATATCCTGACTCTGCTGAGGTAATGGAATCACGTAGAGGAAGTTACTCAGTTGTTGAGAGTCGAAGGAGGTCTATATGATGGGCGTCTCGTGTGAAAAAGAACGAGCTCCGTCTGTCCTATGGATTAACCCTGTCATACCAGGAGAACTATGGTAACATTGAGATGATATATGCGCATGCTGTGTGGATTCACAGCGACCCTGTGTGGATTTCACAGTGGTGTGGTATGACAGGTGCAGATCTCTGAGTCTAATCAACGCACGAGTCAATCCGGAAGTAGTGTCAAGTGTCTTGTGTGGTGAGTCAGTGGAAAGTCTGACATGTGAAATGAGAAACTTGAATATTGATAGACACTTGATGCTGTATTGTGAAATGGAATGACTATGGGTGAATGTTGTGAAATGTGATTTTGGGCGATCAGCTGAATGCTATGAGCAACTCTACGTTTTACATGGATATTTTGGAACTTGGTTTACTTGGATTTTCATGTTCTTGATTTAAACTTCTTCTAAATTATCTAGCTTACCCTTTTATCTGTTATTGTGGTTGTTTTCTCAAAACTGTGATGATCGTGTAATTGTTACACGGGAGCAGATGATCTTCCAGGAAGAAGAGCCCTCTAGTGAGTGATCGCCGAGGAGGAGATCGCCGGTTTTCTGTCTCCATCGGGTGATCACCTGTGTCTGCCTCCATCGGGTGATCGCCTGTTTTTTTCTGTCTTGATAGGAGATCGGTCTCGTCCGATAGGAGATCGGTTTCTTCCGATAGGAGATCGCCTGCTTTGTTTTTTTTTTGTATTTTGTTTATGTTTCTGGAAAATCTTACCGAATTTGTATTAAACTCCCTAAGAGGAGCAACTTCATTTTATATATATAATATCATGTACTCTTCAATATTATTTGTTTACCTTTATTTTCATTATACATGTATGTATGGTTTTTTTTATTTTGCGGGATGTTACAACAAATCTTGGGATGAGTACCTTCCCCACATTGAATTTGCTTACAATAGAGTAGTTCACAAGACTACTAATGCTTCTCCTTTTGAGGTAGTATATGGTTTTAATCCTCTCACGCCCATGGATTTAATTCCCCTTCCTAATCCACAAGATTTTGTGCATAAGGAAGGAGTAATCAAGGCTGATTTTGTCAAGAAAATGCATGAGAAGATTAAAATTCAAATACAACAACAAAATGAGAAGTACACAAAACACAACAACAAAGGGAAGAGAGAAATAATTTTTGAGGAAGGAGACTTAGTTTGGCTTCATCTTCGAAAAGATAGATTTCCAAATCAAAGGAAGTCCAAACTAAGTCCCCGAGGTGATGGACCCTTCCAAGTCCTTAAGCGAGTCAACAACAATGCGTATAAATTGGACCTACCTCTTGAATATGGAGTACATGACACATTTAATGTAATTGATCTTTCTCCATTTGTAGGTACCAATGACGATGACGAACTGGATTTGAGGACAAATCCTTTCCAAGGGGGAGGGGATGATGGAGGAGGGCCAAGCACATCTAGCCAAGGAAGCCAAGGCCCAAACCAAGAAGACCGTCTAGACCAAGAGGAGCGTCTAGCTCCAGGAAGTGAGCGTCTAGAACGTGAAGGAGGGAGGCTATCCATGGAGCTAGACCGTCTAGGAACTCTCACAAGATCCATGGCTAAACATATCCAAGCACACATAGAAGAAGCCACGGATGGAAGAGAGAGATCCTTGTACATGTTTCATAAAGGCCCAAAGGGGGAGGGGGTGCTTAGTAGATTAGTGTAGTGTAGAAAGCAAAACTTGCTCACTTAGGGGTGTGCTATCAAAAAGGTGCCCTTAGCAATAGAAGGAGGGGTGTGCTAGCAAATAGGTGCCTTTAGCAAAAGGAGGGGTGTACTATCAAATGTTGCATTTTTGACCTATCTTCTAGAATATTAGGATGATGGTGTGGTTTGACTAAAGTCAATACCCTAGGCAGCCCCACTTTTTGTATTTCCATCCCTACCCTTTAAGCTTGCTCACCAAGGCTCCTAAATCTATAAATAAGGAGGCCTACCTCATGTATTTTCAAGTTTATTTTGAGTAATGTTATGCTGTCATTTTTTGTGCACAAGCTTTACTCCTCCTAGAAATCTAGGCTATAAACTTCAATCCTTTCACCTTCTCCCTTGAGCTGGCCGAACCACTCAACCCATACTCACCATGCACCTTCAAGACCAACACAACTCCTAGGAGGGTCTTGTTTCACTCATCCATTGCTTCTGCTCCATCTATTTCTACTTTGATTCAAGAAGAACACATGAAAATGCCATCAACCCTTCTCTCCTCCAGCAGACATGAACCGTGACAAGGCGGCCAACCGACCAGTGAGCTGCTGCATCTCCTTCACCGTCGTTGGGCTCCTCATTGCCACGATTGCCGCGTACTTCTTCGGATTCGCCTCAATCCCACGCTCCGTTAGGAGGAAACCTAAGAACATCCCAGCCTCCACCCCGAAGATGCACTTTTCAGGGTTGAGCTTCAACCTATACTTGGCGATGGTGGTGAAAAGTTCCTCCAGATCAACTACATGGTGCGCCTTCTCCCGCGACGTGACCACCATGTCATCTACGTATGCATGCACGTTCCTTCCAAGCATGGGCGAGAGCACCCTATCCATAAGTCTCTGATAGGTAACTCCTGCGTTCTTCAACCCGAACGACATTACCTTGTAGCAGTAGCAAGATCGTTCCGTCATGAAAGCAGTCTTGCGCTCGTCCATGGGGTGCATCCTTATCTGGTTGTAGCCTGAGAAGGCGTCCAGAAAGCTAAGGAGCTTCCCCCCTGACGCGCTGTCCACCAATGCATCTATACTAGGGAGAGGGTAGGAGTCCTTGGGGCAGGCCTTATTGAGGTCAGTGAAGTCCACACACATCCTCCACTTGCCGCTTGACTTCTGCACCAGTACCACGTTTTCCAGCCACTCGGGGTACTGGATCTCTCTGATATGTCCAGCAGCAAGGAGCTTCTGCGTCTCGTCATGGATCACCTTCCTCTTCTCTTCATTGAATCTCCTTCGCCTTTGGCGCACTGGCCGCGCCTTGGGGTCCATTGACAGGTGGTGGCAAAGGAAATCAGGGTCGATCCCTGGCATGTCAGAAGCTGACCACGCAAAGGCGCCCATGTGCTTCTCAATCACACAGGCGATCTGTGCTCGGTCTTCTGTAGTGAGTGATTCCCCCAACTTAAACCTCTTTCCCCTTATCTCCACCTCTTCCCATCCCTCAACTGGATGGGTTCTCCTTTCATGGGCGATGACCGCCCTGGCGATGTCTAACTCACGAGGAGCGATCACGCTCCCTGCTTCCGCTTCGACTTGAGCTACCTGAGAGCCCCCCAGCGTAGCATCTTCCATTACCTGATCTGCCTATGCCCCACGAACCACCGATCTCTCCTGGAGCACGCCTGCTGGTGGTGTTGTAGTGACATGGCAGATGCTTCTCTTCTGCTTGAGGCTGTTCTCATAACAGCGCCTAGCCTCAGCCTGATCTGACTTGATGGTAATGATAGCCCCTTCCACCGACAACAGCTTCAACTTCATGTGCCTCGTCGATGGCACTGCACCCAACCTGTTGAGCATGGGTCTTCCCAGCAAGATATTGTATGCAGATGGGGCATTTACCACCAAGTACTTTATCTTCTCTGTGTGGGACGCCACTCCATCGGTGAACGTCGTCCTCAGCTCTATGTAGCCCCGCACCTCGACCTGGTCCCCTGCGAAATCATATAGACACCCAACATATGGCCTCAACTGATCGGGGGACAGCTGCAACTTGTTGAACGTCGGCCAGAACATGACGTCCGCTGAGCTTCCTTGGTCTACGAGCGCCCTGTGCACTCGTCTTCCTGCTGTCACTAGGGAGATGACCACAGGGTCGTTGTTGTGGGGTATTACGTCCTGCAGATCAGCCCTTGTGAAGGTGATGTCCACCTTGGGAAAATGGCCTTCATCCACCGAGTCCACGGCCATCACCGACCGTGCATACCTTCTTCTCTGCGACTTGGAGCACCCTCCGTCGGAAAAGCCCCCCGCAATGGTCATCACCTCCCCATGCACAGGGATTTCGTGTTGCTGATCACCCACTTGAGACCCCGAAGCGCGATCACCCTGCGCTCCCCGTAGGTAATCGGTCAGGAGATCTGTCTTCACCAACTCAGCGAGTTGACGCCCCAACGCCAGGCAGGTGCGGAGTGTGTGTCCATAAGCCTGATGGAACTCACACCACTCATCCTTCTTCTTTCCAAGTACCCTGTCAGTTTTCTCTGGTACTCGGAGACTTGCAGCCACGGCAGGGATGGCGATCAGCTCTGCCAACTCTACCATGAAGTCGTACCTAGGGGGTGCATCGTGCTCCCTCGCACGCCCCCTGACCTGGTCTTTCCTGGGTGTATAGGGACGAGGCCTCCCTTGCACTCTCTTTCCTTCCTTGGCCTCATACACCCGCGCCTGTTGCTGTTGCTTCCCATGACCCCCGCGTGGCTTCGATGGTGCAACACTGCCTCTCTTCTCAGAGACCTCTGTCTCCGCTACTATGTGCGCCACCACTTGTCACCGAATCTCAGCGAAGGTGACAGGGTGGCTTCTGATGAGTGATTCACTGAAAGGGCCAGGTAGCACGCCTTCTTGAATGCATGCACCAGTATGCTCTCATCCTTGCTGGGCAATCTCACCACCTGCGCACCAAAGCGGTTGAGGAAGTCCTTCAGCGACTCCCCCTGGTACTAGAGCACGTCGAACAGGTCGTAAGTCACCACCGGCGGCGCTCTGTTGACTATATACTGCTCTGTGAATAGCTTTGAGAACTGATGGAAGGAGGTGATGTGGCCCTCTGGCAGGCTCACGAACCACTCCATAGCTATTCCGTGCAGTGTACTCATAAACATTTTGCAGTACACAGCGTCTGAGCCTTCAGACAGCATCATCTGAGTGTGGAATGCCGTCAAGTGCGCTTCTGGGTCTTCCACCCCAGTGAACGACGCTTTCACTCCCACCAGGTTGGGAGGCACCACCGTGGTCATGATCTCGGGGGAGAAAGGCATAGGAAATGCCCTAGGAGGCGACGGCGGCATCGACGTTCTATCTTCGACTGTGCGCTCATTCTGCGCCTGCAATTCTCTGCGCAATTCCTCGTTCACGCAGTTCAACTCTTCATTCCTGCTATGCGATGCAGTCAGCTCTGCATGCATCTTCTCTTGCTGAACTCTCGACGCCGCGACATTATCCTGCAACGCGCGCATCATCTCCATGACCTGCGCCATGGTCACAGCTCCTTCTTCAGCAGGTGGTGCAGGTGTCGTTTGTCTGGCTCTTCTACTCATCTTCTCAACACTTCAAAGACTGCGATGTGGATGGGAACAAAATTCACACGGCCCCACGGTGGGCGCCAAATGATCCCGCCGCGGACTCGAGCGTGGGGAAAGTGCCTCGTCACTCCTTCGTCTAGCCTTCTAACTGCTGCGCGTTCTGCAAGAAGGCTCTAGGAACCTTCACCGGAACTCCAAATGATGCCTGCAAAACACACAGACGGCGCCTCTAGCGGCTGTTGTAGCTCCGACGCTCAAGTCAGGCAACGGGAACACCAAAACTCTCTCTCGGATCTATCTATGTGAGACTCGTGTTGTGTATTGTGTGTTCTGTGGCAAAGATTGCGTACCTGGTGTAGTGTTTCTTCTTCCTCATATAATCCCGCGTCGCCCCCTACTGGCTATCTCTAGGCCTCACTTGAGTACCCCTGCACTGCCATCACCCACTCTCTGCGGTATCTTGCGTGCAAGTTTCCTCTACTTGAGTGGAAAGTCTGACAGAACGGCCATGTGGGCGCCTCTGCACGCACTCACTCTCTGGGAACATCTTCACGGTGCACGTGTCAGGAATGCAGCCTCACTGGGAACTCTAACCTTGATGGGTTTTCATCCCAACAAGATTCTGCACCTAACTGTGCCTCCACCGCCTCATGCATGGTCGTTCCGTGACTAAGGCCGCTCCCTGGCTCTGGGTGTAAGGACCTGTAAAATTTAATTGGAATAAAAGAGATATATTTTAAATGAATTCTAAGTATGTCTTTATTTAAAATGAAAAGGAAGGAAAGTGTAGTTTGGAAGGCTATGAGATCGCCTAGTAGTACATGATCGTCGGTCGCCTGCTACACAAGAGCGTCAGGGCGCGAGGCATGCAGGCATCGCGCGGGCGCGAGACATGCAGACGTCGCGCTGGCGCGAGGCATGTGGACGTCGCGCGGGCGCGAGGCATGTGGACGTCGCGCGGGCGCGAGGCATGTGGACGTCGCGCGGGCGCGCGAGGCATGTGGACGTCGCCAGGGCGCGCGAGGCATGTGGACGTCGCCAGGGCGCGAGGCATGCGGGCATTGCCAGGGCACGAGAGGCATGCGGGCATTGCCAGGGCACGAGAGGCATGCGGGCATCGCCAGGGCGCGAGGCATGCGGGCATTGCCAGGGCGCGAGAGGCATGCGGGCATTCGCCAGGGCGCGAGGCATGAGGGCGTCGCCAGGGATAGGCATCGGTCGTCCCCCAGAGGGAGACATCGGTCGTCTTCCAGGGCGAGGGAGACGTCGGTCGTTCGCCAGAATGAGTCAGCAGTGGAAAGTTATCGCGCGACGTCGAGTTTCACACAGAGTAAGGTGGGACCCAGGCTCCCAGCATGAAACGTCCTGCATGCGCGACACGTAGGCAAAAAGAGTGGTTCAGGCTAGTGACCTCAGAGTGTTAGCCTGCGCAGAGGCACGCTTAGTCGTACTGTTCAGTGAAGCGTACACGCAAACTTCCCTGCAGAGTGGGTGGTGGCAGCGGTTTTTGTGGAGGAGTCAGCTTAAGATACAAAAACCCATTTCTGAGAGAGAAAGAAAGAAACGACGCAGTTGTTCAAGAGCGAAAGAGTGAGTTCACCTCCCTTCTTCTCCATTCTCTCCTTCGCACTGCGATTCTAGCACCTTCACACAAGAGTACGACGAACGACGACCACCATTAGAGCGCCTGGGAGGTTCTCTGCAAGTCATTCAACCAGACGCAAAAACAGAGCCAAGGCGTTGTTCAAGCTTCGTTGGGTTTCGGAGCTCCTGGTGTTTTGCGCAAGTCCAGGTAAGGGAAGCTAGCCTTCATTTTCAATACAAGCCATAGTTTTGCTGTTTCTGAAGTGAGGGCGACGTGGTCGCCGGTTCTCTGTTTCTTTTCGAAATGCTCTGTTCTATGTGGTTGGGCGAAGTGGTCGCCGGTTTTAAATACGGGTTTCGAACTCCCCTGTGTTTGACGTTGTTTGAAGCTGTTTGGGATTTAAATACAATATATATGTGATATTCGAAAGTTTGAAACGTTGAAATGATTGTTGCTGTGATTTGAAATATTCCTTTGCATGGTATGACGTCTTGAATGCTGTGAATGTGGGATCGAGGCATAGTATTTTCAGGAAAGGAAATACCGTGTAAGATCTGTATAGGTGTATTGACTAGGGGCTTGTCTAGAAGGAGATATCCTGACTCTGCTGAGATAATGGAACCACATAGAGGAAGTTATTCAGTTGGTGAGAGTCGAAGGAGGTTCATACGTATGGGTGAGTTGTTCAAGAGGGAACGAGCTCGGCCTGTTGTATGAATTCACCCTGTCATACCGGGAGAGTTGATGACATTGAGATTATATGCGCATGGCTGTGTGGATTTCACAGCGACCCTGTGTGGATTTCACAGTGGTATGGTATGACAGGTGCAGATCTCTGAGCCTGAGTCAACGCACGAGTCAATCCAGAAGTAGTGTCATGTGTCTATGCATTGTGAGTCAGTGGAAAGTCTGACGTGTGAACCATGAATACTGAAATTAGAAATAGACACTTGACGAGTTATGGAATATGAGTATGTCGATGGTTGAAAATTGATATGGATCATGAATGGTGTGAAGTTTTATGTTTACTATTGATTTAAAAGTTTTTAAACCATCTAGCTTACCCCTTTTCTTTTGTATTGCTCTGTGGTTATTTTCTCTTAAACTGTGATGATCGTGTATTTTTACACGGGAGCAGATGATCTTCCAGGGAGTAGAGCTCCTTAGAGAGTGGTCGCCGGAAGGAGATCGCCTGTTCCGTCTCTATCGGGTGATCGCCTGTTTCTGCCGCTATCGGGTGATCGCCTGTTTTTCTGTTCTGGTAGCAGATCGGCTGTTTTGGGTCCCCTGATAGGAGATCGCCGGTCTATGTAGGGAGATCGCCGGTTTTCAATTTAGTTGGTTGTATTTTGTTTAAATTTTAGAAAAATATACCGGTTATGTATTTATCTCCCTGTGAGGAGAAACTTTATTTATTTATATAAAATTTTGTTCACTTCAATCTATTTGTTACTTTTATTTTCATTATACGAGCATGTATGGTATTTTGGCGGGATGTTACACTGGGCACCGATGACCGATGTGCCCCCCTGTTGGCGATCTCTCATCGCCTTTGTTCTTGGTGATCAACACTTCTGAGGGCTCATCGATCTCTCAGCCCTTGGCTGACGTCTGAGGTCTGGCCACTACAATTCCCTTGCGGAGTAACTTAGCGCGTTATTCACATCGTCGTGGCTGACATCACTCGCCACACACCGATGACCGAGGTATCTCTCATCCTGACCGATGACCGAGGTATCTCTCATCCTGACCGATGGCCGATGTCTCATCCTGGCCAATGATCGATGTGTCACCCTGACCCATGACCGACGGCGCTTCTTCACGTTGTCGTGCTCTGCTTATGGAATCATGCGAGGTCCTTGGGTAACGTTCTCGCTGGGAGCCTGGGTCCCAGTTTAACACGTGTTGCCAAGGAACCCCCGACGAGTGATCACTCTGCATGCACCGATGACTAATCGGTGCTTCATCACTTCTCGTGCTTTTCTTCCAGGCGCTCATGTAGGAACTGATCTGCTGGTGGTGGTCACCCGGTAACTGACCACTGATCGCCGTTCTTGAACGATCTCCACCCTGGTTCATCTGCTATCTCATGCCACGCGTTGCTCTAAGACTAGCCCACGTGGTCATCTGCTGCTGACGTCATCGACTACCGATGACCGACCAGATCATAATCCCTTAAGGTGTGATTCATGAGCCTCATGAATGTGCTAGGGGCATTAGTGAGCCCAAAGGGCATCACTAACCACTCATATAGTCCAAATTTGGTTTTAAAAGTGGTTTTCCACTCATCACCCTCTTTGATTCTTATTTGGTGATAACCACTTTTAAGGTCAATTTTGGAAAACATGGTGGACCCATGCAATTCATCAAGCATGTCATCAAGCCTTGGGATTGGATGCCTATACTTGATGGTGATGTTGTTGATTGCTCTACAATCACAACACATGCGCCATTTTCCATCTTTTTTAGGCACCAACAAGACAAGTACAGCACAAGGGCTTAGGCTCTTTTGAACCCAACCCTTCTCCAACAAGTCTTGAACTAGTGACTCTATCTCCTTGGTCTCCTCGGGGTTAGTTCTATAGGCGGGCCTATTTGGTAGGCTTGCCCTCGAAATCAAGTCAATTTGGTGTTCTATACCTCTAATGGGATGGAGTCCATTGGGTCCCTCATTAGAGAATACGTCATCAAATTCACTTAAAAGTTTTTCTACTTTAGGAGGTAGACTCATAAGTTCACTACTTGTGGCAGTGCATGCAAGTGTTCCTTTACAAAAGACAAGGCTTGGTTGTTCAACAAGAAGCAAATTTTCCAAGATGTTTTCAAAAGACTTCTCTTGTTGAGCAACCTTTGGGGAAGGAACACTCTTCTCCCACTCCTTCCTATCCCTAAGGACCTTTTCTTTTTCAAGCTCTCTTTTCTTTTTCTTTTCCTCATCCCTCTTTTCTTTCATTTGTATTTGATCTTTCACCACTTGGGAATGTGATAAAGGACTAAGTACAAACTTTTTATGCTTATAGGTGAAGGAAATCTCATTAGTAAGACCATCATGCAAGGTTTTTTTTATCAAATTGCCATGGTCTTCCTAAGAGAATATGGCAAGCTTCCATAGGTACTACATCACATAAAACCTTGTCTTTGTAGTTCCCTATGGAAAACTTGATTTCCACTTGTTTATCTACACTTAATTCCCCATTCTCATTTATCCATTGCAACTTGTATGGCTTAGGATGAGGAACTAATTGTATATTGAGCTTTTCAACCATTCTAGAGCTACAACAATTGCACCTTGATCCACTATCCACAATGAGAGAACATATATTTTCTAAAACTTTACATCTTGTGTGAAAGATGTTCTCTCTTTGTGTCTCCATAGATGCACTAGGATGATTGTTGAGGGTTCTCCTAATCATTAGCAATTCTCCCTCTAATGAATCTACCCTCTCATCCTCTCCCCCTTCCTCTCTTTCACTTGGTTCATCCTCGCCACTAGTGGACTCATCTGCACCTTTCAAAAACAAATTCCTTTGGTTTGGGCATTGTGCTTTCACATGCCCTCTACCATAGGACTTAAAGTACTTAACGTCCCTAGCTTGGATGGGTGGGGTGGAGGCATCTTTGGCTAAGGGTTTGGTAGTTTCCCTAGGTTTTTGATCTGGTCGATCATCGGTAGTCGATGACGTCAGCAGTAGATGACCACGTGGACCATTCACGGGGTGACACATGGTAGAAGATAGCAGGTGAATCAGAGAGGAGATCACTCAGAATGGTGATCGGTGGTCAGTTGCTAAAGTGACCACCATCAGCAGATCAGTGCCTAGATGAGCGCCTGACAGCAGAGCACGAGAAGTAATGAAGCATCGGGGAGAAAGGTGATTAACACCTCTTTGTCGAGAAAGAAGTCCTCAATTCGAGCAGAGAGCTCACCAATGAATTACTCAGAGGGTTAAGAGATGTGGGCGATGACAAGGTGGTGAGATGTCCCTTCTGCGCGCTACTCATGTCCTTACGTACAGAGCCACATAGGTCGCCCGAGCTGATGACTTAGTCTCTTCATTGAAACAAGTTAATAGCTTGAGACTGGGGGGGCTTGTGTACCAACCAGTCATCGGACACCGAGAACAGGTAGTAAAGGGCAAACCACGTTAGCTGGGTCCCACAGCATGGGCCAAAGCCACGTGGAGTGGACCTAGCAGGCAGCTTGGATTAGAGGGTGATCAGTCATCGGTGTGTCCAATCAGAGAAGGTTGATCAGTCATCGGTGTGTTTCCTTAGAGAAGGGTGATAAGTCATCGGTGTGTCCCCTCAGAGAAGGGTGAGTCCTCGGACACCGAGAATAGGTAGTAAAGGGCGAACCACGTCAGCTGGGTCCCACAGCATGGGCCAAAGCCACGTGGAGTGGACCCCGCAGGCAGCTTGGATTAGAGGGTGATCAGTCATTGGTGTGTCCAATCAGAGAAGGGTGATCAGTCATCGGCATGTTCCCACAGAGAAGGGTGATTAGTCATCAGCGTGACGATCACCAAAAAGGGCTGATGTGTCCTCGTCACTCCGCAGGGTGATCAGTCCTCGGCAACAGAGTGTGACGAGGTGACATCGGACTTGGGTGATTTGAACAACATAGACAGAACAGTTAAGATTGGTTCCCAGTGTGGGCCAATGACCAGTTGAATACCCAGAGGTAGGGAGAGGCCTGAATTACAGAGACCCTATGCGGGTAGCAGGGAGAGCACAGTTAGGTGTAGAGTCCTGAGGGGTCAAGTGTAAGGACCTGTAAAATTGAATTGGAATAAAAAGGGATACATTTTAAATGAATTCTAAGTATGCTTTTATTTAATATAAAAAGGAAGGAAAGTGTAGTTTAGAAGACTATGAGATCGCCGGTCGTCTACTACACATGATCGCCAGGGCGCGAGGCATGTGGACGTCGCCAGGGCGCGAGAGGCATGCGGGCATCGCCAGGGCGCGAGGCATGTGTGTAAGGACCTGAAATTTATTGCAATGAAAGAGTATGTTTTAAATAAATTCTAAGTATGTTTTTATTTAGAATAGAAAGGGAGGAAAAAGTTAAGTTTAGAAGGCTACGAGGTCGCCGGTCGCCTGCTACTCATGAGCGCCAGGTGGGCATCGCGCGGGCGCGAGAGGCATGCAGGCATCGCGCGGGCGTGAGAGGCATGCAGGCATCGCGCGGGCGCGAGAGGCATGCAGGCATCGCGCGGGCGTGAGAGGCATGCAGGCATCGCGCGGGCGCGAGGGGCATGCGGGCATCGCGCGGGCGCGAGGCACGCAGGCATTGCCAGGGCGCGATGCATGTGGACGTGGCCAAGGCGCGAGAGTTATGAGGGCGTCGCCAGGGAAGACATCGGTTGTCTCCCAGAGGAAGACATCGGTCGTTCGCCAGGAAGATGTCATCGGTGGTAGTCTTCGCGAGGTCATCGGTGGTAGTCTTCGCGCGAGGTCATCGGTGGTAGTCTTCGCGCGAGGTCATCGGTGGTAGTCTTCGCGCGAGGTCATCGGTGGATCGTCTTCGCGCGAGGTCATCGGTGGATCGTCTTCGCGCGAGAGGTCATCAGTGGTTTCTCTTCGAGCTGGTAGTCATCGGCGAAAGGTCATCGCGCGACGTTGAGTTACACCCAGAGAACGTGGGCCCCAGACTCCCAGCAAGAGACGTTCTGCACGCGTGCCACGTAGACGAAAGAGTGGTTCAGAATAGTGACCTCAGAGCGTAGCCTGCGCAGAGGCACGCTTAGTAGTACTGTTCAGGGAAGCGTGCACGCAAACTTCCCTGCAGAGTAGGTGGTGGCAGCTGCTTTTGGAGGGATAAGTTGGTTTAAGTTACAAAAATCCACTGCTGGGAGAAAAGGAAAACATTGTTGTATTCGACGAGAGAAAGAGTGAGTTTCTTCCCTTCTCCTCCAGTTACCTCCTCCGCGTTGCGATTTCAGCATCTCCACACAAGAGTACGACGAGAAGCAACACCATTGGAGCCCCTGGGAAAGTTCTCTGCAACTCCTTCAAAACCAGACGCAAAAACAGAGCCAAGGTATTCTGCAAGCTTCGTTGGATTTCGAAGCTCCTGGTGGTTGCGCAAGTCCAGGTAAGGGAAGCTAGCCCTCTTTTTCCATACAAGCCACAGTGTAGCTATCTCTGAAGTGAGGGCGACGTGGTCGCCACTTCTGTTTTCACCTGCGTAAAATGCTCTGTTTGTGTGCTTGGGCGACGTGGTCGCCGGTTTTTAAACATAGCCTTTGAAATACCATGTTTTTGAACTAGATCGCCGGTTTTGGCGCTGTTTTACGAAATCTCTGTTTTTGATGTTGTTTTGAAACTACTTGAGATTTACATGAGATATTCGAAGATCTGAAGCTTTGAAATGTTTGTGGATGTGATTTGAATCATTTACTTGAATGGTAGGATGTGTTTGAATGCTGTGAATGTGGGATCGAGGCATAGTATTTTCAGGAAAGGAAATACCGTGTAAGATCTGTATAGGTGTATTGACTAGGGGCTTGTCTAGAAGGAGATATCCTGACTCTGCTGAGATAATGAAATCACGTAGATGAAGTTATTCAGTTGGTGAGAGTCGAAGGAGGTTCGTATGAATGGGCGAGTTGTTCAAATGGGAACGAGCTCGGCCTGTTATACGAATTAACCTTGTCATACCGAGAGAATGGTAACAATGAGATGGTATATGCGCATGCTGTGTGGATTCACAGTGGTAGGTATGACAGGTGCAAATCTCTGGGCCTGAGTCAACACACGAGTCAAATTGGAAGTAGTGTCATGTGTCTATGCATGGTGGGTCAGTGGAAAGTCTGACATGTGAAATGAGAAACTGGAATATTGATAGACACTTGATGCTGTGTTGTGAAATGGAATGACTATGGGAAATGTAGTGAATTTGTGATTTTGGGCGATCAGCTGAATGCTAATTGTAGTTCTACGTTTTACATGGATAATTTGGAACTTGGTTTACTTGGATTTTCATGTTCATGAGTTAAACTTCTTTTAAATTATCTAGCTTACCCTTTTATCTGTTATTGTGGTTGTTTTCTCAAAACTGTGATGATCGTGTAATTGTACACGGGAGCAGATGACCTTCCAGGAAGAAGAGCTCCCTAAAGGGGTGGTCGCCGAGGGCAGAGATCGCCCATTTCCACCTCTCGGTGGAGATCGCCGGTTCTGGTGTCCTGATAGAAGATCGCCAGTTTTGAGGCCTTCTGTTAGAGATCGCCGTTTTAAAGTTGGAGATCGCCGTTTTCTTTTGAGACCGCCTATCTTACTGCATTTCTTTTATTATTTTCGTAAAATCTTGCAAACAATTGATTTGGTTATGTATTAAACTCCCTAAGGGGAGTAACTTCATTTCTGATATATATATATATATATACATTTTATTTTGCACTCTTCAATATTATTTGGTTACACTTAATTTCAATTATACATGTATGTATGTATTATTTTGGTGGGATGTTACATTAATGGTATCAGAGCAGTTCGTCCTTAGGATGACCTGAGGGCTGTGGATCCATTGTGTTTCTTCTGCTCATAAAAGTTATTTGAGTTTTTAAATAACAACTATAGTGAAAGGTTTTCAAACGTTTTGTATTGAAAAGTTTGTGTGTGCTTCTGTGCTTTAGTGAATGTATGCTCAAATTGAAAATCTTGGTATCAAGAATGAGAAGATCCTGATAAAGGAATGAGGGTGCACACTCATAACTGGATCAAGATGATTCTTAATCTTAATTCCAAAGGTTTGATGTTTAGCCTACATTGAATTCTGGTGTGATTTTTGAGTGTTCTTGAATTTGACTGAGGTGGTAGTTGGATTGATGTTTGCACACCAGTAACTGTTCTGGTGTTTTGTTTGGGATTATAAGTCTTGTGATTCTGTTGATGAACTCAAATTCTAGATGACTTTGAGATGCTGACCTTTGTAAGGTCTAGCTGTTACCCCTTGAATGAATTGATTCTTATCGATTTCATTCTTATAGTTGTAGGGAATATAGAAGTCAATAGATTCAGAAGATGGCACGTAGACCTGCTACCCCACCTCAACCTTCCTCAGAGATGAGTCAGATCGCCAAGGCCATAGAGATGATGGCGACTGCCATTCAGCAGCAGAATGCGGCGATGGCTCAGAACCATCAAGCCACAATGCAGCACTGGGAGACTGCTCGGTCGGCTGAAACAAACTCCCACGTCGGTCAGCCCCAAGAACAGATGGGACTGGCCAAGTTCATGAAGCACAACCCACCTAAGTTCAGTGGGAATGCTACCCCTGACCAGGCAGATCAGTGGGTCAGGGAGGTGGAGAAAATCTTTAGGGCGACCTCATGCCCTGAAGAAAAGAAGCTGCTGTTCGCCACTTATCTGCTATCAGGAGAAGCTGAGTTCTGGTGGATGGGAGCTCAGCAGATGATGGAGGCCCGAGAGGATGTTCTGGATTGGGAGAGCTTCAGAGCGAAGTTCTTGGAAAAATACTTCCCAGACAGCGCCAAGTTTGCAAGGGAAGCTGAGTTCTTAAAGTTGGAGCAGGGGGACATGTCAGTAAACGCCTATGCTGCCCGTTTTGAGTACCTCGCCCGGTTCTATACCCAGGCGACCTCCGAGGCCTGGAGGTGTAGGAAGTTCGAGGAAGGGCTGAAGCATGGGCTGAAGAAGACCATAGCCCCGATGTGCATCAGGGAGTTCCACGCCTTAGTGGAGAAGGCGAAGATGGTAGAGACCCTGGAAAAGGGTGAGTCTCGGGTGATCAGGTCACACCCAGGAGGTCCTTCCAGTGGGAGAGCTAAGGCACAGCACCCACAAAGCAAGCCCTATGCGAGACCCCCATCACATCGGGCAGGAGCAGCACCTCCCCAGTTCCAGCAGCAGCAATCTTGGAAACCCAAGTGCTTCAATTGTGGTGGACCACACGCCTCCAACGCATGCCCCAAGAAGAGTTCGGAGAGAAGGTGCTACATCTGCCAAAAGGCGGGGCATTTTGCTAGAGAATGCCCTAACCAGAATGGGGCGACCCAGCCCAGTGGCTCTCAGCAGATGAGAAACGAGGGCAGAAGACCTCAAGCAGCAGGGAGGGTGTTCGCCATGTCTGGGGCAGAGGCAGCTCAGTCAGGTAACCTCATCCAAGGTGTTTGTTTTATTGCTGGTAGAGGTGTAAGGGCTTTGTTTGATTCTGGAGCGACACACTCCTTTGTGTCAAGCCTGTGTGTAACTGAGTTGGGTCTCCTAGTGAAGGAGTTACCTTTTGAGCTGTTGGTCTCTACACCTGCGTCAGGACAGGTGTCGACCTCTACAGTGTGCCCTGAATGTCCAGTGATTGTAGAAGGACGCAGATTCAAGGTGAACTTGATCTGCCTACCTCTTCAGGACCTGGATGTCATCCTGGGAATGGATTGGTTAGCTGCCAATCACGTTCTCATAGACTGTGGTAGGCAGAAGGTAGCGTTTCCAGACCCCCATGAAGCGGATGTGTTAACAGTTCAACAAGGGCGATCAGCGTTGGAAGAAGGGGCGAGGTGTTTCGTGGTGCTCGCCCGGTTGGGAGTAGAGAATAAAGGGGACGTAAACAAGATACAAGTGGTGAGAGATTTCACCGATGTGTTCCCAGAGGAGGTGCCTGGATTACCCCCTAAGAGAGAAGTGGAATTCTCTATTGACTTGGTACCTGGAGCTGGACCAGTGTCAATGGCACCTTACAGGATGGCACCAGCCGAGTTAGTGGAGTTAAAGAAGCAAGTGGAAGAGTTGCTGGAGAAGCAGTTCATCAGACCCAGCGTATCTCCATGGGGAGCTCCAGTGCTCCTAGTCAAGAAGAAGGATGGGGGGTCTCGGCTGTGTATAGACTACAGGCAATTGAACAAATTGACCATCAAGAACAAGTACCCCCTACCTCGGATTGATGATTTGATGGACCAAATTCATGGGGCCTCGGTGTTCTCCAAGATTGACCTGAGATCGGGGTATCACCAAATCTTGGTAAAAGCTGAAGATGTTCAGAAGACAGCTTTTAGGTCTAGATATGGGCACTACGAGTATGTAGTGATGCCATTTGGAGTCACCAATGCTCCAGCTCTATTCATGGACTACATGAATAGGATCTTTCGCCCTTTCTTGGATAAGTTTGTAGTGGTCTTCATAGATGACATCCTCATTTATTCAAGGACCGAGGAAGAGCATGAGGAACACCTGAGGACAGTATTGGAAATACTGAGGGAGAAGCAGCTCTATGCCAAGTTCTCTAAGTGTGAGTTCTGGCTAAGGGAAGTCAACTTCTTAGGACACGTGATATCTGCCCAGGGGATCTCGGTAGATCCAGCCAAGGTAGAGGCAGTGCTGCAATGGGAACGTCCTAAGACAGTGACTGAGATAAGGAGCTTTGTGGGGTTGGCGGGCTACTATCGGAGGTTTATTGAGGATTTTTCCAAAGTAGTGGCTCCTTTAACACAACTGACCCGCAAGGACCAACCCTTTGCTTGGACCGACCGATGTGAGCAGAGCTTCAGGGAACTAAAGGAGAGGTTGACCAGTGCTCCAGTGCTGGTGATTCCAGAAGTAGGAAGACCTTTTGATGTCTTCTGTGATGCCTCACATCAAGGCTTGGGATGCGTCTTGATGCAAGAGAAGAGGGTGGTTGCATATGCTTCAAGGCAACTCAAGGTGCATGAGAAAAACTACCCTACTCATGATTTGGAGTTGGCAGCGGTAGTGTTTGCCTTGAAGATCTGGAGGCATTATCTGTATGGAGCTCGGTTCCAGGTGTTCAGTGACCACAAGAGCTTGAAGTACCTGTTCGATCAGAAGGAGCTAAACATGAGACAAAGAAGGTGGATGGAATTCCTAAAGGACTACGACTTTCAACTCATGTATCACCCAGGGAAGGCCAATGTAGTGGCAGATGCCTTGAGTAGGAAGTCTATACAAGTCGCCACCATGATGATGGAAGAGCAGAAACTGATCGAGCAGTTCAGGGACTTAAACCTGGGAGTAGAGTTTCACGTGAATCACATTAGTTGTAGTAAGCTGACTATAACTAATGACTTCCTGGGAATGTTGAAGGATAAGCAATTGGAGGACCCTAGCCTGAAGCGCACTATGGAGTCGCTAGGAACAGATCAGGCGAGAGGCTTTGAGATGGGCGATGATGGGATCTTGAGGTTTGATGGCAGGATTTGCATACCTGCAAATGATGAGTTGAAGAAGATGATCCTAGAGGAAGGTCATAAGAGTCGCCTTAACCTCCACCCAGGCATGAACAAGATGTACCATGACTTGAAGGAGTCATTTTGGTGGTCAGGCATGAAGAGGGACGTCGCCCAGTACGTGGCAACCTGCTTAACGTGTCAAAAGGCGAAGGTGGAGCATCAAAAACCTGGCGGGCTGTTGCAGCAACTGGATATCCCCGAGTGGAAGTGGGACAACATTGCCATGGATTTTGTCACCCATTTACCCAGATCGGTAAAGGGTCATGATGCAATCTGGGTCATCATTGATAGGCTGACGAAGAGTGCCCACTTCCTCCCAGTAAATATGAAGATGCCCATGGCCAAGTTGGCACAGCTGTACATCAAGGAGATTGTGAGGTTGCATGGAGTGCCTTCCAGCATCATTTCAGATAGGGATCCCAGGTTCACTTCACGGTTTTGGCAGACCTTGCAAGAGTGTTTGGGAACCAAGTTGAGGATGAGCTCTGCATATCATCCCCAAACAGATGGTCAGTCAGAGAGGACGATCCAATCTTTGGAAGATCTGCTGAGGGCATGCGTTTTGGATCAATTGGGAGGTTGGGAGGAGGTGTTGCCACTAGTGGAGTTTACCTATAACAATAGCTACCACGCCAGCATTGGGATGGCACCATATGAAGCCCTGTATGGGAGGAAATGCAGAACTCCCTTATGTTGGTACCAGGAGGGCGAGGCAGTCTTGGTTGGGCCAGAGTTGATTCAGCAGACGACCGAGAAGGTGAAGCAGATACAAAGCAGAATGAAAGCCTCTCAGAGTAGGCAGAAGTCCTATGCAGATCAGAGGAGAAAGCCTTTGGAGTTTGCTGCTGGAGATCACGTGTTCATGAAAGTGACACCAACCAAGGGTGTAGGGCGGGCGATCAGGTCAAAGAAGTTGTCCCCTAAGTTCGTGGGACCATATCAGATCTTAAGAAGGATTGGCCCAGTGGCGTATGAGATCGCCCTACCTCCCCATCTGGCGAATCTGCACAATGTGTTTCACGTGTCACAGCTGAGGAAGTACATGGCAGACCCTAGTCATGTGCTGGATGTAGACGACGTGCAGATTAGGGATGACTTGTCCTTTGAAGCAAAACCAGTCAGGATTGACGATCGGCAATGTAAACAGCTCAGGGGCAAGACCATCGACATGGTGAAAGTGGTGTGGGATGAGAAATCGGGGGATTCTACTTGGGAGTTAGAAGAACCCATGAGGGAGGCTTATCCATGCCTCTTTTCCTTGTAATCCAATTTTCGAGGACGAAAATTTTTCTTGTTGGGGAGAATGTAAGGACCTGAAATTTATTGCAATGAAAGAGTATGTTTTAAATAAATTCTAAGTATGTTTTTATTTAGAATAGAAAGGGAGGAAAAAGTTAAGTTTAGAAGGCTACGAGGTCGCCGGTCGCCTGCTACTCATGAGCGCCAGGTGGGCATCGCGCAGGCGCGAGAGGCATGCAGGCATCGCGCGGGCGTGAGAGGCATGCAGGCATCGCGCGGGCGCGAGAGGCATGCAGGCATCGCGCGGGCGTGAGAGGCATGCAGGCATCGCGCGGGCGCGAGGGGCATGCGGGCATCGCGCGGGCGCGAGGCACGCAGGCATTGCCAGGGCGCGATGCATGTGGACGTGGCCAAGGCGCGAGAGTTATGAGGGCGTCGCCAGGGAAGACATCGGTTGTCTCCCAGAGGAAGACATCGGTCGTTCGCCAGGAAGATGTCATCGGTGGTAGTCTTCGCGAGGTCATCGGTGGTAGTCTTCGCGCGAGGTCATCGGTGGTAGTCTTCGCGCGAGGTCATCGGTGGATCGTCTTCGCGCGAGGTCATCGGTGGATCGTCTTCGCGCGAGAGGTCATCAGTGGTTTCTCTTCGAGCTGGTAGTCATCGGCGAAAGGTCATCGCGCGACGTTGAGTTACACCCAGAGAACGTGGGCCCCAGACTCCCAGCAAGAGACGTTCTGCACGCGTGCCACGTAGACGAAAGAGTGGTTCAGAATAGTGACCTCAGAGCGTAGCCTGCGCAGAGGCACGCTTAGTAGTACTGTTCAGGGAAGCGTGCACGCAAACTTCCCTGCAGAGTAGGTGGTGGCAGCTGCTTTTGGAGGGATAAGTTGGTTTAAGTTACAAAAATCCACTGCTGGGAGAAAAGGAAAACATTGTTGTATTCGACGAGAGAAAGAGTGAGTTTCTTCCCTTCTCCTCCAGTTACCTCCTCCGCGTTGCGATTTTAGCATCTCCACACAAGAGTACGACGAGAAGCAACACCATTGGAGCCCCTGGGAAAGTTCTCTGCAACTCCTTCAAAACCAGACGCAAAAACAGAGCCAAGGTATTCTGCAAGCTTCGTTGGATTTCGAAGCTCCTGGTGGTTGCGCAAGTCCAGGTAAGGGAAGCTAGCCCCTCTTTTTCCATACAAGCCACAGTGTAGCTATCTCTGAAGTGAGGGCGACGTGGTCACCACTTCTGTTTTCACCTGCGTAAAATGCTCTGTTTGTGTGCTTGGGCGACGTGGTCGCCGGTTTTTAAACATAGCCTTTGAAATACCATGTTTTTGAACTAGATCGCCGGTTTTGGCGCTGTTTTACGAAATCTCTGTTTTTGATGTTGTTTTGAAACTACTTGAGATTTACATGAGATATTCGAAGATCTGAAGCTTTGAAATGTTTGTGGATGTGATTTGAATCATTTACTTGAATGGTAGGATGTGTTTGAATGCTGTGAATGTGGGATCGAGGCATAGTATTTTCAGGAAAGGAAATACCGTGTAAGATCTGTATAGGTGTATTGACTAGGGGCTTGTCTAGAAGGAGATATCCTGACTCTGCTGAGATAATGAAATCACGTAGATGAAGTTATTCAGTTGGTGAGAGTCGAAGGAGGTTCGTATGAATGGGCGAGTTGTTCAAATGGGAACGAGCTCGGCCTGTTATACGAATTAACCTTGTCATACCGAGAGAATGGTAACAATGAGATGGTATATGCGCATGCTGTGTGGATTCACAGTGGTAGGTATGACAGGTGCAAATCTCTGGGCCTGAGTCAACACACGAGTCAAATTGGAAGTAGTGTCATGTGTCTATGCATGGTGGGTCAGTGGAAAGTCTGACATGTGAAATGAGAAACTGGAATATTGATAGACACTTGATGCTGTGTTGTGAAATGGAATGACTATGGGAAATGTAGTGAATTTGTGATTTTGGGCGATCAGCTGAATGCTAATTGTAGTTCTACGTTTTACATGGATAATTTGGAACTTGGTTTACTTGGATTTTCATGTTCATGAGTTAAACTTCTTTTAAATTATCTAGCTTACCCTTTTATCTGTTATTGTGGTTGTTTTCTCAAAACTGTGATGATCGTGTAATTGTACACGGGAGCAGATGACCTTCCAGGAAGAAGAGCTCCCTAAAGGGGTGGTCGCCGAGGGCAGAGATCGCCCATTTCCACCTCTCGGTGGAGATCGCCGGTTCTGGTGTCCTGATAGAAGATCGCCAGTTTTGAGGCCTTCTGTTAGAGATCGCCGTTTTAAAGTTGGAGATCGCCGTTTTCTTTTGAGACCGCCTATCTTACTGCATTTCTTTTATTATTTTCGTAAAATCTTGCAAACAATTGATTTGGTTATGTATTAAACTCCCTAAGGGGAGTAACTTCATTTCTGATATATATATATATACATTTTATTTTGCACTCTTCAATATTATTTGGTTACACTTAATTTCAATTATACATGTATGTATGTATTATTTTGGTGGGATGTTACAATGTGGACGTCGCCAGGGCGCGAGAGGCATGCGGGCATCGCCAGGGCGCGAGGCATGTGGACGTCACCAGGGCGCGCGAGAGGCATGTGGGCATCGCCAGGGCGCGAGGCATGTGGACGTCACCAGGGCGCGCGAGGCATGCGGGCAACGCTGGGGCGCGAGGCATGCGGGCAACGCTGGGGCGCGAGAGGCATGCGGGCGTCGTCAGGGCGCGAGGCATGCAGGCATCGCCGGGTCGCGAGAGGCATGCGGGCGTCGCCAGGGATAGACATCGGTCGTTTGCCAGTATGAGACCTCAGTGGATAGTCATCGCGCGAGCGGTCATCGGTGGAAGGTTATCGCGCGATGTCGAGCTTCACACAGAGAAAGTGGGACCCAGACTCCCAGCATGAAACGTCCTGCACGCGCGCCACGTAGACAAAAAGGGTGGTTCAGAATAGTGACATCAGAATGTTGGCATGCGCAAGAGACACTCGCGGTCGTACTGTTCAGGGCAGTGGTTGGCATGCAGAAGAGACAACAGTGGTCATACTGTTCAGGGCAGTGGTTGGCAGGCGCAAGAGACAACCGTGGCCGTACTGTTCAGTGAAATAGTACACTCAGGCTTTCCTGCAGAAGGGGTGGCAGCAGCAGCATACGTGGACAGGTAGGCTTGGATTCAAAAGCCCACTGCGGGAAGGCAAAGGAGGTTACAGTGACTCAAGAGTGAAAGAGTGTCTGCATCTTCATCCTTCTCTTTTCTCTCCTTCACT
Organism: Phaseolus lunatus; assembly: GCA_013389735.1. Lineage (NCBI taxonomy): Eukaryota > Viridiplantae > Streptophyta > Magnoliopsida > Fabales > Fabaceae > Phaseolus > Phaseolus lunatus. Next base: position 29,037,354 of record CM023864.1, on the reverse strand, counting down.
CTGCCATTCAGGCCTTATCACGTTCTTGCTTAGCTATCGACGACTGCCCTTGGAGCACCTGGGAGTTTCTCTGCAAGTCCTACAAACCAGACGCTAAAACAGAGCTAAGGCATCCTTTAAGCTCGGTGGGTTTTGGAGCTCTTGGTGTTTTGCGCAAGTCCAGGTAAGGGAAGCTAGCTTTGTTTTCAATAAAAGCCGTAGATTAGCTGTTTCTGAAGTGAGGGCGACGTGGTCGCCGGTTTCATTTTCATCTTCGTGATGCTCTGTTCTATGTGTTTGGGCGACGTGGTCGCCGGTTTTAAATACAGATTTTGAAAAGTTTGTGTGGATTAACCCTGTCATGCTAGGATAGTGATGATATTGAGATTCATTTATACGCTTGTGAATGTGTGTGATTTCACGGCGACCCTGTGAATGTGTGTGATTTCACAGTGGGCAGTATGACAGGTGCAAATCTATGAGTCTAGTCAATGCATGAGTCTTCCGGAAGTAGTGTCAAGTGTCTTGTGTGATGAGTCAGTGGAAGTCTGACGTGAGAAATGAGAAACATTGAATTGATAGACACTTGGTGCATTATGTGAATAGAAGAACTCTTGAAAATATTGTGAAATGTGTGATTTCTTGGCGATCAGGTGAAGGGAACGAGAAAATTTAGAGTTTTACGTGGTTACCTTGAATTTGTTTTATCTTGATTTTAAAAGTTCATATCTAAACTCTCTTTAAAATATCTAGCTTACCCTGCGTGTTTTGGTTCTGTGGCTGTTTTTCTTAAAACTGTGATGATCGTGTATAATTTACACGGGAGCAGATGATCTCCCAGGAAGTAGAGCTCCTTAGTGAGTGGTCGCCGGAAGGAGACCGCCTGTTTCTATCTCTTTGTGGTGATCGCCTGATTTCTGTCCTGATAGCAGATCGGCTGTTTTGGGTCTTCTGATAGGACATCGCCGGTTTATGTATGGAGACCGCCGGTTTCAATGTATTTGACTGTATTTTGTTTAAGTTTTGAGAAAAATTGACCGGTTATGTATTAAACTCCCTGTGAGGAGCAACTTCATTTTATATAAATACGTATGTTCACTTAAATATTATTGTTTTACCTTTAATTCATTTTATATTTATGAAAAGAAATTTGGCGGGATGTTACATCGAGTACTCATCAGAACTAGGGTTTCCCAGTAAAGGCTACATGCATGGCACGTGAACAGCAAGGGCACTCCCAGAACAGGTGGCCCAAGAGACTAGGTGCACAAGGAGGCATTTAGGTGGTCACCCTGTTAGAGTTTGCACTCCAGAGAAGGAAACCTTATGTGCTAGATTACCCTAAGATTGGGTGATAGCGGCGCAAGGGTATTCCAGCAAACCCTGAATATGGCTAGCAGCGCAGTGAACCCTAATTAGGGCTAGCGGCACAGTAAACCCTAGACTATATAAGGGACAGTAAAATACTTCACAAAGGTACGCAGTTTCTAGACCTAAACATAGAGAAACTCAATACACTTGGTGTTTCTTGCCCACTATTGACTTGAGCGTCGGAGTGCAAATGACCTCTAGGGCGCCCCTTTCTCTTTTGCAGGTGCAGATTGTTTCGCAAGAAGCAAGCACGTATCAACGTGAGGAAGGAGGCGTGTGAGTGTCGTGGAGTCAACTGACAGGCAGTCAACCGGCAAGAGCAGTTTTTCTTTTGATGTACTACCCTCCCTTCTATATTCTCTCTTGGGATAGAAGTTAGAGTAGGATCCAACCTTTAGACTTGAAGTTTTGCGCAAATTTTGTTGCTCAACTTTAATGCAAAGTTGGACCAAGTCATTCAAGTCTTGGTATGGAAGGAGTTCTACTCTATCCCTTATCTCAAGTGAGAGGCCACTAAGGAACCTAGCTATGGTGTTATGCTCCTCTTCTCTAATGGAGGCTCTCATCATGTAGAGCTCCATTTTTTGTCTATACTCCTCAACACTCATATTGTTTTGCCTGAGTCTTTGGAGCTTGTCCATCAACTCCCTATGGTAGTATGAGGGTATGTGGCGACATCTTAGGGCTCCCCTAAGGTCGTTCCAATATTCAATTGGAGGTTCCCTATGAAGACGTCTTTCTCTTTCGAGAGAGGTCCACCAATACATAGCGTTCCCTTGGAAGCTAAGGGTGGCTAGAGGTACCTTGCGTTCTTCACTCACCCTATGGCAAGCAAAGAGTTGCTCTACTTTCATCTCCCAATCTAGGTAGGTTTCTACACTCTCCTTACCATGGAAATAAGGTAGGTCTACTCTAACCTCCCTTGGGCCCTCTTGCTCCCTTTGCCTATTTCTTCTAGGGGGTGGTTGGTAGTAGTCATACATTCTAAGGCTTCCCTCCCCTAGAGACTCTTGGACTTGTGAATGAGATGCATGAGTTTGAGATTTTTTTGATTTTTGTGACTTCTCTTCTTGGGCTTTAGTCAACTCATTAATTTTAGACTCATTCTCCAATTGTCTAAAAGAAATCATTTGCACGGCTTGTGAAACTTCTTCCAAAAGAGTTTTCATAGATTTTAATTCATTTTCAATAGGCTTTGGAGAATGAGAAGAATAAGACATGACTAAAGCTTTGTGTGTAGAAGTATTTTACCTTGAGAAAATTTAGGGAAGTCAAATAAGGTAGTCTTCCAGGTAAGGGAGGTGAGTCACAATGGACTACTTAAATACCAAGCCTTGCCTTAGCCAAAGACTATTCCTCAATGTCTTCACACAAAGTTTTCTCTTAGTAAACCACTTAAAACACAATTAAGTTGAAGAAATCCTTTTTTTTGATGCAAGAAAACAATGCAACTAGCTAATTAACCAAGCAAAGAATTAACAAACTTAAACAAGGTAAAACAAATTAGCAAACGTAATTAATTAAGCAAGGAAAACAATTAAAAACAATTAGCACATGCTAAACCAATTAAAGTCTACACTAGTCGGCCCTAGGTGAGGCTTCTTGGACACTTGGAGCCCTTGAAGACACACTCACCGTCTAATCACGTAATTAAAGAAGTAATTAACAAGGTTAAGTTGCAAAGAAGATTAAGAAAACCCCCTTTTGTTGATCCTTGTTTTGCTATTGGCACTCCCTTGGTTGTCTTTTTCTTTGTTGGGCCCTCCAAGTGTTTGTGGTGTTTTTGGGTAATATTTGTTTGCTGCCCTTGCTTTGGCTCCTCTTAGAATTAGGAAATTAATTCTCCAATCCAGCACCTATCACATAAGCTAGACCTCACTCAAGTTAAATTTCTACTCAAATAGGCATCAATTGAGAAACAATTCCAGCACCAAATTTAGAGGCCAAAGGATTAAAGCAAGAAACAAATTAATTGCAAAAAATAGGACCACACAAATGGAGTTATAATGTGACACAACTAGGAAGAGTTGCAATAAAATGTGACAAGCAAATAAAAGGTACACAAATAAAGTGGGCACACAAAAGGAATCCTAGAATGGTACTAGAATTGATTTGAAAAACCAAAACAGCACTACTGAAAAAGTTTCCCTGGCACAAAAAGCGTCACTTAAAACGTGTGTACTGAGCTGGATATTCTGACTTTGCTTTTGAAATTTGAGAGAAAATTAGGTCAAGATCTTAACAAACTTTTGGAGTTGGTTTCACGGCAAACGCATGCACCAATTAATTTTGATAAATTTTTTACTACCAGTGCTCATTTTCCGCCAGCTGGAACAACAGATTGCACACTTTTTTTGTATGATTTATCATTTTTTTTCTATTTGTCCTTTTCAACTGATTCTTTTTGTATTCTTTTGCTAAGATCTCAAATGACTCAAATCCAGAGGCTCATAAATTTCTTGTGACTTATTTAATTTTAACACATAAAAACAGCCAGGCCAGTTGCAGTGAAAACAGGGGATCCTAAAGCTGGAACCAAAAACAGAAAAGAAATTTTTTCAAGAACACAATGGAGTGAAGATATAGGAATTTGCGTGGATCTAACACCCAAATATGAACTCAAACTAAAAGAAAAATGCACCAAAAGATCATCCAAAACAGCAAAATAAAAACTGGACCCAAAATAAAGCAAGAAACCAAATCATCAAGAACAAGTACCACTAAGATTTTGATGACAAATTTGGAAACACATGACTTAGACAAAACATATGGATTCATAAAATAAAAAGACTCAAAGCATCATATGACCCAAAAGAAAATAAAAACAAGCAAGACTCAAATACCTAAAAATAAAAGACAGCCACACAAATTGATGTGAGTTGATTTTAGGTTCATTATGTTTGTGACACTTTCTTAGAATTAGGATCAAGATTCTTAACAATTTAGAGTGAGTCACCTAAGGAAAATTGTAAGGACCTGTAAAATTGAATTGGAATAAAAAGGGTTATATTTTAAAAGAATTCTATGTATGTTTTATTTAAAATAAAAAGGGAGGAAAAGTTAAGTTTAGAAGGCTATGAGATTGCCGGTCGCCTGCTACACTTGAGCGCCAGGTGGACGTTGCCAGGGCGCGAGGCATGTGGACGTGGCCAAGGCACGAGAGGCATGCGGTCATTGCCAGGGCGCGAGGCATGTGGACGTGGCCAAGGCGCGAGAGGCATGCGGGCATTGCCAGGGCGCGAGGCATGTGGACGTGGCCAAGGCGCGAGAGTTATGAGGGCATCGCCAGGGAAGACATCGGTCGTCTCCCAGAGGAAGACATCGGTCGTCTTCCAGGGCGAAGGAGACATCGGTCGTTCGCCAGGATGAGTCAGCAGTGGAAAGTTATCGCGCGACGCCGAGTTTCACACAGAGTAAAGTGGGACCCAGACTCCCAGCATGAAACGTCCTGCACACGCGCCACGTAGACAAACAGGGTGGTTTAGAGTGGTGACATCAGAATGTTGGCATGCGCAGGAGACACTCGCGGTCGTACTGTTCAGAGCAGTGGTTGGCATGCACAAGCGACAACAGTGGTAGTACTGTTCAGAGCAGTGGTTGGCATGCACCAGAGACAACAGTGGTCGTACTGTTCAGGGCAGTGGTTCTCAGACTTTCCTGTAGAAGGGGTGGCAGCAGCAGCATACGTGGACAGGTAAGCTGGGATTCAAAAGCCACTGCGGGAATGGCAAAGAGCGTTACAGACTCAAGAGTGTTAGAGTGAGTGCAAACTTCCTCCCTCCCTTCTTCCCTTCATTGCGTTGAGACTCAGGCAACCTCCAGCATCAGTGCGACAAGCGACGTTGGCCTAAGAGCACTTAAGAGGTTCTCTGCAAGTTCTACAGACCAGGCGCTGAAAACAGAGCTAAGGCATCCTTCAGGCTCGGTGGGTTTTGAGCTCGCGGTATTTTTACGCAAGTCCAGGTAAGGGAAGCTAGACTTCATTTTCAATACAAGCCATAGTTTAGCTATTTCTGCAGTGAGGGCGACGCGGTCGCCGGTTTTCGTTTTCATCTTTGTAAAATGCTCTGTGCTATGTGTTTGGGCGACGTGGTCGCCGGTTTTAAATGCAGACTTCGAAATACTCTGTTTTTGAACTAGATCGCCGGTTTTGGCGTTGTTTGCGAAACTCCCTGTTTTTGGTGTTGCTTTGAAACTGTTGAGATTTAAATGAGATATTCGAAAATAAGAACCTTGGATTGAGTTTTGCTGTGATTGAAATCATTCCTTTAAGTGTTATGTGATGTGTTGGATGTGGTGAATGTGGGATCGAGGCATAGTATTTTCAGGAAAGAAAATACCGTGTAAGATCGTGTAGGATGTGCATTGATCGGTGATGTCTATAATGAGATTATCCTGACTCTCCTGAGATAATGGATTCATATAGATGAGGTTATTCAGGCGTTGAGAGTCGAAGGAGGTTCACATGTATGGGTGAGTCGTGTGAAACAGAACGAGCTCGGCCTGTCATATGGATTAACCCTGTCATACTGTGAGAATGGTGAACTTGAGATCGAGAATGTGTTGATGCGCATAGCTGTGGAAACATTACAACAGCTTGTATGACAGGTGCAGAATCTCTGAGTCTAGTCAATGCACGAGTCTTCCGGAAGTAGGTCAAGTGTCTTGTGTGCTGGGTCAGTGGTGGTCTGACATGTGAAATGAGGAACTTGAAATTTATAGACACTTGATGCAGTTTTGTGAAATAGAATGACTCTTGAGAATATTGTGAAATGTGTGATTTCTGGGTGATTAGGTGAAGGGTATTGAGAAAATCTATAGCTTTACGTGAATATCTTGAAAATTGCTTACCCTGATTTTAATGTTCTTATTTAAACTCTCTTTAAAATATCTAGCTTACCCTGCGTGTTTTGCTCGTTGGCTGTTTTTCTCTTTAAACTGTGATGATCGTGTATAACTTACACGGGAGCAGATGATTTTCCAGGAAGTAGAGTTCCTTAGTGAGTGGTCGCCGGAAGGAGATCGCCTGATTTCTGTTCTGGTAGCAGATCGGCTGTTTTGGGTCCTCTGATAGGAGATCGGCCTCGTCCGATAGGAGATCGGTCTCTTCCGATAGGAGATCGCCTGCTTTGTTTTTTTTTACTGTATTTTGTTTATGTTTCTGGAAAAATTTGACCGAATTTGTATTAAACTCCCTGTGAGGAGAAACTACATTTCATATATATAATATTTTGTTCACTTCAATCTATTTGTTACCTTTATTTTCATTATATACATTTGTATAGTATTTTGGCGGGATGTTACATTAATGGTATCAGAGCAGTTCGTCCTTAGGATGACCTGAGGGCTGTGGATCCATTGTGTTTCTTCTGCTCATGAAATTTATTTGAGTTTAAAATAACAACTATAGTGAAAAGTGTTCAAACGTTTTTGTATTGAGATTTTGTGTGTGCTTTGGTGAATATATGTTATAACTGAAAATCTTAGTATTAAGAATGAGAAGGTCCTGATAAAGTAGTGAGGGTGCACACTCATAACTGGATCGGGATGAGTCTCAACCTTAATTCCAAAGGTTTGATGTTTAGCATATATTGAATTCTGGTGTGAGCTATTTCATTTTCTTGAGTGTCTTTGTAATGGATTGAAAATGGTTGATTGGATTGATGACTGCATACCAGTAGTTGTTCTGGTGTTATGCTTGATGTTATAAGCATTATGATTCTGTTGTTGAGCTCAAATTCTTAATGATTTTGAGATGCTGACCTTTGTAAGGTCTATATGTTACCTCCTGAATGAATTGATTTCTTATCGATCTCATTCTTGTAGTTGTAGGAAATATAGAAACCTGTAGTTTCAACTCTGAAACGAAGAGAGATGGCACGTAGACCTTCTACCCCTCCCCAATCTTCTTCGGAGATGAGCCAGATTGCTAAGGCTATCGAGATGATGGCAACTGCCATCCAACAGCAGAATGCAGCGATGGCTCAGAACCATCAAGTTACAATGCACCACTGGGAAACTGCTCGGTCGGCTGAGACAAACTCCCACGGCGGTCAGCCTCAAGAACAGATGGGACTGACCGAGTTCATGAGGCACAACCCACCCAAGTTCAGTGGGAATGCTACCCCTGATCAGGCAGATCAGTGGGTCAGAGAGTTGGAGAAAATCTTTAGGGCGATCTCCTGCCCTGAAGAGAAGAAGCTGTTGTTTGCCACCTATCTGCTATCTGGAGAGGCTGAGTTCTGGTGGATGGGAGCTCAGCAGATGATGGAGGCCCGAGAGGATGTATTGGATTGGGAGAGCTTCAGGGTGAGGTTCCTGGAGAAATACTTCCCAGACAGCGCAAGATTTGCGAGGGAAGCTGAGTTCCTGAAGTTGGAGCAGGGGGATATGTCAGTAAACGCCTATGCTGCTCGTTTTGAGTACCTCGCCTGGTTCTATACCCAGGCAACCTCTGAGGCCTGGAGGTGTAGGAAGTTCGAAGAGGGGCTGAAGCATGGACTGAAGAAGACCATAGCCCCGATGTGCATCAGGGAATTTCACGCCTTAGTAGAAAAGGCGAAGATGGTGGAGACCCTGGAGAAGGGTGATTCTCGGGTGATCAGGTCACACCCAGGAGGTTCTTCCAGTGGGAAAGCTAAGGCACAGCACTCACAAAGCAAGCCCTATACGAGGCCTCCACCACATCGGGTGGGAACAACGTCATCCCAGTTTCAGCAGCGGCAACCTTGGAAACCCAAGTGTTTCCATTGTGGTGGACCACACACGCCCAACGTGTGCCCCAAGCAGCCTTCAGAGAGAAGGTGTTTTACCTGCCAAAAGACAGGGCACATTGCTAGAGAATGCCCTAGCAGGAATGGGGCGACCCAACCCAGTGGCTCCCAGCAGATGAGAAACGAAGGCAGCAGACCTCAGGCGACAGGGAGAGTGTTTGCCATGTCTGGAGTAGAAGCATCTCAGTCAGGTAACCTCGTGCAGGGTATATGTTTTATAGCTGGTAGGGGTGTAAAAGCTTTGTTTGATTCTGGAGCGACACACTCCTTTGTGTCAAGCCTGTGTGTAGCCGAGTTGGGCCTTCTAGTGAAGGAGTTACCCTTCGAACTGTTGGTCTCTACACCTGCATCAGGACAGGTGTCGACCTCTACAGTGTGCCCCGAATGTCCAGTGATTGTAGAGGGACGCAGATTCAAGGTGAACTTGATCTGCCTACCTCTTCAGGACCTAGATGTTATCCTGGGAATGGATTGGTTAGCTGCCAATCACATTCTCATTGACTGCGGTAGTCAGAAGATTGCGTTTCCAGACCTCCAAGGATCAGATGTAATTTCTGCTCAGCAAGGGCAGTCAGAGTTGGAAGAAGGGGCGAGGTGCTTCGTGATACTCGCTCGGTCGGAGGTGGAGAATAAAGGGGACGTAAGCAGAATACCCGTGGTGAAAGATTTCACAGAAGTATTCCCAGAAGAAGTACCTGGGTTACCCCCTAAGAGAGAAGTGGAATTCTCTATTGACTTGGTACCTGGAGCTGGACCAGTGTCAATGGCACCTTACAGGATGGCACCAGCCGAGTTAGTGGAGTTGAAGAAGCAAGTGGAAGAGTTGCTGGAGAAGCAATTCATCAGACCCAGTGTATCTCCATGGGGAGCTCCAGTGCTCCTAGTCAAGAAGAAGGATGGAGGGTCTCGGCTGTGTATAGATTACAGGCAGTTGAACAAGTTGACCATCAAGAACAAGTACCCCCTGCCTAGGATTGATGATTTGATGGATCAAATACATGGGGCCTCGGTGTTCTCCAAGATTGATCTGAGATCGGGGTACCACCAAATTTTGGTAAAAGCTGATGATGTACAAAAGACAGCTTTTAGGTCTCGGTATGGGCATTATGAGTATGTGGTGATGCCGTTTGGGGTCACAAATGCTCCAGCCCTGTTCATGGACTACATGAATAGGATTTTTCGCCCTTTCTTGGATAAGTTTGTGGTGGTCTTCATAGACGACATACTCATTTACTCAAGGACCAAGGAAGAGCATGAAGAACACCTGAGGACAGTATTGGAGATACTGAGGGAGAAGCAGCTCTATGCCAAGTTCTCGAAGTGTGAGTTCTGGCTGAGGGAAGTCAACTTCTTAGGACATGTGATATCTGCCCAGGGGATCTCAGTGGATCCAGCCAAGGTAGAGGCAGTGCTGCAGTGGGAACGTCCAAGAACAGTCACCGAGATAAGGAGCTTTGTGGGGTTGGCGGGCTACTATCGGAGGTTTATTGAGGACTTTTCCAAAGTACTGGCTCCCTTAACACAGCTGACCCGCAAGGATCAACCTTTTGCTTGGACCGACCGATGTGAGCAGAGCTTCATGGAATTAAAGGAGAGGTTGACTAGTGCTCCAGTGCTGGTGATCCCCGAGGTGGGAAGACCTTTTGATGTCTTCTGTGACGCTTCACATCAGGGCTTGGGATGTGTTTTGATGCAAGAACAGAGAGTGGTTGCATATGCTTCAAGGCAACTCAAGATTCATGAGAGAAACTACCCCACGCATGATTTGGAGTTGGCGGCTGTGGTATTTGCCTTGAAGATCTGGAGGCACTATTTATATGGAGCTCGGTTCCAGGTGTTCAGTGACCATAAGAGCCTGAAATATCTGTTCGATCAGAAGGAACTAAACATGAGACAAAGAAGGTGGATGGAGTTTCTAAAGGACTACGATTTTCAACTCACGTATCATCCAGGGAAGGCCAATGTAGTGGCTGATGCTTTGAGTAGGAAATCAATACAAGTCGCCACCATGATGATGGAAGAGCAGAAACTGATCGAGCAGTTCAGAGACTTAAACCTTGGAATAGAATTTCACGTGAATCACATTAGTTGTAGTAAGCTGGCTATAACTAATGACTTCCTTGGGATGTTAAGGGATAAGCAGTTGGAGGACCCTAGTCTAAAGCGTACTGTGGAGTCACTAGGGACAGATCAGGCTAGAGACTTTGTGATGGGCGATGATGGGATCTTGAGATTTAATGGCAGAATTTGCATCCCTGCAAATGGAGAGTTGAAGAAAATGATCCTAGATGAAGGTCATAAGAGTCGCCTTAACCTCCATCCAGGCATGACCAAGATGTACCATGACTTGAAGGAGTCATTTTGGTGGTCAGGCATGAAGAGAGACATCGCCCAGTATGTTGCTACCTGTTCGACGTGTCAGAAGGCAAAGGTAGAACATCAAAGGCCTGGCGGGTTGTTACAACCATTGGATATCCCTGAGTGGAAATGGGACAGCATTGCCATGGATTTTGTCACCCATTTACCCAGATCGGTAAAGGGCCATGATGCAGTCTGGGTCATCACTGATCGGCTGACGAAGAGTGCTCATTTTCTCCCAGTGAATATGAGGATGCCCATGGCCAAGTTGGCACAGTTGTACATCCAGGAAATAGTGAGGCTGCATGCAGTGCCTTCCAGCATTGTTTCAGATAGGGATCCCAGGTTCACTTCACGGTTTTGGCAGACCTTGCAAGAGTGCTTGGGAACTAAGTTGAGGATGAGCTCTGCATATCATCCCCAAACAGATGGTCAGTCAGAGAGAACGATCCAATCCTTGGAAGATCTGCTGAGGACGTGCGTCTTGGATCAATTGGGAAGTTGGGACGAGGTGTTGCCACTGGTGGAGTTTACCTATAATAATAGCTACCACGCCAGTATTGGGATGGCACCATATGAAGCCCTGTATGGGAGGAAATGCAGAACTCCCTTATGTTGGTACCAGGAGGGCGAGGCAGTCTTGGTTGGGCCAGAGTTGATTCAGCGGACGACCGAGAAGGTGAAACAGATACAAAGCAGAATGAAAGCTTCTCAGAGTAGGCAGAAGTCCTATGCAGATCAGAGGAGAAAGCCTTTGGAGTTTACTGCTGGAGACCACGTGTTCATGAAAGTGACACCAACCAAGGGTGTAGGAAGAGCGATCAGGCCAAAGAAGTTGTCCCCTAAGTTCGTGGGACCATATCAGATCTTAAGGAGGATTGGCCCAGTAGCTTATGAGATCGCCCTGCCTCCCCATTTAGCGAATCTGCACAATGTCTTTCACGTTTCACAGCTGAGGAAGTACATGGCAGACCCTAGTCATGTGCTGGAAGTGGACAACGTACAGATCAGGGATGACTTGTCCTTTGAAGCGAAACCAGTCAGGATTGAAGATCGTCAAAGTAAACAGCTCAGAGGCAAGACCATTAACATGGTGAAAGTGGTGTGGGATGAGCGATCGGGTGACTCAACTTGGGAGTTGGAAGAACCCATGAGAGAAGCCTATCCATATCTCTTTTCCTTGTAATTCAATTTTCGAGGACGAAAATTTTTCTTGTTGGGGAGAATGTAAGGACCTGTAAAATTGAATTGGAATAAAAAGGGTTATATTTTAAAAGAATTCTATGTATGTTTTATTTAAAATAAAAAGGGAGGAAAAGTTAAGTTTAGAAGGCTATGAGATTGCCGGTCGCCTGCTACACTTGAGCATTGCCAGGGCGCGAGGCATGTGGACGTGGCCAAGGCGCGAGAGGCATGCGGGCATTGCCAGGGCGGGAGGCATGTGGACGTGGCCAAGGCGCGAGAGTTATGAGGGCGTCGCCAGGGAAGACATCGATCGTCTCCCAGAGGAAGACATCGGTCGTCTCCCAGAGGAAGACATCGGTCGTCTTCCAGGGCGAAGGAGACATCGGTCGTTCGCCAGGATGAGTCAGCAGTGGAAAGTTATCGCGCGACGTCGAGTTTCACACAGAGTAAAGTGGGACCCAGACTCCCAGCACAAAACGTCCTGCACACGCGCCACGTAGACAAACAGGGTGGTTTAGAGTGGTGACATCAGAATGTTGGCATGCGCAGGAGACACTCGCGGTCGTACTGTTCAGAGCAGTGGTTGGCATGCACAAGCGACAACAGTGGTAGTACTGTTCAGAGCAGTGGTTGGCATGCACCAGAGACAACAGTGGTCGTACTGTTCAGGGCAGTGGTTCTCAGACTTTCCTGTAGAAGGGGTGGCAGCAGCAGCATACGTGGACAGGTAAGCTGGGATTCAAAAGCCACTGCGGGAATGGCAAAGAGCGTTACAGACTCAAGAGTGTTAGAGTGAGTGCAAACTTCCTCCCTCCCTTCTTCCCTTCATTGCGTTGAGACTCAGGCAACCTCCAGCATCAGTGCGACAAGCGACGTTGGCCTAAGAGCACTTAAGAGGTTCTCTGCAAGTTCTACAGACCAGGCGCTGAAAACAGAGCTAAGGCATCCTTCAGGCTCGGTGGGTTTTGAGCTCGCGGTATTTTTACGCAAGTCCAGGTAAGGGAAGCTAGACTTCATTTTCAATACAAGCCATAGTTTAGCTATTTCTGCAGTGAGGGCGACGCGGTCGCCGGTTTTCGTTTTCATCTTTGTAAAATGCTCTGTGCTATGTGTTTGGGCGACGTGGTCGCCGGTTTTAAATGCAGACTTCGAAATACTCTGTTTTTGAACTAGATCGCCGGTTTTGGCGTTGTTTGCGAAACTCCCTGTTTTTGGTGTTGCTTTGAAACTGTTGAGATTTAAATGAGATATTCGAAAATAAGAACCTTGGATTGAGTTTTGCTGTGATTGAAATCATTCCTTTAAGTGTTATGTGATGTGTTGGATGTGGTGAATGTGGGATCGAGGCATAGTATTTTCAGGAAAGAAAATACTGTGTAAGATCGTGTAGGATGTGCATTGATCGGTGATGTCTATAATGAGATTATCCTGACTCTCCTGAGATAATGGATTCATATAGATGAGGTTATTCAGGCGTTGAGAGTCGAAGGAGGTTCACATGTATGGGTGAGTCGTGTGAAACAGAACGAGCTCGGCCTGTCATATGGATTAACCCTGTCATACTGTGAGAATGGTGAACTTGAGATCGAGAATGTGTTGATGCGCATAGCTGTGGAAACATTACAACAGCTTGTATGACAGGTGCAGAATCTCTGAGTCTAGTCAATGCACGAGTCTTCCGGAAGTAGGTCAAGTGTCTTGTGTGCTGGGTCAGTGGTGGTCTGACATGTGAAATGAGGAACTTGAAATTTATAGACACTTGATGCAGTTTTGTGAAATAGAATGACTCTTGAGAATATTGTGAAATGTGTGATTTCTGGGTGATTAGGTGAAGGGTATTGAGAAAATCTATAGCTTTACGTGAATATCTTGAAAATTGCTTACCCTGATTTTAATGTTCTTATTTAAACTCTCTTTAAAATATCTAGCTTACCCTGCGTGTTTTGCTCGTTGGCTGTTTTTCTCTTTAAACTGTGATGATCGTGTATAACTTACACGGGAGCAGATGATTTTCCAGGAAGTAGAGTTCCTTAGTGAGTGGTCGCCGGAAGGAGATCGCCTGATTTCTGTTCTGGTAGCAGATCGGCTGTTTTGGGTCCTCTGATAGGAGATCGGCCTCGTCCGATAGGAGATCGGTCTCTTCCGATAGGAGATCGCCTGCTTTGTTTTTTTTTACTGTATTTTGTTTATGTTTCTGGAAAAATTTGACCGAATTTGTATTAAACTCCCTGTGAGGAGAAACTACATTTCATATATATAATATTTTGTTCACTTCAATCTATTTGTTACCTTTATTTTCATTATATACATTTGTATAGTATTTTGGCGGGATGTTACAAAAATCTCCACTGGACATTAACTTAACAAGTGTTAAGTAGATGTGAAGGTTCATTTCCAAAGGTCCAAGGTTAAAACACAATTAATGGTGATGAATGAATGAAGAACAAGGTGCTGAACTCAAAAAAAGAATAGGTGCAGAATTTAAACACAAAAAAACAGAATGGAAACACAAATTGAAACAAAAGAACCGATTGAAATTCAAGAACAAGACATAGAATCAAAACTACCGATTGAAATGACAATGGAAGATGAAAGAAGATGAAACTTATGTGGTTGTAGCCATGGATTGGGAATGGACACGCCACTTGGAGGTGATGATCCAAGATAAGTGCAGATTTGCCGCCACTTGAGTGCTCCCAAAGCTTCACAAGATGAGACAAGGAAGAGGAGAACAAGTCTCACAAAATTCACTCACAATTTGAGTATAGTAACTTTTCTTCTAATTTCAATCTTCTTTTACATGAGCATAGCACCTCTATTTATAGTGTGAGAGGGCTGAAATTAAAGTGGGAAAATTCAAATGAGAAGCATTTGAATTTGGAGCCAAAACTAATGTCACAAGGGAGGTGTGACTTGATTTCTACTTTGGCACCTCCTAAAACTACACCTACACCTACTCTTTATGTCACATGGAAGGTGTGACTTGTTTTTGTACATTAACACCCCTTATTTTAATTCCTACACCTTCCTTCAAAGTTCTACTAAAAAACTATACACAAGTAATTACAAAAAGAGACATCCATTGATGCTCTTCTCCCAAAGCTTTAGCCTTGCTCCTAGTCATCCTTTGAGGCATGAAGGATGTTGAGCTAATTGGTTGGGCTTGGGCCCCAACTTGGGCTTGGGCTTCATGGGCTTGGGCCTCAGGCGCCTCCTCTACTTGGTCTTCATCATGCTCCCCGGGTTGGAGAGAATTCGACCACGAATTTGGAAGACCTGCAGAAAAGGGAGTTAGATCACTAATATTAAAAGAATTACTTCCAAGAAATGTATCAGGCATATCTAACTCATAGGCATTATCGTTAATCCTCTTGATGACCTGAAACGGACCATCTCCTCGAGGCATAAGTTTGGACTTCCTTTGAGTAGGGAATCTATCCTTCCTCAAGTGTAGCCAAACCCAATCGCCAGGTTCAAAGATTAATGCCTTACGCCTTTTGTTGGCATTTTCAGCATATTTGCCAACTTTCTTCTCAATTTGTAACGTGATGTGATTATGCAAGTCTTTAATAAAATAAGCTTTTTCAAAACCATCCTTGCATAAAATCTCATCAAGTACAGGTATTGGAAGAAGATCTAGAGGTGTTAAAGGGTTGAACCCATAAACAACCTCAAAAGGAGAATGGGCAGTTGTAGAATTTACTACTCTATTATAAGAAAACTCAATATGAGGTAGTAAATTCTCCCAAACCCTTGGGTTCCCGGAAATAAAGCATCTTAACATTTGACCCAAAGTTCTATTGACCACCTCTGTTTGACCATCAGTTTGGGGGTGGCAAGTAGTAGAAAACAAAAGTTTTGTGCCAAGTTTGCCCCATAAGGTCCTCCAAAAGTGGCTTAAAAACTTTGAATCCCTGTCGGATACAATACTTCTAGGAAGCCCATGCAAACGAACAACTTCCTTAAAGAAGAGATTTGCAATATAACAAGCGTCATCTACTTTGTGGCAAGGAATAAAATGAGCCATCTTAGAAAAGCGGTCCACTACCACAAAGATAGAATCCTTTCCTGTCGATGTCTTGGGAAGACCTAAGATAAAATCCATTGGAATATCTACCCAAGGCATTGATGGGATAGGAAGAGGGGTATATAAACCATGGGGATGGACTTTAGATTTAGCCTTCCTACATGCTATACATTTATCACAGAAGCTATGTACGGATTTTCGCATGTGAGGCCAAAAGAAATGTTCATGCAATGTTTCTAAAGTGTTAGCAACCCCAAAATGTCCCATAAGCCCACCCTCATGAGCCTCTCTAACAAGAGATTGTCGTATAGAACCATGGGGAACACAAAGTCTTTTTCCTTTGAAAAGAAAACCATTATGTAAGAAAAAGTCTTTGTGTCCTCCTTTGGAACACTCTTGATAGATAAGTGAGAAATCTAAGTCATCATGATATAGTTCCTTTATGTGATCAAAACCTAAATATTGAACATCCAAAACATTTAACAAGGTGTGTCTTCTTGAAAGAGCATCAGCAACCACATTAATTTTACCTTGTTTATGTTTGATCACATAAGGAAACTGTTCAATAAACTCCACCCACTTGGCATGTCTCTTATTAAGCTTGCTTTGGCCTTTCAAATATTTTAGGGACTCATGATCACTATGGATCAAAAATTCCTTAGGAAAAATATAATGTTGCCAATTTTGCAAAGCTCGAACAAGAGCATAAAGTTCTTTATCATAAGTGGAGTAATTGATATGACTCCCTTTGAGTTTCTCACTAAAATAAGCTATGGGGTGGCCCTCTTGAAGGAGGATAGCCCCAATGCCTATATTAGAGGCATCACACTCAATCTCAAATGTTTTAGCAAAGTTAGGAAGGGCAAAGATAGGGACCTTAGTCAATTTTTCTTTTAAAGTCACAAAAGCTTTTTCTTGCTCTTGTCCCCACTTAAAGACCACATCCTTCTTTACTATAGCATTGAGAGGTGCAGTAATAGTACTAAAGTCTTTCACAAACCACCTATAAAAGCTAGCAAGTCCATGAAAACTTCGTACTTCACTAACATTGGAGGGTGTTGGCCAATGTTGAATTGCTGCAACCTTTGTTTGATCAACATGCACCCCTTTATAACTTACAACAAACCCTAGGAATTCTATATGATCAAGTGCAAACATACATTTAGCAAGATTAGCATACAAATGTTCCTTCCTAAGGGTTTCTAAAACTTCCCTAACATGCTTCTCATGATCTTTCAAAGACAAACTATATATAAGAATATCATCAAAATAAACCACAACAAACTTGCCAATGAATGGTCTTAAGACATGATGCATGAGTCGCATGAAGGTACTAGGAGCATTAGTCAAGCCAAAAGGCATGACCAACCATTCATATAAACCAAATTTGGTCTTAAAAGCGGTTTTCCATTCATCCCCCGGTTTAATCCGGATTTGGTTATAACCACTCTTAAGATCAATCTTGGAAAATATTTTAGACCCATGTAATTCATCCAACAAGTCATCTAACCTAGGAATGGGATGCCTATATTTGATTGTAATGTTATTTATAGCGCGACAATCCGTACACATTCTCTATGACCCATCCTTTTTAGGAACAAGGATGACAGGCATAGCACATGGGCTCATGCTATCTTGTACCCATCCCTTAGCAATTAATCCCTCAACTTGTTGTTGAATTTCTTTGGTCTCTGTGGGATTGGTCCTATATGCTGGGCGATTTGGTAAAGAAGCCCCGGAAATGAAGTCTATTTGGTGTTCAATCCCTCTTAAAGGTGGTAAGCCATTAGGAGGATCTTGAAACACATCTTCAAATTCCTTCACCAAATTATCCAAACATGTGGGACTATCCTTAGCCGACTCACGATCAATAATACTAGGAATAGCTAAAAAAATAGGCTTTTGAGCAACTATTACCTTTTTAACTTCTTGAGTAGTCATGAGAAGGCTTCTCTTGGAATTTTTTTTTTATCATTTTCATGCTCTCTCTTTTGCTTCATTTTAATTTGGTCCTCATGGACTTCCTTTGGAGAAAGAGACTTAAGTATGACCTTGTGCCCATGGAAGGTAAAAGAAATTTTGTTGGTAAAGCCATCATGAAAAAATTTTCTATCATATTGCCATGGCCTACCTAAAAGAACATGTGTTGCTTCCATTGGGACAACATCACAAAAGACCTCATCTTTGTATTTACCAATGGAAAAAGCAATGAGGACTTGTTTGTTAACTATGATTTCTCCAAGATGGTGCGAAAGCAATGGTTGAAATGAGCAAGACCCTCCTAGGAGTGATGGTGATCTTGAAGGTGCATGAAGTGTATGAAAATGAGAGAGGTTTGGCCAGCTCTCTTTGGTGGTTAAGGAGTGAAGATTAAAACCATAAATCAAGAGATTTAGGCAAGGGAGTAGGTATGGCACAAATTTGGCAGCATAACTTTACTCAAATTAATCTTGAAAATACATGAGGTAGGCCTCCTTATTTATAGATTTAGGAGCCTTGGTGAGCAAGCTTAAAGGGTAGGGATGGAAATACAAAAAGTGGGGGCTGCCTAGGGTATTGACTTTAGTCAAATCACACCATCATCCTAATATTCTAAAAGATAGGTAAAAAATGCAACATTTGATAGTACACCCCTCCTTCTTTTGCTAAAGGCACCTATTTGCTAGCACACCCCTCCTTCTATTGCTAAGGGCACCTTTTTGATAGCACACCCCTAAGTGAGCAAGTTTTGCCTTCTACACTACACTAATCTACTAAGCTACCCCTAATGGGCCTCCAAGTAGCATGTACAAGGTCTTCTCCCTCCCATCCGTGGCTTGACTCATTTGGGCGTGAATGTGCTTGGCCATGGACTTTGTGAGAGGTCCTAGACGGTCTAGGCTCCCTCCTAGACGCTCCTCATGTAGCTCCCCCTTGTCTTGTGCTAGACGCTCTCCATGTGGTTCTAGACGGTCTAGTCTTGGCCCTTGGCTTTCATGGTGGGGTGAGCTTGGCCTCTCTCCATCAGAAGCAGAGAGTGAGAGAGAAGTACAGTGAACCCTAGCGCGGTTGAGAAGAAGAAAATAGAAAAGATGAGCCTCTAGATGATCAGAGAAGAGTTGAAGGTCGAATGATCCAGAAGAATGTGTGTGGCTCTTTTGAATGAAGGAAGCGTTAGCGACACTCAGTGTGGGCCATTGATGCGTCCACGTGTCGAGAGAGCAAAGACATGAGCAGCACGTGGTGTGGCCCCACCTGCCACATGGATCGAGGGCGCGACCACTTAGTCTCTTCGCTGAGAACAAGTTCACAGTTCGAGACTGGGGGGCTTGTGATCCGGTCGGTCATCGGTAGTCGATGACGTCAGCAGCAGATGACCACGTGGACCATTCACAGGGTGACACGTGGAATAAGATAGCAGGTGAATCAGGGAGGAGATCACTCAGAACAGTGATCGGTGGTCAGTTGCTAAGGGACCACCACCAGCAGATCAGTGCCTAGATGAAAGCCTGGAAGGAGAGCGCGAGAAGTAAAGAAGCACTGATCCGTCGTCGGTGCATGGTCATCGGGGTTTCTTGTTAACACGCAGTTAAGCTGGGACCCAGGCTCCTAGCGAGAGTGTTACGCAAGAAGCACTGATTCGTCATCGGTGCATGGTCATCGGGGTTTCTTGTTAACACGCAGTTAAGCTGGGACCCAAGCTCCCAGCGAGAGCGTTACGCAAGAAGCACTGACCAGTCATCGGGGTTCTTGCTAACACGTAGTTAAGCTGGGACCCAGGCTCCCAGTGAGAGCGTTACGCATGCACCTCGCATGATTCCAAACCAGAAGAAGAAGAGTTGCACGCCAGTAGGGCCGTGCATGAGGATGGCATAAGAGAGCTAGTAAGCAGGTCAGTCATCAGTGACTCTCTTAACCCATTACGTGCATGGCACTGTGCAGTGAGACCATGCATACAGGATGCAGTGCCTGGTGAGTGTTGTAGTGGCCAGACCTCGGACGTCGACTAAGAGCTGAGAGGTCGGCACAAGAGAGGTCAGTCTGGTGGGCCCAATAGGACACGGAGAACTGATGACGTCACCGAGCCACATCAGCTGGGTCCTACAGTGTGGGCCAGAGCTATGTGGGGGTGATACCACAGACGTGGAGCAGTGGGTCGATGAGCCCTCAGTAGGGTCGATCACCAGAGCGAGGCAATGTGTCCTCGTCACACAATAGGGCGATGAGAGACACATCGGTCATCGGTCAGGATGAGAGACACATCGGTCAACAGGGTGTGACAAGGTGACATCGGCCAGGGTGATTTGAACAACGTGACCAGAACAGTTGAGATTGATTCCCTGAAGGGACCAGTGATCAGTAAAGTGCCCAGAGCCAGGGAGAGGCCTTAGTCACGAAACGTCCATGCATGAGGCGGGGGAAGCACAGCTATGTACAGAGCCTTGAGGGGTAGAGAACCCATCAAGATTAGAGTTTCCGAGTGAGGTTGCCTGCATGGCACGCAGACCGTGAAGGCGTTCCCAGGGCAGTTGGCGCCAGTGATTGGGTAGGGCAGGTGGGCACAGAAATTGAGGGTATACAGAGGTACCCACGTGGCCTTCCCTGTCAGATTTTGCACTCATGTAAAGGAAGCCTGCACGCAAGATTGCCCTCAGAGTGGGTGATGGCAGCGCAGGAGTAATCGAGTGAGCCCTAGAGGTAGCCAGTAAATGCTAAGACTATATAAGGGGCAGAGAAACACTCAGCAAAGGTACGCAATACGTGATTTCAAACTAGAGATTTCACTGAGAGATTTTTGGTGTTCCTGTTACCTGACTTGAGTGTCGGAGCTACAACGGCCACTAGAGGCGCCGTCTGTGTTGTTTTGCAGGCATCGTTTGGAGTTCCAGAGAAGGTTCTTGGAGCGTTCTTGTAGAACACGGAGTTGCAGAAGGCTAGACGAAGGAGTGACGAGGCATATCCTCCACATTCGAGTCAGCGGCAGGATCAGAGGTCATCCAATAAAGAAAAGAATTGAGAAAGATATATTTTTTTTGAACAATAAGTGAAGTCCTCCATGGCTTCAAGGCCAAGGTTGAGGCACGTAAGTGAACCTCTCCTACCTTGTTAAAGAAAGGCAGAGAATAGTACGGTTCCAAGAAAAGTCCTCCGTGGCTTAAACAGGCAAGGTCGAGGCACGAAAGTAAACCTCTCCTACCTTGATAAAGAAAGGCGGAGAATAGTATGGTTCCAAGAAAAGTCCTCCGTAGCTTGAAAGCCGAGGTTGAGGCACATAAGTGAATATCTTCTACCTTGTTAAAGATAGGTGAAGAATAGTATGAGTCCAAGTTAAAGACCTCTTCCTCGACTTTTTACAGCAAGGTCGAGGCAGGTTAAAGACCTCTTCCTCGACTTTTTACAGCGAGGTCGAGGCAGGTTAAAGACCTCTTCCTCGACTTTTTACAGCGAGGTTGAGGCAGGTTAAAGACCTCTTCCTCGACTTTTTACAGCGAGGTCGAGGCAAGTTAAAGACCTCTTCCTCGACTTTTTACAGCAAGGTCGAGGTAAGTTAAAGACCTCATCCTCGACTTTGTACAGCGAGGTCGAGGCAAGTGAAGTCTTCCTTGGCTTATGAGTCGAGGTCGACAGAGATGAGGTCTTCCTTGGCTTATCAGTCGAGGTCGACAAAGACAAGGTCTTCCTTGGCTTATCAGTCGAGGTCGAAAGAGATGAGGTATTCCTTGGCTTATTAATCAAGGTCGACAGAGATTAGGTCTTCCTTGGCTTATCAGTCAAGGTCGACAAAGATAATGTTTTCCTTGGCATATCAGTCGAGGTCGACAAAGATGAAGTTTTCCTTGACTTATCAGCCAAGGTCGACAAACTTCCTTGGGCTTGTCAAACAAACTAAGGACCACACCAGCAAGTCCTTTTCCACGACTCACGTAGGGAGTCAGAAACACAGGTTAACAAGTACTGCAGCGTCGAGGTTGCTCTGAGAAGTTACTTGTGACACAGATATTGAAGTAAGAAGCTACAGATAAACCGATATAGGTTTGCAAAGTCATCTGACAAGACACCTACAAGTTGAGAAATAGAATATGCAGAAAGGAGGATGACAACAATATTAAGAAAGAGTTACAACACCCAAGTTGTGTTCAGAGCAGAAGGTATCAGTTATTAACCCAAGAGAAGAAAGCGAGAAGTTAAGTGCATTAAATAAAGTGTACTTACAAACAAAATAACAGTTTAACATCAAAGTCTCAAGAGGAGCAGAAGGGATTTAAGAATATTCAGGAGCATCCACCAGTTGGCCATCGACAATGATTCTGTTCAGGCCCGTTTGGGAGACGTCCACCCTAGGATGCGCACAGGCAACCTGGGCGAGGGTGTCACCAAACCCAGCACCGTAGGCTTCAGCTGCCTTGTCGGTGAGTTCTTCTTTGGCCTTCTAGTAGAGCTCATCTCTACGAGCCATTTCTGCCCTCATCTCAGTCTCGAACTCGGCAATCTCCTTCTTCAGCTATCCCATCTCTTGCTTTATCCGGGCCACGTCCGCTTCTCGACGCGCCAAATCATCAACACGTCTGTCCAGGTCTTCTTTGAGGTTGGCCATGTCCTCCTCCTTGCGTTGCAACTCGCACTTCAAGTCCTCCACAGCCATGCGGAAGTTGTTACACTTGGAATGCAGGTGGAGGGCCTCTTGAGACTTAGAAAACAGGAGGTCCCTGACCTCCTTGTCAAACTTCCGCTGCTCCGCAACCTCTAGAGTGAGGCTGGTTATGCGGCGATCCGCCCCTACAACAGCGAGAGCATGGCACTTGGCGTTGAGCTGGGATTTGCGCATCTTTTTGAAGAGGAGGCTTGACCCGCCGAGAGCCCTCCCAAAGTCTTGGGCCACTTGCTCCATAAGTGACCCCACTTCCATGCCTTCCAAGACCTCCAACTCTTGGATGGACTTCAGCATATGTTGGAGGAGGGCGGCTAGAGTGGTAGGAGGGCTCAGCGGTGTGCTCTCGGGAACATTTTCTCCCCGTCCCTTAGGTTCTGCAGCATGTGAGGGAGAAGAGGCGTTTGGAGGTCGATCCCTGAAGGAAGGGGCACCCTCATCTTCAGAGTCAGAGACCATCTGGGTATCTTTTCTTTTCCTCTTGAAGACTAACCCTAAATGGGTGCCCTTGTCATTAGAGGGAGGGACCTCGACCGCCACAACTGCACCCTGAGATTGCGTGGCAGGGAGTTCAGTGGGGGCTGCGGCAACAAGAGGGGTAGCGACGAGAGGAGCGACGGTGGTAAGATCGTCAATGGCAGGAGGGTTGGCTTGGACGGGTCGGGAAGGGCCTACACCACCCTTTTTGGCAGCACGAGCAACCAGTTGTTTCCTCCTCTCAGCACCAATAGTCATTTCTGCACAAGCAACAAGAAAATAGAAGGCACCCCAGATCAGCAACAGGTTAACATGCAAAAAGTAGCTAAAAACCTAGAAGAAAAGACAAGCAAGGACAGTCACTAAGTAAGAGTAGGTACGTATGTACCTCCGCAAGGTTTTGGGGTGGTACTCATTCTTTATAAGCTCAACAATGCTAAACACTACCTCAAGGCTAGTTAGAAACTCGCACACTTCCCTATCTTGAGGGTGCAAGTCAGTTAGGGCCCTGGGTTTGGCTAGATTAGGTTTCTCCACCCAGTAAAGGGGAAACCCATCCAGAAGTGTAGGGTCGACGGCATAGCAGCAGATCTTGAAGAACTTGCCTTTGAATCCTTTATAGGATTGTTGGAAGAGGGTCAACAGCACCCTTCCAGCAACCTCATTGATGCTGACCCAGAAGTTCTTCCCTGGACTTTTGGCCTCGAAGAAGTATAAGAAGGAGTCCATGGAGGGTAGACGTCTGAAGTAATTGCAGAGAATGGTGAAGGCCCAGCCATTTGGATGAAGTTGAGCGGGGGCGACATTCATCTCAGTCAGCAGGGCCCACTGGAAGCCGCTGAAGGGGAGGCGTAGGCAAACCCTCTTGAAGACAGTTGAGTAGATGAAGCAAAAGAGTGCCTCCTAGATTGAAGCCACGTCGCACCAGACAGGCTCGCCCACCTTGGAGGGGACCACCCCAATGTATTTATCATCTTCTTTCCCGAAGACGCGGGAGGCATGGCTGGCCTTAATCCTTACCTCCTTCTTTCTATAATCTACAATGGCTTTGGAAGTGGTAAACTCAGACACCTCCTTCTGAAGCCCTTCAGGAGCCCAGGAGTATAAAAGTTGGTAGAAGTCGAAGCGAAGCCCTAGAACTACTTGACGGACAGGGGGCTGGGAGGAATTTGACTCAACCCCAGAGTGGGAGGAAGTAGATTGATCCATTTAGGAGCAGTGAAGGCTAAAACACACAGAAAAAAGAGAAAAGAAAGACTCAAAAGGGGAACAGAACAAACACATTTCAAAGAAAGTGCCGAGACAGGAAAGTAGGGCATGACGAGATGAAACGAGCAGAAATCATAAACGGTCCCAGACATTTATAAATACATGGAGAGGCATCGCAATAGTAAAGGAAAGTCATAAGTGATGAAAAGAACGTACCTGTTCTTACTGGTTGACTCTCTTGTCGGTTGACTCTACGAAAGTCTCATGCCTCCTTCCTTCACCTTAGGTAATGCTTCACTGATCAAAACAACCTGCACCTGCAAAGATAGAAGGGGCGCCCTAGAGGCCATTTGCACTCCGACGCTCAAGTCAATATTGGGGCAACTACACCAAGTGTATAGTATATCAGTTTTAGTCTAAAAACTGCATACCTTTGTGAAGTGTTTTAGAACCCTTTATATAGTCTAGGGTTTCCTCTGCGCCGCTACCCACATTTAGGGTTTCTGGGAATATACCGTTACATGCCGCTATCACTCAATTTGAGAGTAATCTGGCACGTCACATTTCCTTAACTGGAGTACAAATTCTAACAAGATGGCCACCTGGGTACCCCCTCGTGCACCTAACCTCTGGGGCCATCTGTCTTGGGAGTGCCATCACTGTTCACGAGCCATGCATGTAGCTTCACTTGGAAAACCTAACCCTGACGTGCACTCACACCCTTCAAGACTCTGCACCTAACGGTGTTTTCCATGCCACACGCATGAATGCTTTGTGACCTAGGCTCCTCCCTACCTTTGGGCATTTTACTGATAACTAGTATTGTTTTCGGGACCCACCTTCCATGATCTAGTTCAGCAGTTCAAAACACCCAAAACCAATGTCACATCGTCCAACTCTGTTGCCGAGGAAACATCGTTCCACTCTGGTGATCGACATGCTGATGACTAATCAACGCACTGGTCCATGCTACTCGTGGGACCCAGTCCACGTGGCTCTATCCCATGTTGTGGGACCCAGCTCACGTGGCTCACCATTACTAGCTGTTCTCAGTGTCTGAGGACTGGTCGGTACACAAGCCCCCCAGTCTCAAGCTGTTAACTTGTTTAGCGAAGAGAATAAGTCATCTATTCGGACGACCTACGTGGCTCTGAGTGAAAGGACATGAGCAGTGCGTTCAAGGGACGTCTCACCATACTTTCTTAATCTGTGGACACGTGGCTAGATCAATGGCTAGGGCTTCTTAACGTTTGCGCTCCCTTGCCTACGTTAAACCCCTTCAAAACCCCGCGCTTTTGCACTGTTCCATCACTTTCACTCAAACTCTCTTGCGATCTTGGTCTTCCCTCGAACGCTACCGCTCACACTTCAACTCTTGCAACCCTTCGTCTTCATTTGCTTAAAGGTATGATTTTTACCCCTTGGCCTGCCTTTATTTCATGATTCTGCTACCCATTACATGCTATAGCTGCTTTAGGACTATTTTTGATATTAGCACTTTAGGGTTTCTGTTCTTCTGCTCTATTTGCGTTCTTCATCATTGAGTCTTTGTCCACCATTTGAAACACACCATTGCTTTCTTCTAAACCCTTGTTTTCCCTCCTCTTGCCTCTCATTTTTTTTTAGATTCGAGATAACAAGAACAAAAACTACTTCCAATCCTCCTCCCTCAGTTGACTACAGGGCCCTCTACCGCTGGGCCCCTAAGGAACTCCTTGTTGAGACCTCAAAACTGACCACCTGTGAAGACTTGAGGAAACACAAGGATGATGAGAACGAGGTCAAAGGGTGCATATTTGGCAGGGAGTGCAACGCATATGTCTCGGTTCGACCTTGCACAGAGGGCAAACCAGTATGCGCTGACGATAGTTCCAACTACAGGGAGCCCTTCTTCTTCCTCTACGCCACCCTCTTCATGTAAGGACCTGTAAAATTTAAATTGGAATAAAAAGGGATATTTTTTAAATGAATTCTAAGTATGTTTTTATTTAAAATAAAAAAAGAAAGGAAAGTGTAGTTTAGAAGACTATGAGATCGCCTGGTTAGTACATGATCGCCTGTCGCCTAGGTTAACGTGATCGCTAGTCGCCTATGGTGTACATGATCGCCGAAAGTGCACTCAGTATGTGGTCAGGATACTGGATGAACCAGAGTGGGTTCCAAAAACCACGCGTATCGAGGTGTGGGTTAAGCCTTAGATACGCTGTGCATGCGAAGCTCTATGCTTGAGCATAAGAAATCGCCCTTAGTGTTGCATGCATGGGCGCACGAGGAGTAGTGCTGACCTACTCTTGGAAATGTGAAGCTACCGACGTCACCAAGTCATGTGGAGATGATACCTTGGACGTAACATAGTGGGATGAAGAACCTTCAGCAAGGCGTGGCGATGTGTCGTCGGGCATCGCTGGGCGCGAGGCATGCGGGCATCGCCAGGGCGCGAGACCTGCGGGCATCGCCGGGCGCGAGGCATGCGGGCATCGCCAGGGCGCGAGACCTGCGGGCATCGCCGGGCGCGAGGCATGCGGCCATCGCCGGGCGCGAGGCATACGGGCATCGCCAGGGCGCGAGACTTGCGGGCATCGCCAGGGCGCGAGGCATGCGGTCATCGCCAGGGCGAGACATCGGTCGTCTCCCAGGGAGAGACATCGGTCGTCCGCTAGGATGAGGCATCGGTGGATAGTCATCGCGCGAGAGGTCATCGGTGGAAGGTTATCGCGCGATGTCGAGTTTCACACAGATAAGGTGGGACCCAGGCTCTCAGCATCAGACATACTGCACGCGCGGCACGTAGACAAAAAGGGTGGTTCAGAATAGTGACATCATAGTGTTGGTCTGCGCAGAGGCACGCGTAGTCGTACTGTTCAGGGAAGCGTACACGCAAACTTCCCTGCAGAGTGGGTGGTGGCAGCGGCTTTTGTGGACAAGTTGGTTTAAGATTCAAAAACCCACTTCTGAGAGGCAAAGAACGGTGCAGTGGTTCAAGAGTGAAAGAGTGAGTTTACCTTCAACCTTCTCTTTTCTCTCCTTCGCGCTGCGATTCAGGCATCCTCAAGCACCAGTACGACGAGCGACGACTACCCTTGGAGCACCTGGGAGGTTCTCTGCAAGTTCTACAAACCAGACGCTAAAACAGAGCTAAGGCATCTTTAAGCTTCGGTGGGTTTTGGAGCTCTTGGTGTTTTGCGCAAGTCCAGGTAAGGGAAGCTAGCCTTATTTCCAACAAAAACCTTATATTAGATGATTGAGATGATGGGGCGACGTGGTCGCCGGTTTTTCAACTGTTATTGCATAATCCCCTATTTTTGGATGAGATCGCCGCTTTTGGCGTTGTTTTTCGAACTCCCCTGTTTTTGTGTTGTTTTGAAACTGTTTGAGTGGTCGCCGGAAGGAGATCGCCCGGTTCTGTTTCTGTTAGGCGATCACCCTTTTTCTGTTGTCTGACAGGAGATCGCCCTTTTCTGATAGGAGATCGCCTGTTTGTCTTTTTGCTGTATTTTGTTTAAGTTTTGGAAATTGACCGATTATGTATTAAACTCCCTGTGAGGAGAAACTTCATTACATATATATAATTATGTTCACTTCAATATATTTGTTTACCTTTATTTTATTATATAAATATGAAAAGAATTTGGCGGGATGTTACACTTCAAGTGGGTCAAGCTTTGCTTGCCCTTCACTGGGTTCGAGCAAGCCCTGCTGACCGAACTCAACGTGGCGCCTGCCCAGGTGCACCCCAACAGCTGGGCCTTCGTGAGGGCCTTCGCCATATTATGCAACCACCTAGGGTGCCCTCCTTCCATGGACATCTTCCTCCACTTCTTCGAAGTGAAGAGCCCCGGGAAGAGGCTTTGGGTAAGCCTCAACGGGGTGGCGGGAAGAGTCCTCCTAACTCTCTTCCAGCAATCCTACAAGGGCTTCAAAGGGAAGTTCTTTAGGGTTTGCTGCAGTTCCTATGACCCCACCTTGCTCGATGGGTTTCCCCTGTATAGAGTTGAAAAGCTGAAGTTTAAGAAACCCCTGGGTCTAGAGGACATGGCCCCCTTTGACCGCGAGCTGTTCCATCTTCTCTCCAGCTGGGGAGTACTGTTTAACACTGCCCAACTGATTAGTCATGAGTACGACGCCGAAACCCTCAACATCTATATTGGTACTTACTTTTCATTCCTTTAACTATCTTTACCCTTGCATATATTGAATAATGTTGTGTGTTGCACTGTAGATTGTGAAAATATCCTCTCATACTTGTTATTTGTCGCAGATATGGTGCTTGATGCTAAGAAGAAGAAGAGACTGGCTAATCTGCTAAGTTGTCGCGCGTGGCAGATGGCTCAGGCCCTGCCGGTCCATTTTCCCCTGCTGCTACTGCCCAAGGCCCCATCCCTGATGACAAACAAAAGAGGGCAGTGGCTGTAGTCCTCTCAGAAGACGAGGTTATTGACACAGGCCTCTTGTTCAAGAGGGCTCGGGTGGGGGTTGCTGCGGTGACCTCTTCTGCTACCGAGTTGCAACCCCTATCCTTTAGGGAGCACCCCCCCAGCGCCTCCTCTCCTCCTGAGCAACTCCTTGCAATTGAATATGGTGAGGAGAATGCTCGAAGAGATGATTAAGCGCCTCCTGCTCCCGAGCTTCCCACAATACTCCAACATGCCCTCAGACGCCTTCTAGCTAAAGAGGTGCTGGAGGCCTTGGACGGGGGTTCACTAAGAGACCAAATGAGTCAAAGCCTTGGTGAATTCCTCGCTACCTCCAGCGTCTTACTGAATCAAGTAGAGGCAGAGGCGGGGTTGAGAGAGGAAGTGGCCAAGTTGAAGAAAGAGTTGGCCCTCCAATTCCAAGTGGCCACCAAGCGCGAGACTGCCATGAATCAGGAGTTGAGCAGTCTCTACCAATCTAAGAAGGAGGCCAAGAGACTTCTCTTCGACAAGGGGTAGGAGGCCCTCTAGCTTGAGGCCAAAATCCTTCCCCTCCGCAACAAGGTCATCGACCTGGAAGAACAGCTGGAGGGGGCCCAAGCGAAAGTGGCCAAGCTAGAGGAGAGGGCCACTAACCAAGAGGTTTAGTTGGGTAAAGTGGAGGAGGAGCTTGCCCAACGAACCGAACTACTCAAGATGACAGAGGCGGAGCTAACTGAAGATGACGTTGACGCCTATGGGGAAGGGTTTGGTGATGCCCTTGCTCAGGTTGCCTTCGCGCATCCTGAGATGGACCTCTCATCTTTCTCTGTATTAATGCAGGTTATCGACAGACAAATCGTCCCCAAATAGGTCTCTTGAGTAGTTGTAATATATAGCTAGACTTCTTGTAACTGCACCTTCATATTATAATACTGAATTTGAACTAAATTTGAACTTGTAAATATCTTGTGAATGATTTGCCACAATTGCTTTGACTTTTTACTTCTTTATCTTGCACGTTTTATTGCTTTCTCGCGCAACCTTTGTTTTTGATTTGATAGCTCCTCGACTTAGCTTCATCCCTCAGGTAGTACACTCAAGTTTACTTGGTTAACGCACTGATAAGAGGACCATCCTGATGGAATAGGACCACAATGGGTGAAACAAGCCTTCCTTGTTGAGGGTGCTCCATGGGTTATACTGGTAATCACATCGATTCTTCATTATTGTCCATTATTGGTGTTCTCACCCAAGGGGAAAGTGATGTGAGTTGATTTTATGATATTTCATTTTTATGGTGACACTTTACTTAGGATTGAATTTTATGAGACAAGTATGGTGAGAACCTAAGGAAAATCCCCACTGGACATTAACTTAACCAAGTGGTTAAGTAGATGTGAAGGTTCATTTCACAAAGGCAAAAGGAGAAGACATGGATTAAGGTGATTATGATGCAAAACCGAAACTTAGAATTTAGAAAGGAGAAAAGGAATGCATCAATGGTGTACAAGCCATTCCAAATGATGCTTCCAACTCACAAAGGAGTCTCCAAAACCAAGAACAAGATTAAAGAAAAAAAGAAACTAAGACATTAAATTGGAATGGAATAATGGAAGAGATGATGAAAGAAAGAACTTATGGAGGTTGAGCAATGGCGAATCACGCCACTTGATAGGATGGAACCACCAAGATAAGTGAAGGGAGGCCGCCACTTGAGAGCTTCAACACTCCAAGATAAGACCAAGGGAGGTGGAATTTCACTCACTCACAAATCACACAAAAATTGTGTATAGTTTCTTTACTCTAATTTTCAACTTGTGAATACATGAGGTAGGCCTCCCTATTCATAGATTTAGGAGCCTTGGAAAGCAAGCTTAAAGGGTAGAATGGGAAAAGGGAAAAAAATGGGCAGCCATAGGGTTTGACTAAGTCAATCTCGTATTCTAGGCTTATCCTTCTAGAAACTAGGTCAAAATGCCTTCAAATGGGCTAGGAACAAGCTAGAATGCTACCTGTTCCTGCCGGTTGACTCTCCCGTCAGTTGACTTCTACGATCGCTTGCACCTTCTCTCTCTCCCCTTGGTTTGAACAACTGAACCTGCAAAGAAAGAAAGATAGGCACCTTAGCAGTCGTTTGCACTCCGACGCTCAAGTCAAGATTAGGGCAAGAAACACCAATGTATAGCAAAGAGTTCTAGTCTCAAATGCTGCTTACCTTTGGGAATGCTTTGCTACCTGTTTTATAGCCCTTCTAGGGTTCTTGCCGCGCCTATCCTTGTGTCCCTATGTTGCCTCTTAGCAAATTTAGGGTTACCTTTCTGGGACTCCATCATACAATTTCCCTGCGTGTCTCGCGGCAGCCTTCCATTCTTGGAGTGCAACTCTCGTGGCAACCTTCCTTTCTTGGAGTGATTAACTTAAGCTTGGGCGCTAGGACATACACTGTAACTCTAGCACTGCACGACCAAATCTTCTGTCTTAAATTAATACTCACGTGCCTTTTATGTGTTTCTTCCTTTTAAGGACAGATCCTCTATGCCAAAATCTTACGTCACATAGAAACCCTGCCTGTGTGACATTTCCATGAACCTGATTTATATTCTTACACGTGTGATTCTGTGGGCCCCTCTATGGGTCCCATCGTGCCGACCTCTCCTTTGCCGACCTCTCGCTTAGTGGCCTATGTCCGAGGTCTGGCCATTACACAAGCCCCCCAGGCTCGAGCTGGGACTTGTTCCAGCGAAGAGCCTTACAACTCGCTCGGTCGACCTCTGCAACACGGGCCCACGCGTCCTTGTTACAGTCCTGAGTGATTTGACGCGTGCTGTACCGAGAAGTGACACTTTCGCGCGTTACTTCCTTGCTTTCTACGCTCTCTATTGTTTCATTCCCTCTCATTTCTTCATTTCAAAGTTTATCCTCTGCGAACTGTTCTTCGAGTGCCTATCACTCCTCTCAAACTTCAACCTTTCATCCCTTCATTAATCAAAGGTACGTTCTTTTGGCCTCCTATACCTTCATTTTGTTACTACGACGTTCTTTGTTTGCCTGTAACTGTCTAGGATTGCCTTTTAGATTATCCTATTCATTTTGCTTTTGCCCTACCTTACTGTTCTACCACGTTTCCTAGAACGCACTATCCTTTCTGATGTGAGTTGATTTTATGATTTAGCATTTTATGGTGGCACTTTAATTAGGATTGAGATTTTAGGATGATTAAGGTGAGAACCTAAGGAAAATCCCCACTGGACATTAACTTAACCAAGTGGTTAAGTAGATGTGAAGGTTCATTTCACAAAGGTAAAAGGAAAACACAATTATAAGGTGATGATGATGACAAGTTATGGTTTGGAATTACATAAGGAAAACAAGAGCAACATATAAAAACCGAATAGACATAATGAAGCAAAATAAGAACATGTTTATGAATAGATGGAATGATAATGGAAGGAAAAGATGAAGGAAAAGGAAGCTTAGGAGGATGAAGCTAGAGAAGGATCACGCCACTTGGATGGTGGTTTGCTCCAAGATGAGTGAGGAATGCCGCCACTTGAGAGCTCTCTAATTCTCACAAGATAAGACAATGGTGTAAGGAGACAAAGCTCACAAACTCTAACACAAATTGTGTATAGTAACTTTACTCTAAATTCAACATGTAAATACATGAGGTAGGCCTCCCTATTTATAGATTTAGAAGCCTTGGAAAACAAGCTTAAAGGGTAGAATGGGAAAAGGAAAAAAGTGGGCAGCCATAGGGTTTGACTAAGTCAATCCCGTATTCTTGGCTTATCCTTCTAGAAATTAGGTCAAAATGCCTTCAAATGGGCTAAGAACAAGCAAGAATGCTACCCACACCCCTTACTATGCTAAAGGCACTTTATTCTACCTTATTTCTACTATTTGGACCCCTCATTAGAGCCCAATTTATTTACAACATTTTTCTAAATATTAAAGAAGACTAATAGGAAGAACTTCAAATGTTTTGGCCCTTGTCCATTCCTCCTATGAATGAAGTCTTTATTTGCTTGTTGAGATGATCCTTCAAGTTTAGCATCCTTGGTCATCTTAATGTGGTTGTGGCTTGCATCACTTTCCCTCTTTCTGAGTTTCTCCTTCTTTTTGTTGTCTTCCCTTGTGTTTTAGTCTTTGAAATGGACCAGCCTTCCTCCTCCCATTCGGGGTCTGAATCGGACTCCCCCCAATCTCCTGCCCATCAAGTAGTTCTAGGGCTCCACTTAGACTACTATAAACTCCTGTACCCCTGGGCCGCTGAAGGGCTTATCAAGGAATCCTCTGATTTTACTACCTCTGAGTCCATCGTCACCTACAGGAACACTGAGGTACGAAGCAAAAGCAGTCACGCTAATCGCGTCTTTGGGAAAGACCACGATAAGCACGTTGGGGTAGTCCCTTGCATCGCGGGCGAACCTATGTGTTGCGACGAGACCTCGGGGCAAGAGGCCCCCTTATGTTTTATTTATTCCATTGTCTTCAAAAGGGTCTGCCTTCGCTTACCCCTCAGTGGCTTCAAGAGGGCGCTGCTGACGGAGATGAACGTGGCCTCAGCCCAACTTCACCCAAATGGCTGGGCCTTCGTGCACGCCTACGCCATCCTCTGCAACTACTTTGGGCGGCTACCCTCAGTAGACTCCTTCTTATACTATTTTGAAGCCAAGAGCCCTGGGAAGAATCTCTAGGTCAGCATAAACGGGATTGCTGGGAGAGCCCTCCTGACCCTCTTCCAGCAATCCTACAAGGGATTCAAAGGCAAGTTCCTGAAGATCCGCTGCATCCCCACTGACCCTACCCTCCTGGACGGGTTCCCGCTCTACTGGGTGGAGAAGCCTAATCTGGCCAAACCCAGGGCCCTAACGGACTTGCACCCGCAGGATAGGGAGGTGTGTGAATTTCTGTCTAGCCTCGAGGCAGTGTTCAACACTGCCAAACTCATCCAACATGAGTACCTGCCTAAGAGCTTGCGGAGGTGCATAGGTAGGGCCCTAGGCCATCTTCTTTGTAACTCTTCATTTTCTCTTAACTACTTTTATTTGATGTAGTTTCTTCTGTTATATTGCTTGCAGTCATTGTCTTGATTTCGTGTCTGTTGCAGAGATGACGATCGGGGCCGAGCGAAGAAGACAATTGGTTGCGCGTGCCCTGAAAAAGAATAGCGGCACTGGCTCATCCCAATCTGTCCAGGAGGAAGCCCATCCTTCAACTGACGACATGGCCCTTGATGCCGCACCCCTGGCCACCGTAGCCGCCGCATTAACCATCGCTCTTCCCCAGATTGCGGCTGCTAAGGCTGCTCCCTCGGACGACAAGGGGACCTCCTCCGACCTAGTGTTCAAACAAAGACGCACACAAGACACCGTGGCAGTTCCCTCATCTGGTTCAGAGGGAGAAGGTCCTCGGGCCCCCTTGGGCGTTTCCTCCTCCCCTCGCGTCGCCATGGAGCAGGGAGAAAGCGTCCCGGCGGAAGGGCAGCTGAGCCCCCCTACCTCCCTGGCGCCATTTCTGCAGTGCACCTTGAAATCCTCCCAAGAGATCGAGGAGGTGGAGAACCTGGAGGTAGGGCCGTTAATGGACCAGGTGGCCCGGGGCTTTGGCAAGGCTCTTGGGAGTGCCAACCTTCTTTTCACAAAAATCATGAAGGCACACCAGGAAGCCGAGCACTGGGCAGCAGCTGCTGTGGGGGCAGAACGTCGCATCACGAGCCTCACCTTAGAGGTGGCCGAGTTGCGAAAGTCAGACAAAGAGGTCAGGGACCTCCTGTTCTCTAAGTCTCAGGAGGCCCTGCGAGCCCACGCAAAGTGTAACAACTTTTACATGGCCGTGGAGGACCTGAAGGGTGAGGCGAGTCGCCAAGAGGAAGCCATTGCAGATCTGAAGGAAGAACTAGCGCGGCGTGATGACGACCTGGCCCAGCGGGACGTTGAGCTGGTCAGGGTGAAGGAGGAGGCAGCAGAGCTGAAGGCGGAGATGGCCCGAAAGGAGGAGCGTTACCAGAAGTCCATGGAGGAGCTTAGCGACGAGGCAGCTGAAGCCTATAGCGCTGGGTTTGGTGATGCCATGGCCCAGGTTGCCTGCGCGCATCCGGGGGTGGACCTCTCCCAAATCGGCTTAGACAAAGTCATCCGAGATGGGCAGCTGGTGGATGCTCCTGTTGACCCTTGAGCCCTCCCTTCTCTTTCCTTTTGTTTTGCTCAAAACAGCCTCTTTGTAATATTTGCACATTTTAACTTAATGAATTTATACTTCTGCACCTTCGTCTTCTTTTGCTAACTTTATGTCTTTATGCATGGCTAAACACTTCAACTTACGGTGCACTTAGCATTCCTCTCACCTTCTATTCTTACCTCCTGGGTTTCTTCATCTATGTATGTTTCTTTGATAACGGTTTTTTTTTTCTCTGCCGACCTCGACTGTTGGGCCAAGGGAGACCTCTTTCTATGTCGACCTCAACTGATAGGCCAAGGAAGGCCTCCTCTGTCGCCCTGGACTGATGGGTCGAGGAAGGCCTCCTTCTTGTCTTACTTCCTGCTGTGCAAACTGAAAACTTCCTCCTGTTTTTGACCCTGAAGAGATCAAAGGAAAGGCCTAGGGAAAGGATTGTTGTGAACCATACTATTCTTCTCCTTTCTTTATCAAGGTAGAAGAGGCTCATTTAACTTCCCTCGACCTCACTGTTAAAAGTCGAGGGCGAGCTCTAACTTACCTCATCCTTGCTATCAAAGGGAGAGGACTTTAACTGCGAACCATACTATTCTTCTCCTTTCTTTAACAAGGTAGAAGAGGTTCCTTTAACTTCCCTAGACCTCGCTGTATAAAGTCGAGGACGAGGTCTCTAACTTGCCTCATCCTTGCTATCAGAGGGAGAGGACTTTCACTGCGAACCATACTATTCTTCTCCTTTCTTTAACAAGGTCGAAGAGGTTCATTTAACTGTTTGACACAAATATATATTTAATTCTTTTTCTTTCTTTTATTGGGTGACCTCGTTAAAAAACCCTGCAGGGAAAAAGAGTGTCCCTTTAACTGAATGATACAATTGCGTTCAAATACAACTTTATTAACTGAAATAAAACTTGAGGTTGGCTCCATTCCATGTGTGTGGAATCGGGCCGCCTTCTAACATTTCCAACCTGTATGTCCCGTTTCCCAGGGCCTCCGTTACTCGAAACGGGCCTGTCCATTTGGGGGATAGTTTGTTTTCTAATGGTAGGAGTGGGTCTTTCGCATTACCAGATCGGCGACTTGGAACTGCCAAGGTCTCAACTTCGACCTGTACTGGCGTTCTACTCCCCTTTTTAACGCTTCAGACTTAACACAGGCCTCCTCCCTGACCTCGTCTAGTAAGTCTAGACTCACCCTCCTTTCTTCGTTTGATTCTTCTGCCACAAAATTCTGGAATCGAGGTGAGCTTTCTTGTATCTCTACCGGAATCATGGCATCTAACCCGTATACAAGGCTGAAGGGGGTCTCTTTAGTGGTGGATTGTGGGGTGGTGTGATATGCTCACACAATCCTGGAGACCTCCTCCGCCCAAGTCCCTTTAGCCTTCTCAAGCCTCCTCTTCAGGCCTCTGAGTAGGACCCTGTTGGCCGACTCGACCTGCCCATTTGTCTGGGGGTGCTCGACTGACACGAACACCTGTTTGATGCCGAGCTCTGGGCACAACTTTCCCAATTGTTGACTTGCAAACTGGGTACCATTATCAGATACTAGACGCCTCGGGACTCCAAAACGACAGACAATATTGTTCCAAACAAAATGTGGGACCTTATGCCCCGTAATGTGTTCCACTGGTTCAGCTTCGATCCATTTGGTGAAGTTTTCTATGGCCACCACCAGATATTTCATCTGTCTGATCGCGAGTGGGAAAGGTCCCAGGATGTCGATCCCCCACGTGTGGAAAGGCCACGGGCTATAGAGGGATCTCAGCTCTTCTGGTGGCGCGTGATGCCAGTCTGCGTGCTCTTGACACTTCTTACACCTCTGTGCGTACCTTATGCAGTCTTCTCTCATTGTGGGCTAATAATACCCTGCACGGATGGCCTTGGCTGCTAGGGCTCATCCCCCGACGTGGCTTCCGCATATTCCTTCATGAAGCTTTGCTATTATGCGAGTACACTGTGTCCCACTTACGCATATCAAAAGAGGATGAGAATAGCCATGTCTGAATAGGTTTCCGTCAATCAATGTGTAGCGAGGTGCATTCTTCTTCACAACTCTTGCTTCCGCCGGGTCTAATGGAAGTGTCTCGTCTGCTAGCTAACGTTGATAAGGCGTCATCCAAGTCTCTCCTTCTTCCACAGAGCAAACTTGCGACGACATTTCAACTGGCAGGCCATAGGAATTTATGCGAGGTGCTTTCAACATTTCTTGAGTCAGCGACCTTTGACTCCTTCCTCCTTCATGCACAACGTTTACCATTTGTACATCAGCAGGCTCTCCGCGGCTGTCCAAGGTGCTCTTAAGGTTTCCTATATTACTGTCCTCTGTCTGCCCCCCTTGCTTGAGCTGGCGAGTTTTGCTAACAAGTCAGCTCTAGCATTTTGCTCCCGTGGTACATGTAGCAGCTCGAACTCTAGAAATGTGCCTTTCAATAACTGTACGTAGCTGAGATAAGCAGCCAACTGTGGATCCTTGGCTTGGTACTCTCCAGTGACCTGTCCTGTGACCAAGAGCGAGTCACTTTTTGCCAACAGGCGTCCCGCACCCATTTCTTTTGCGAACAACATTCCCGCTATCAAGGCTTCGTACTCCGCCTGGTTGTTGCTGGCTTTGAAGGCGAAACGCAGAGCCTGTTCTATCAAGACACCATCTGGACCTCTCGTATGACCCCGGCGCCGCTGCCTTGCAGGTTGGACGAACCGTCAATCGAAAGGACCCATTTAAATCCTGTCTCACTCTGAGGTGGAGCTGTCGAGGTGAGCTCGGCTACAAAGTCAGCGTAAACCTGACCCTTGATGGGGCCCTTGGGTTCGTATTGAATGTGGAACTCAGACAGCTCTACTGCCCAACGAACCATGCGTCCTATTACGTCAGGCTTTTGCAGGACCTTGTGGATGGGGAGGTCTGTCATTATTATTATAGTAAAACTATGAAAGTAATGACGCAATCTTCTTGACGAAAATACCACTGCTAGGGCCGCCTTTTCGATGGCCTGGAACCGTACCTCAGGCCCCTGTAGGACCTTGCTGACAAAATAGATAGCCCTTTGTACCTGTTCCTAGTCCTAGACGAGGATCGAGCTGATTGCTCGATCTGTGATTGCGAAGTAGAGGCGAAGTGGAATGCTTGACACCGGCTTACACAACACCGGAGGGCTAGCTAGGTACTCCTTTAATTTGAGAAAGGCCTCCTCGCATTCGCTGGTACACGAAAATCTGTTGTTTCGCTTGAGGCACTAGAAGTAAGGATACCCCTTTTCTCCTCCTGCAGAGACGAAACGTGAGAGGGCGGCCATCCGATCTGCCAGTTGTTGGACTTCCTTGACTGTGGCCGGGCTCCTCATTGCCATGATGGCTGTGCACTTCTCTAGATTGGCCTCTATACCTCGCTCTGTTAGTAAGAACCCTAGAAACTTCCCTGCCTCCACCCCGAACACGCATTTCTCAGGATTCAACTTTAAATTGTACCTGGTGATGGTACAGAAGAGTTCCTCCAAATCGGTCAGATGCTAACTCCTTTCCCGGGATGTAACCACCATGTCATCTACATACGCCTGGATGTTTCGACCCAACATTGGGGCAAGTATGCGGTCCATCAACCTTTGGTACGTCGCCCCTGAGTTCTTCAATCCAAAGGGCATTACCTTGTAGCAATAGCTGGACAGTTCTGTCATGAATGCTGTTTTCTCCTCGTCACGGGGGTGCATCCGTATCTGGTTATACCCCGAGAAGGTGTCTAGAAAGCTGAGTAGCTTACAGCCTGACGCGTTGTCGACCAAAGAGTCGATGCTGGGTAGAGGGTACGAGTCCTTGGGACAGGCTTTATTGAGGTCCGTGAAGTCCACACACATTCTCCACTTGCCGCTTGCCTTCTTTACTAGTACCACATTGGCCAGCCACTCAGGGTACTGAATTTCCCTGATGTGGCCCGCCTTTAGCAGTTTCTGGGTCTCCTCTCTAATAACCTCTCGTCTTTCTTCATTAAACTTCCAACGTCTCTTGTGAACTAGACGGACCTGGGGGTCCAAAGTTAGGTGGTGGCATAGGAAGTCGGGATCAATCCCTGGCATGTCGGCTGCAGACCATGAGAAGGAGCTCAGGTGTCGTGACAGAATAGTTGCTATCTGGTCCTGATCCTCCTGGCTCAAAGCCTTGCCGAGCTTGAAGGTCTTACCCTTGATCACCCGTTCCAGCACCTCTCCTGCGGGCTCTGATCTTCTGTCAGGGGCGACCTCTTCCGAGTCTGAGTGCCCCCAGCGGGTGAGTGGAAAGTTACTGAGCATACCCCCCTCTTTGTTTTGAGGTTGTTTTCGTAACACTTCCTGGCTGTTTTCTAGTCAGATTTGATGGTGATGACTGTACCGACCAGTCCTCAGACACCGAGAACACATAGTAAAGGGTGAACCACGTCAGCTGGGTCCCGCAGTATGGGCCAAAGCCACGTGGAATGGACCCCGCATGCAGTTTGGATTAGCGGGTGATTAGTCATCAGTGTGTCCCCACAGAGAAGGGTGATTAGTCATCAGCGTGTCCCCACAGAGAAGGGTGATTACCAGAAGGGACTGATGTGTCCTCGTCGCACCGCAGGCTGATCAGTCCTCGGCAACAGAGTGTGACGAGGTGACATCGAACTTGGGTGATTTGAACAACACAACCAAAATAGCTAAGGTTGGTTCCCAGAGTGGGCCAATGACCAGCTAAATACCCAGAAGTAGGGAGAGGCCTGAATCACGAAGAGCTTATGCGTGTGGCAGGGAAAGCACAATTAGGTGCAGAGTCCTGAGGGGTCGAGTACTCATCAGAACTAGGGTTTCCCAGTAAAGGCTACATACATGGCACGTGAACAGTAAGGACACTCCCTGAACAGGTGGCCCTAGAGACTAGGTGCACGAGGAGGCATCCAGGTGGTCATCCTGTAATGTTTGCACTCCAAAAAAGGAAACCTTATGTGCTAGATTACCCTAAAACTGGGTGATAGCGGCGCAAGGGTATTCCAGTAAACCCTGAATATGGCTAGCAGCGTAGTGAACCCTAATTAGGGCTAGCGGCGCAGTAAACCCTAGACTATATAAGGGACAGTAAAATACTTCACAAAGGTACACAGTTTCTAAACCTAAACACAGAGAGACTCAATACACTTGGTGTTTTTTGCCCCATCTTGACTTGAGCGTCGGAGTGCAAACGGCCTCTAGGGCGCCCCTTTCTCTTTTGCAGGTGCAGATTGCTTCGAAAGAACCAAGCATTTATCAAGGTGAGGAAGGAGGCGTGTGAGTGTCGTAGAGTCAACCGACAGGAGAGTCAACCGACAAGAACATTTGGCGCCCACCATGGGGCCGAAATAAAACAAGGTCCCATACACGAGAGTGAGAGTAGAAACCACGGAGATGAGGAATACCAGACAGGGACTCGTTCCACCAAATGGAAGTGAGAGCGTCACCATGCAACAACTCATGGAGACGATGCGCGCTCTCCAGGAGACGGTAGCAGAGTCTAGAGCGCAACAGGTGCGTCTGCAGGAGGACCTGGCTGCCTCCCAGGCCAAGAACGAGGAGTTGTACAGAGCAAATGAGGAGCTACACTTGAACCTGCACCACATGCAGCAAGCTAAAGACCGTGGAGGAGAGGATCGGGCTCCACCAACGCCCCCAAGAGCTT
This sequence comes from Phaseolus lunatus, assembly GCA_013389735.1. Lineage (NCBI taxonomy): Eukaryota > Viridiplantae > Streptophyta > Magnoliopsida > Fabales > Fabaceae > Phaseolus > Phaseolus lunatus. The sequence continues at coordinate 28,997,122 of CM023864.1, read as the reverse complement.
TCCCCATGCCTTTCTCCCAGGCAATCATGGATACAGTGGTCCCAGCCACCTTTGTGAGCCCAAGACCGTATTCACCGGGAAAGAGGATCCTGAGGCACATCTCACTGCCTTCCACACGTAGATAATGCTGTCAGGTGGATCTGACGCGGTGCACTGTAAGCTGTTCATGACCACGTTGACAGGAACGGCGTTGGAATGGTTTGTGAGCTTGCCCGAGGGACATATCACGTCTTTCGCGCAATTCTCCATGCTGTTCAGGGAGCAGTATCTTGTTAACAGGGCCCCTCCACCAGTGTCTTATGATCTTTTTGATGTAAGGCAGCATCAGAGGGAGTCCCTTAGAGATTACCTCAACAGGTTTGGGGCAATGGTGGTAAGGTTGCACACCAAAGACGAAGATATGGTGGTGCATGCCTTCAGGAAGGGAGTCCTGCCAGGGCCTTTTAGCGAGTCCCTGATACGAAATCGCCCCAAGACCTTCGGCGACATTAACTGTCGTGCAGTTGCACACATTGTCGCCGAGGGAGAGCTCAATAAGAAATGAGAAAGCGCAGTCTCATCAAGGCCCCGAGTGCCTAGTCGACCTTAACCCCTGCGGGTGCACGAGGCGACCACAGAAAAGAAGGCTTAAGGAAAACAGAAGCCCTATGAGCCCTGAAAGCCCCAAACTAGGGCACGCGCCATGGATGATGTGCCCCCTAGGCATGAATTCCTGGTGGAGCTGAAGGAGCTGATCGCCATTCCTAATGTGGCGGAAAGGTTGAAGATGCCCCCAAAGACTGATAAGTGATTGGGGCCAAACAAGAACGCCTGGTGCGAGTTCCATCAGGCCTTCGGTCACCCCATTCGCAACTGTCTGGCCTTAGGCCATCAGTTGGACGAGTTGGTAAAGAGTGGGTTCTTGAGTGACTACCTGAAGGAGGCACAAGGGGGCGAGGCGATAGTGGTACCGAGGGCCGATCAGGGGCATGAAGTGCCCATACATGGCGAGATCCACACCATCGCGGGTGGGTTCTCAGGAGGAGGGTGCACCTCATCGCAACGCAAAAAGTATGCGTGTTCGGTGATGGCAGTGGAGGCATGCGAGGAAGATCACTTCCCAGACATCGACCTCATCTTCACAAAGGCGGATCGCCGAAACGTTGTCCCTCACGACAATGATCCGGTGGTGATATCGGTTGTCACTGCGGGACGCAGGGTGCATCGAGTGCTAGTGGATCAAGGAAGTTCGGCCGATGTGATGTTCTGGTCGATATTCAACAAGTTGCAGTTGTCTCCTGATCAGCTGCGGCCCTACGTCGGCTGCTTGTATGGGTTCGCAGGAGACCAAGTGGAAGTACGAGGATACATCGAGCTGTGACTCCTTCTTCCTTCATGAAAAATGTTTATCATTTGTACATCTGCGGGGTCTCCTGCAACTGTTCAAGGTGCCCTTAAAGTTTCCTGAATTACCATCCTTTGCCTTCCCCCTTTGCCCGAGCTGGCGAGTTTTGCCAACAAGTCTGCTCTGCCATTTTGCTCTCGGGGAACATGGAGCAGCTCGAACTCAAGAAATGTGCCTTTCAATAGTTGTACAAAGCCGAGATAGGCGGCCAACTGCGGATCCTTGGCTTGGTACTCGCCAGTGACCTGTCCTGTGACCAAGAGTGAGTCGCTTTTCGCCAGCAAACATCTCGCGCCCATCTCCTTTGCTAGAAGCATCCCTACTATCAAGGCTTCGTACTTCGCCTGGTTATTACTGGCCTTGAAAGCGAAACGCAGAGCTTGTTCTATTAAGACACCATCTGGCCCTTCTAATATGACCCCGGCGCTGCTGCTTTGCAGGTTGCATGAGCCATCAACTGAAAGGACCCATTTAAATCCTGTCTCTCTCTGGGATGGAGCTGTCGAGGTGAGCTCGGCCACAAAATTAGCATAAACCTGACCCTTGATGGGGCCCCTTGGTTCATACTGTATCTCGAATTCAGATAGCTCTACTGCCCAACGAACCATGCGTCCTGCTACATCAAGCTTCTATAGGACTTTGCGGATGGGGAGGTCTGTCATTACTATGATAGTAAAGCTGTGGAAGTAAGGACGCAACCTTCTTGACGAGAATACACACAGCCAGAGCTTCCTTTTCAATTGCCTGGTATCGCACCTCAGGTCCCGATAGGACCTTACTAACAAAATAGATGGGCCTTTGCACTTGCTCCTGGTCCTGGACGAGGACCGAGCTGATTGCTCGATCTGTGATGGCAAAGTAGAGACGAAGTGGAATGCCTGACACCGGTTTACACAGTACTGGTGGGCTAGCTAGGTACTCCTTTAATTTGAGAAAGGCCTCCTCGCATTCGCTGGTCCATGAAAACCTGTTGTTCCGTTTGAGGCATTGGAAGTAAGGATACCCGTTTCTCCTCCTGCAGAGACGAAACGTGAGAGGGCGGCTATCTGACCTGTCAGCTGTTGGACTTCTTTTACCGTGGTCGGTGTAACATCCCTCCAAATTACTTTGAAATAAATATAAAATGAAAGTAAAGGTGACAAATAGATTCTATGAACAAAATATTATATATATGAAATGAAGTTGCTCCTCTTAGGGAGTTTAATACAAATTCGGTCAAATTTTCCAGAAACATAAACAAAATACAGTAAAAAAAAACAAAGCAGGCGATCTCCTATCGGAAGAAACCGATCTCCTATCGGACGAGACCGATCTCCTATCAGAGGAGCCAAAACAGCCGATCACCTATCAAGACAGAAAAAAAACAGGCGATCACCCGATAGAGGCAGAAACAGGCGATCACCCGATAGAGACAGAAAACCGGCGATCTCCTCCTCGGCGATCACTCACTAAGGAGCTCTACTTCCTGGAAGATCATCTGCTCCCGTGTAAAATACACGATCATCACAGTTTTAAGAGAAAACCACAGAACCAAAATACGCAGGGTAAGCTAGATATTTTAAAGAGAGTTTAAATCATGAACATGACAATCAAAGTAAAACAAGTTTCAAAATATCCATGTAAAACGTAGAGTTGCTCATATCATTCACCTGATCGCCCAAAATCACACATTTCACAACATCCACCCATAGTCATTCCATTTCACAATACTGCATCAAGTGTCTATAAAAATTCAATGTTTCTCATTTCACCTGTCAGACTTTCCACTGACTCACCACACAAGACACTTGACACTACTTCCGGATTGACTCGTGCGTTGATTAGACTCAGAGATCTGCACCTGTCATACCACACCACTGTGAAATCCACACAGGGTCGCTGTGAATCCACACAGCATGCGCATATATCATCTCAATGTCAATAGTTCTCCTGGTATGACAGGGTTAATCCATAGGACAGGCGGAGCTCGTTCTTTTTCACACGAGACGCCCATCATATAGACCTCCTTCGACTCTCAACAACTGAGTAACTTCCTCTACGTGATTCCATTACCTCAGCAGAGTCAGGATATCCCCTTAGGAATCACCGATCAATGCACCTACTACAAGATCTTACACGGTATTTTCTTTCCTGAAAATACTATGCCTCGATCCCACATTCACAGCATTCAAGACGTCATACCATGCAAAGGAATATTTCAAATCACAGCAACAAATCATTTCAAGGTTCAGATCTTCGAATATTTCATTTAAATCTCAAGTAGTTTCAAAACAACACCCAAAAACAGAGAGTTCACAAACAACGCCAAAACCGGCGATCTAGTTCAAAAACAGGGTGTTTCGAAGACTGTATATAAAACCGGCGACCACGTCGCCCAAGCACACAAACAGAGCATTTTACGCAGATGAAACAAAAATGGCGACCACGTCGCCCTCACTTCAGCGATAGCTACACTATGGCTTGTATGGAAAAAGAGGTCTAGCTTCCCTTACCTGGACTTGCGCCAAACACCAGGAGCTCCGAAACCCAACGAAGCTTGAACGACGCCTTGGCTCTGTTTTTGCGTCTGGTTGAAGGACTTGCAGAGAACCTCCCAAGTGCTCTAATGGTGGCCGTCGCTCGTCGAACTCTCGTGTGAAGGTGCTAGAATCGCAGCGCGAAGGAGAGAATGGAGGAGAAGGGAGATAAACGCACCCTTTAGCTCTGGAACCACAACAACGTTTCTTTCCTTCTCCCTCAGAAATGGGTTTTTGCATCTTAAGCTGACTTCTCCACAAAAACCGCTGCCACCACCCACTCTGCAGGGAGTTTGCGTGTACGCTTCGCTGAACAGTACACCTAAGCGTGCCTCTGCGCAGGCTAACACTCTGAGGTCACTATTCTGAACCACTCTTTTGTCTACGTGGCGCGCGTGCAGGGCGTTTCATGCTGGGGGTCTGGGTCCCACTTTACTCTGTGTGAAACTCGACGTCGCGCGATAACTTTCCACTGCTGACTCATCCTGGCGAACGACCGATGTCTCCTTCGTCCTGGAAGACGACCAATGTCTTCTTCTGGGAGACGACCGATGTCATCCCTGGCGACGCCCTCATAACTCTCGTGCCCTGGCCACGTCCACATGCATCGTGCCCTGGCGATGCCCGCATGCCTCTCGCGCTCTGACGATGCCTCATGCCTCGCGCGCCCTGGCGACGTCCACACGCCTCGCGCGCCCTGGCGACGTCCGCATACCTCGCGCGCCCTGGCGACGTCCACATACCTCGCGCGCCCTGGCGACGTCCACACGCCTCGCGCGCCCTGGCGACGTCCACACGCCTCGCGCGCCCTGGCGACGTCCACACGCCTCGCGCGCCCTTGCATGCAACACTAAGGGTGATCTCTTTTGCTCAAGCGTAGAGCTTCGCATGCACAGCGTATCTAAGGCTTAACCCACACCTTGATACGCGTGGTTGTTGGAACCCACTCTGGTTGATTCAGTATCTTGACCACATACTACGTGCATTCCCGCCGATCACGTACACTCTAGGCGATTGGCGCTCATGTCTCCTCTAGGCGACAGGCGATTATGTGCCAGAGGAGTCGGAGATCGCCTCCATCTTCAATAACGGCGATCTCGTAGGAGACTTCTTAGCTACACATTTCCTCCTTTACTCTTCTTGATCTACATGTCAGCCAACCGACCTCTACCAGCTGACCCCAGATCTTGGGCGACGTCCGAGGTCCGACTACTACGAAACTTCATTTACCAGCTCTTTGTATTTTAAATAATAACATCTTCTGAAATTATTTAAATATACCACTTTTATTCCAATTCAATTTTACAGGTCCTTACAGTCGGGCTCCTCATTGCCATGATGGCTGCGCATTTCTCTGGGTTGGCCTCTATCCCTCGCTCTGTCAGTAAGAATCCCAGAAACTTTCCTGCTTCCACCCCAAACACGCATTTCTCAGGGTTCAGCTTTAAATTATACTTGGTGATGGTGCTGAAGAGCTCCTTCAAATCAGTCACATGTTGACCCCTTTCCTGAGACGTGACAACCATATCATCTACGTATGCCTGAACGTTTTGACCTATCATTGGGGAGAGAATCCGGTCCATCAATCTCTGATATGTCACCTGTAACATCCCGCCAAAATACTATTCATATTTATATAATGAAAATAAAAGTAACAAATAGATTGAAGTGAATAAAATTATATATATGTAAATAAATTTTCTCCTCACAGGGAGTTTAATACAAATTCGGTCACTTTTCCGTGAAAACGTAAACAAAATACAATACAATAGAAAGACAGGCGATCTCCTGACAGAAAGGGCGATCTCCTATTAGAAGGGCGATCTCCTATCAGAAAGGCGACCTCCTATCAGAAAACAGCAAAAGGGGTGATCGCCTATCGGGAATCGAAAACAGGCGATCTCCTTCCGTCGACCACTCACTGAGGAGCTCTACTTCCTGCAACATCATCTGCTCCCGTGTAAATCATACACGATCATCACAGGTTTAAGAAAAAGGCCGAACACAACACCAAGAAAACACAGGGTAAGCTAGATATTTTAAAGAGAATTTAGATAGGAAACTTTAAAATCAAGATAAAACAATTTTAAGACACTCACGTAAAATCCATCAATTTTCCCATTCATTTCACACACTTCACAATTTCATCAAGTGTTATTTGTTTCACATAAACATTCAAGTGTCTATCAATTTTCAAGAATTCTCTTTCTCACGTTAGACTTCCACTAACTCACCACACATAGACACATACCACACCACTGTAAAGTCCACACAGGACAGCTAGTGAAGTCCACACAGGACAGCAAGTGAAGTCCACACAGGACAGCCAATGAAGTCCACACAGGACAGCTAATTAACATCAATTCACCCAATGCACCATACCACTTAAATTAACGATTCCAATCACAGCAACAATCATTCCACGGTTCTGATTTTCGAATATCACATGTATTTCACATTTAAATCTCAAACAGCTTCAAACAACACCAAAAACAGGGGAGTTCAAAATCTGTATTTAAAACCGGCGATCCCGTCGCCCAAACACATAACAACAGAACATCCTGAAAAAGGGGTTTAAAACCGGCGACCACGTCGCCCAACCACATAGAACAGAGCATTGCGAAAAGAAACATGAAACCGGCGACCACGTCGCCCTCACTTCAGAAACAGCTAATCTATGGCTTGTATTGAAAATGAAGGCTAGCTTCCCTTACCTGGACTTGCGCAAAACACCGAGAGCTCAAAACCCACCGAGCTTGAAGGATGCCTTAGCTCTGTTTTCAGCGCCTGGTTTGTAGAACTTGCAGAGAACCTCTTAGGTGCTCTAAGGGCAAACGTCGCTTGTCGCACTGATGCTTGAGGTTGCCTGAGTCACAACGCAAAGGAGAGAAAAAGGGAGGGAGGGAGTTGCACTCACTCTTTCACTCTTGAGTCACTGCCACGCTCTTTGCCTTCCCGCAGTGGCTTTTGAATTCCAAGCCTACCTGTCCACGTATGCTGCTGCTGCCACTCCTTCTGCAGGAAAGCCTGACAACCACTGCCCTGAACAGTACGACCACTGTTGTCGCTTGTGCATGCCAACCACTGCCCTGAACAGTACGACCACTGTTGTCTCTTGTGCATGCCAACCACTGCCCTGAACAGTACGACCGCGAGTGTCTCCTGCGCATGCCAACATTCTGATGTCACCACTCTGAACCACCCTTTTTGTCTACGTGGCGCGCGTGCAGGACGTTTCATGCTGGGAGTCTGGGTCCCACTTTATCTGTGTGAAGCTCGTCATCGCGCGACAACTTTCCACCGCTGACTCATCCTGGAGAACGACCGATGTCTCCCTCGCTCTGGAAGACGACCGATGTCTCCATCTGGGAGACGACCGATGTCTATCCCTGGCGACGCCCTCATGCCTCGCGCCCTGGCGATGCCCGCATGCCTCTCGCGCCCTGGCGATGCCCGCATGCCTCTCGCGCCCTGGCAATGCCCGCATGCCTCGCGCCCTGGCGATGCCCGCATGCCTCTCGCGCCCTGGCAATGCCCGCATGCCTCGCGCCCTGGCGATGCCCGCATGCCTCTCGCCCGCGCGATGCCTGCATGCCTCGCGCCCTGGCGACGTCCACATGCCTCGCGCCCTGGCGCTCATGTGTAGCAGGCGACCGGCGATCATGTACTACTAGGCGATCTCATAGTCTTCCAAACTACACTTTCCTTCCTTTTTATTTTAAATAAACACATACTTAGAATTTATTTAAAATATACCCTTTTATTCCAATCCAAAAGTACAGGTCCTTACATCACCCTTGCGTTCTTCAATCCAAAGGGCATTACCTTGTAGCAGTAACTGGACAGTTCTGTCGTGAAGGCTGTTTTTTCCTCATCGCGGGGGTGCATCCGTATCTGGTTGTACCCAGAGAAGGTGTTCAGAAAGTTGAGTAGTTTACAGCCCGACGCGTTGTCAACCAAGGAGTCGATGCTAGGCAGAGGGTACGAATCTTTAGGACAGGCCCTATTGAGGTCCGTGAAATGAACACACATTCTCCATTTGTCGCTTGCCTTCTTTACTAGTACATTGTTGGCTAGCCACTCAGGGTACTGAATTTCCCTGATGTGGCCTACCTTCAGTAGTTTCTGGGTCTCCTCCCTTCTTCATTGAACTTCCGACGTCTCTGGCGGACCAGGCAGAACTGGGGGTCCAGAGTGAGGTGGTGGCACAGGATGTCGGGGTCAATCCCTGGCATGTCTGCTGCTGTCCATGCGAAGGAGTCCAGATGTCGTGACAGAAGAGTGGCTATCTAAACCTGATCCTCCTGGCTCAATGTCTTGCCGAGCTTGAAGGTCTTACCTCCGATCACCCGCTCCAACACCTCTCCCGCGGGTTCTGGTATTCGGTCGAGGGCATCCTCTTCCTGGTCCGTGCCCTTCCTAGGGGGTGGCTGGAGCATTACAGAGCATACCCCTCTCTTCGTTTTGAGGCTGTTTTCGTAAGACTTCTGGGCCGTTTTCTAATCAGATTTGATGGTGATAACTATTCCCTCAAGGGAAGGCAGCTTTATCTTCATGTGCCTTGACAAGGGTACCGGTCCCAACCTATTTAAGGCTGGCCTACCCAACAGGATGTTGTAAGCCGAAGGAGCATTGACTATAAGGTATCTAATATCAACAGTGCAAGATCTCTGACCATCTGTGAACGTCGTCCTCAGTTCGATGTGCCCCCTGACCTCTACTTGGTCTCCTGCGAACCCATACAGGTAGCCGTCGTACGACCTCAGCTGATCAGGAGACAACTGTAGCTTCTAGAAGGTGGACCAGAACATCACATCTGCGGAGCTTCCCTGGTCCACGAGGACACGGTGGACCCTCCTACCGACAGTGACCATTGAAATTACGATCGGGTCATTGTCATGTGGTATCACGTCCTGGCGATCTGCCTTTGTGAAGGTCAGGTCGGGTTCTGGGAACTGATCAGCCTCGACCTCCTCCATTGTCAAGACCTCCCTAGCATATCTCCTTCTCCGGGAGGCAGTGCATCCTCCTCATGAGAATCCCCCAACGACGGTGTTGATTTCCCCGTGGATAGGCACCTCGTGCCTTTGATCCCCTGCTAGGGCTGCTATCACCATATCTCCCTGAGAATCCTGCAAGTAAGGTGTCAGGAAACCGTACCTTACCAGATCGTCCAGCTGATATCCCAAGGCGAGGCAATTGCTCAAGGTGTGACCATGAGCCTGGTGGAAGTCACACCACTAGTTTTTGTCAGGGCCCACTTGCTTATCGGACTTTGGGGGAGCCTTCAACCTGCCTGCCACCTCTGGGAGGGCCATGAGCTCCTTGAGCCCAACCCTGAAGCTGTGCCTGGTAGGCTTGGGCCTCTTAGACTCATAGGACACGGACCTCGCCTTCTTCTCCACGGCGGTAGCGTGCACCCTTGGGGGTTGAGCACGTCCTATTGCGCGAGGTTTGGATAGATCAACCCTTGCACGTTTCTCTGCCACCCGTTCTTCTGTTGTGATGTGGGCGACCACCCTGCATTGGATCTCTTCAAATGTCCTTGCTGGACATCGTATCAGAGCATCACTAAAGGGTCCAGGGAGGATTCCCCTCTCAAAGGCATGCACAATCATGGCCTCGTCTTTGGTCTGTAATCTTACTACCAACGCTCCAAACCGGTTGATGAAATCTTTCAGTGGCTCCTCCTGGAATTGCTTTACGTCAAAAAGATCGAAAGCAACGGGGGTCCGCACCCGGTTGATGATGAATTGCTACTTGAACAACTCCGAAAATTGTTCAAAGGACGTGATGTATCCGTCTGGGAGCCCCACGAACCAATTTAACGTCGTTCCTACAAAAGTACCCATGAATAACTTACAGTGCATGGCGTCCATGCCTCCAAAGATCATCATCTGTGTGTGTAAGGCTGTTATGTGGGCTTCTGGGTCCTCTACCCCTGTGAAGGTATTTTTCGGGATCATGAAAGACGTAGGTATTACCGTCTCCATGATTTCTCATGAAAAAGGCATGGATCGGGCCCTAGCTGGGGGTGTGCACCCCTGTTCCGCTGCTGCCCATTCTCCTATTCCTCTCCTTAATTCTTCATTGGCTCTTCGCAGCTCCTCATTGGCCGCCAACGAAGTGTTCAAGTCTGCCCTAAACTGATCCTGCCTAAGGGCCTGATCAACGTTGGACGATGCGAACGCTTGCTGAAGGTTGCGGATGGTTTCCATGAGTTCCTAGATGGTGGCTGTATGCTCACCCTCATCTCTTCTAGCACTACCTTGCCTAGTACTCCTCATATCTTCTGGTTCTACTGGTTGCAACTGTGGATGGGACCTAGTTTTAACGGGCCCCACGGTGGGCGCCAAATGTTCTTGCCAGTAGACTCTCCCGTTAGTTGACTTCTACGATTGCTTGCACCTTCTCCCTTCCCTTCGACTGGAACAGCTAACCTGCAAAGAAAGAAAGACGGGAACCCTAGCGGCCGTTCGCACTCCAACGTTCAAGTCAAAACTAGGGCAAGAAACATCAAGTGTATAGCAAAGAGTTCAAGTCTCAAAAGCTGCATACCTTTGTGAATGCCTTACTACCTTTTATATAGCCGTTCTAGGTTTCCTGCCGCCCCATCCTTGCGCCCAAGTGTTGCCTCTTAGCGAATTTAGGGTTACCTTTCTGGGATTCTATCACACGATCTTGGTGAACGTCCCGTGGCAACCTTCTATTCTTAGAGTGAACTCTCGTGGCAACCTTCCTTTTCTGGAGTGCTTAACTTGGGCGTGGGCGCTAAGGCATACGTTGTAACCCTAGCGCCGCATGGCCAAATCTTCAGTCTTAAGCTAATCACTCACGTGCCTCTTTATACATTTCTAGGGATAAATCCCTCATGCCAAAGCCTTACGTCTCGCCTATACCCTGCATGCATGGCGTATCCGCGAATCTGGTTTATATTTTCACACGTGTGATTTTGTGGACCCCTCTGTGGGCCCCATCATGCCGACCACCCATGTGCCGACCTCTCACTCAGTGGCCAACGTCTGAGGTCTAGCAACTACAGAACCAAAATTTGAAAATTGAAAATAAAACTTTCAAATGAGAAGGTGCCATATGGAGTCATGCTTTCCATGTTTAGCTCACACCTTCCATGATAAATCCTCTCCACTCCTAGGTTGCCATGGGGACGTCCATGTGCTCCATGCCAAGGTGATTTTTGTTCTCCAATATACCCTAAACATTTTAGGGTTACATTGGACTCAAAGAGGCCAAATTGTTACCCTAACTAACTTTTAACCCTAACTAGACCTATTTTACTATTGGCCCAAATACAAGCCCAAAAACCTATGCTACTAGGCCCAAATATTTGGTCCAATTATTTTATGCTACTAGGCCCAATACATAGCCCATGAAATCCTAAACAACTTTATACAATTTATTTAAACTAAAGCTTGTCCGAAAAATAATGTTGACTAGTCAACAAAAACTTAGTCTTCTTGTGTTCTTCTTACCAAAGTTTTAGTTTATGTTTTGATGACTTTGAGGACTTCTTCGATATGTTTGTCTTTCCTTCACCCTAGAGTTATCCCCTTGATTGGGCCTACAAAAGAAACGAAAGCCTAATTAGACCCATATTTGCAAATAAATCCATACACAGCCTCTAGGTCTTCATCCTCTTTATTATGTGGTTGTGTGTGAACGCGTAACACACTAATATAGATAAGGAAGTTTTTCCTTAAAAATGGCAATCCTTGCCAATATACTAAAACATATACCCTTTATCTAAGGAAGCTTTGAACCCAAGGCAATCCCTCCCGAACAGTTAAAATAAAATTTCCTCTGCTTAAAGAAATTGTCTTAAAACGACAATCTCTCCCAATTGTTTCTTCACAAAAGCTTTGTACCACATTAGAGCGATCGGATAAACAATAAACAGACTACCAATCCAAGTTATATTAAATAAAGCGTTCGACCGAAATTCCATTTATTTGAAGCCCATCGTTCAACTTTCAGAAAGTTCAAACATCTAAAACTCGAAGCTCAACATTCAATTTACTTAAAGCCCGACATTCACTTTATTTGAATAACAACGATCAACTTATTTAAATTATATTAGTTGAGATATGATGGCAACCGTCCAGCCTCAAAAATTTTGGCCAAGAAGATAGACGAAGATCGAGCTTTAATAAATAGTTTGTAGAGTCTTTTTCTTCTTCTTAGCCTTGGAAATATTGTATAGAGTAGTTAGGAAGTTTTGGGCCTTGTATTTTGTGCCAAAGTAGAAAACGATGTAAATAGAAAAGAAAGTAAACTGTAAAATAGTAAAGGAGGGGTGAAAATAGAAATGTAGGCAAGGAAGGCATGAGGCTCCACATATCCTCTCCTCAATGGAGAGGATTTGCACCAATAAGGTGGTGACACTTGTGATGGGTTGTTCTTCATGACTAATTGTTCTTCTTGAAAAGTTGTAGGGAAAGTGGCAGAAACAAATGGAGGTGATGGATCAAGGATGGCTCATATAGAGCTGTGGATTCCTTATAGGTGCATGATATGTATGGAGAGTGATTGGTTGGGCCAAATCACTTGGAGGAAGGTGAAGGTGAAGATCAAAGTGTCTAACCTAGAGAGACTAGACAAGGAGTAGAAGCTTGCAAAAATTTGACAGCATTTTACTCATAAAATTGATTTTACAAAACATGAGCCAAAGCACCCTATTTATAGGAGATGGTGCCTTGGAGAGCAAGTGAGAGGGAGGATGGGAAACTCTAAAAGAGAGGGGCAGCTAAGGGCATTGACTAAGGTCAATGCCGCCCCTTAGAATGCTTCTAGAAGGTAGGGCTACATCCCTACTCTAAAGGGCCTAGGCATAAGCTAAATTGATAAATACACTCCCCCTATTGTGCTAAATGAACCCTATTATACTAAAATTAAAAATAAAGAAACTAGTTGATGCTCAACTCCCATGACTTAGGCTCTACTCCTTGTGATCCTTTGAGGGGTATTTGAACATGTAGAGAAAATTTTCTCTGTCATTAGTAGCAGAGTCCCAATCTTCTTGAATCTAATTGTTAGGCTTGAGCTTGAGCCTAATCTTGGGCCTCTTCCAACATCCCCTCCCTCTTGAAGAGGATTTGTCATAAAATCACATGCTTCTACCTCTTCATCTTCACTACCTGCAAAAGGTGTTAGATCTATAACATTGAAGGTAGTATGTGTTACAATAAATGACCTTTAAACAAGAGGGGGGTGAATTGTTTATGAAAGATTTTCGCAAACTTTGAAGGTTTAATGAAACTCAATGCAGAATTACAAACAAAGGAATCAAGTTAACCAAGAATACAAACTGTTTTAAGATGAAACACAGAAAAAAAACTGGTTGTTTCTTTGATTCAATCGGTTGTTTATACCAGCAGAATTTAAAACAACTTAAAATGGAATTTAAAAGAGATTAGAGTAAGAGAAATGCACACAAGCAGTTTATACTAGTTCACTCTTATACCAAGAGCTACATCCAGTCCCCAGAAACTTCTAGGTTTCTACTATGCAATCAAAACTAGATTACAACACAAACCACCAAAAGAGTGACCTTGAACCTTTTAGGAAACACACTCCTTTTGGTAAACCAATCCACAGAAATCAGAACACCCTCTAATTCTGCACTTACACACAATTACAGAAATACAGTAATCAAGAACGAAGAGAATAGAATACACCTGGGAATTACAAAGCTTAAAGATCAGAATTACACCCTAGTCCTATTCCACACATTTGAAAATCCAAAGCTTGAGTGAATCTTGAAAACTTGGTATCAAATTTGCTTTTTTTTTCTTCTCAAAACTATTTCTTACATTCCAGGAGCGTATAACAACCCTTTTATACTCCAAGGAATGATTAAAAGCATTTAAAACAGGAGTGCATTCAGTTAGAAATCATTTAAGAAAGATTCACAATTCAAAACTGAATTCTGTTAGGATTTTCAAAGAAACAATCGATTGAAAACACGAAACAATGGATTGATTTGGCTTGACAGCTAAGTCAACCAAGTCAAAAATATGTCAACCTTTTTCAAAAGCTTCTAAAAACAAAACAACTGGTTGATTCGATAAAACAACAGGTAATTTTTCACTTAGTTGAAAAAAATTTCATTTTAAAAAGGTTTTCAAATCCAATCAAATCTGGATTCAAACAAGTAGTGGATTAAAACAAGGAGTGGATTAAAATCTACCCCAGTCCCCACCCAAACACAGCAGCAGCACAGCCTTCCATCAAACACCTTGGATTTGGATTCTTCAAAGCCTTGATCACTTTTGATCAACAATCTCCCCTTATTTGATGAAGACAAATCCCTAGTTGCTTGTGTTGGTCTTGTTTGAATATGAAACAGCACCTGCAAAACAAAAACTATACAAATACAGAGCATCTCTAACAGCACGTTATGATAGTATGCTAACTAGTTTTTTTTGCATAAACACAAGAGCAGAAAAACCAGCCATAAACAAGCAAAAAAACAAAAAACTCCCAAAACAGCAGCTCAAACCAGTCATGTAGCAGTAGAAATTAAAGCAGTTCAATCAGATCAGAGTTTAGCAGTTTTAAGACAACACAGAAACCATATTCTCCCCCTATTTGTCTTCACAAATAGAATTTGGAAGGGATAAAAATAGAATAAGGAAAGATTGTTAAAAAATAAAGCAAGATTGACATATATTTAACTAAACTTGGCTTCAATCTTCCTTTCCATATTGCAGTTCAAACAGCTGGTTCTGTACTGCTTCAATTTGCTCATCCTAGTTCTGAAAACGTGTATCCATGCTTTGAAACCTTTGACCAAAGTCCTGAAAGTTTGTAACACAAAGATCATGAAGGTTCCTTTGATTTTCAGCAAAGCTGTCCAACCTATTGACCATGAATCTCTCAAAAGGTGACATGGAGAGAATCCTATCTCCTTGGTTTTTAGCACTTGTTCCAGCACCTGTGTTAGCAGCAGGTTGATCTTTATCACTTCAGTACCAATTTCAACATCTTCAGCAGCAGGTTGGTCTTCATCTTCATGATCAACTTGCATGCCACTTGAAGATCCACCTTGATCTCCATCTTTGCTAACCCATCTTCCACCAATCTTCTTAGTGAACCATTGTTCACTTCATGTGTTGATTTCACCAATTCTGATGTTTCTTCCTCAAGGTGTACTTCAAAATAGTTCAAGAATTTTGAAATTAAGATAGCATAAGGATAATGGTAGTCACTTAACCTCATTGATTTCTACATGTGTTCCTTGATGATATGGATCCAGTTGATCTTGACCTTGTTCATGATGCAGTATATATAGACAATATCTTCCTCAGTAAGAACAGAATGATTGTTCCCCCTTGGTGGTAGAATCCAAGTTACAATGAGAGCCATTAATCTCTCATTCAACTTCAGCCCACCAACTGAACAAGTTCTCACTTGTGATTGAGGATTCTTCAAACAACTTCGGTAAAGCTGAACCTTGTTGAAATCTTCCACCACACCAATGTTCCCTTTGTTGATTTGCAGCCCAACATACTTTAATCCAGTTACTGCAGTCCACACTTCATGGGTAATTTCCATATCCACACCTTTGACATCGGAAACAAGGTTCTTGTCCACAAACTTCAAGTTGGTGTAGAAGACTCAAATAAGATCAGGATAAATGTTCTCTTTCATCTCCAAGAACCTCTTCAGCAGTTGTTCCTTGAGAAGATTTCGCACATCATCCAACTTTTGACTTTTCAGCCAGCTAAAAGAGATAACCTTTGGATTGTTTATCACTTTTCTCCTTGTTTCAAAGCGATATTTTTCAATTTTCTCATTGTCTCCTGAAAACAAGCCTTCAAGACGCCCTCCTCTTCTTACAACCCTGTGTTTGACTCTTTTTGATGATGGAGGAGTGGAATCCATGGTGGCAGAAAACAAAAACCAGAAACAGAGAGCAAAAGATGGACAGATATGAGATGCAACAAGGGATGTGCCAATTGGTTGTTTTTGTGTAGAAAAACAAATGCATAGGGTTTTATAGCAACATATAAACCAACTTAAGTCCTTTGCTTGCAGTGGGTTTCGGACTTCAAGGAGAGGAATCTGGTCCAAGCTTGCACAAAAAAACGTTAGCCCATACCAGAAAACACATGGTCAACACATGTGGATTTGACTAGTCATAAAGGCACTTGAATTTCCAAGATATGGAATATATTCCTTTTATGACAAGAAGTAACCTCCTCCTAAACCAAATCAGATCCATAATGACTGCTTTTAGACTCACAACTCCTCAAGATAGAAATCTGTAAAAGATAGAATGCATAAAGAAATTAAATCAATTTTATGCAGTGCTGTCAGAGGAGAAACAATCGGTTGTTTTTTTGTAACAACAACTAATTTGAATTTCAAATGTAGAGAAAAAAAATTGCTTCACATATATCACACATAAGATGAAGATTAACATAGATTAAGAAAAGAAAAACAGAAACAAAGAAAGTCTTATCCTTTTGTCAAGAGTCCCTTCAATGAGTCATTATCCATGATCAAGAAAACTTCTTTTGGATTTCAAGAAGACTTAAGCTGGTACAAAACCTTAATTCAATTCCAGACAGAGTCTTTTCCCTCCAAATGCTTGATCTGATGACTCAAGAGCTCATGCTCTCATAGCATTCACTACTTGTATCATCTTCTCCTTCTGCCATCAAACACAGATTGGCTTCTTCATCTTCCCTTGATGAGGAGCTTGATGAGGAGACTTCATTTTCATCCCAAGCAATGTAGGCTCTTTTTGATTTCCCTTTCTTTTCCTTCTTGCTTGACTTCTTTTCCTTGCCTTCTTTATTTGGGCATTCAGCTTTTATATGCCCGTGTTCTCCACAACCAAAACAAGTATAATTGTTAGGATTCAAATCACTAGTTTTCTTGTTTCCATACCTTTCTTTGTTGGATTCCTTGTTGCAGTTTTTCTTCAAGAATTTGTTGAACCTTTTGGACGGCAAGCTTAGAGTTTCTCCCTCACTTTCATCACTTGAGTCTTGCTTATTCTTGTGCTTGGAAGCTTTCAAGGCTATGTTCCTTACATGCTTGTCTTCACTTTCTTGAACATTGAGTCTATTTATTTCCAACTCATATTCTCAAAGCTTTCCAAACAAGGAGGTAGTGGTTAAAGATGTCAAATCTTTAGACTCAGAGATGGCAGTAACTTTTGGTTGCCAAGATCTATCAAGACACTTGAGAATCTTGATGTTTAACTCCTCTTTGTCAAAGAATTTTCTAAGACTCATTAGATGATTGATTATGTGAGTGAATCTGTTTTGTACTTCAGAAATAGACTCTCTGATGGAGATCAAATAGAAGAGGAAAGTGAGGTGCAAAGCCAAGAAGCTCAAGGACAAACAAGCTCAAAATCCTTCATACCTCAAAGGATCACAAGGAACAAGGCTAGGGATTTGGGTAAAGAACATCAAATGTTATGTCTTTGAGTGAAAAGTGATGAAACAGTGCTGAGGCATGGGTTTTTGAAGAGATTTAACGTAGGCTAGGAAGCGCAAACGTTAAGGAACCCTAACCATTGATTTAGACACACATCCCCAGATTAAGGGGGTTTGGTGAGATGTCCCTTCAGCGCACTGTTCATGTCCTTTCGCTCAGTGCCACATAGGTTGTCTGAGCTGATGACTTAGTCTCTTCGCTAAACAACTTAATAGCCTGAGACTGGGGGGCTTGTGTACCGACCAGTCCTCGGACACTGAGAATAGCTAGTAATAGCGAGCCATGTCAGCTGGGTCCTACAGCATGGGCCAGAGCCACGTGGGCTGGGACCCACAGGTAGTATGGACTAGGGGGCTTATTAGTCATCAGCGCGTCGATCACCTGAGTGGACCAGGGTGCGACGAGGTGACATTAGTCTTGGGTGTTTCAAACAACAGAACTAGAACATCTAAGGTGGGGCAGAACTAGAACATCTAAGGTGGGTCCTGAGAGAAGATCAGTTACCAGTAAAATGCCCAGAGGTAGGGAGAGGCCTAAGTCACGAAGAACCCATGCGTGTGGCAGGGAAAGCACATTTAGGTGCAGAGTCTTAGAGGGTTTGAGTGCCCATCAGTATTTGGGTTTCCAAGTGAGGTTGCATGCATGGCACGTGAATAGTGAAGGCACTCCCAGGACAGGTGGCCCCAAAGATTAGGTGCACGAAGGGGTACCCTGGTGGCCATTGTAAGGACCTGTAAAATTGAATTGGAATAAAAAGAGATATATTTTAAAAGAATTCTATGTATGTTTATTTAGAATAGAAAGGGAGGAAAAAGTTAAGTATAGAAGGCTATGAGGTCGCCGGTCGCCTGCTACACATGAGCGCCAGGTGGACGTCGCGCGGGCGCGAGAGGCATGCAGGCATCGCGCGGGCGCGAGAGGCATGCAGGCATCGCGCGGGCGCGAGAGGCATGCAGGCATCGCGCGGGCGCGAGAGGCATGCAGGCAACGCGCGGGCCCGAGAGGCATGCAGGCATCGCGCGGGCGCGAGGCATGTGGGCATTGCCAGGGCGCGAGGCATGTGGACGTGGCCAAGGCGCGAGAGTTATGAGGGCGTCGCCAGGGAAGACATCGGTCGTCTCCCAGAGGAAGACATCGGTCGTCTTCTAGGGCGAAGGAGACATCGGTCGTTCGCCAGGATGAGTCAGCGTTGGAAAGTTGTCGCGATGGCGAGCCTCACACAGATAAAGTGGGACCCAGACTCTCAGCATGAAACGTCCTGCACGCGCGCCACGTAGACAAAAAGGATGATTCAGAGTGGTGACATCAGAATGTTGGCATGCGCAAGAGACACTCGCGGTCGTACTGTTCAGAGCAGTGGTTGGCATGCACAAACGACAACAGTGGTCGTACTGTTCAGAGCAGTGGTTGGCATGCTTAAACGACAGCAGTGGTCGTACTGTTCAGGGCAGTGGTTCTCAGACCTCCTGCAGAAGGGGTGGCAGCAGCAGCAAACGTGGACAGGTAAGCTGGGATTCAAAAGCCACTGCGGGAAGGCAAAGAGTGTTACAGACTCAAGAGTGTTAGAGTGAGTGCAAACTTCCTCCCTCCCTTCTTCCCTTCCTTGCGTTGAGACTCAGGCAACCTCCAGCATCAGTGCGACACGCGACGTTGCCCTTAGAGCACCTAAGAGGTTCTCTGCAAGTTCTACAGACCAGGCGCTGAAAACAGAGACAAGGCGGGGTTCAAGCCTCGGTGGGTTTTGAGCTCGCGGTATTTTACGCAAGTCCAGGTAAGGGAAGCTAGACCTCTTTTTCCATACAAGCCATAGTGTAGCTATCTCTGAAGTGAGGGCGACGTGGTTGCCATTTTTGTTTTCATCTGCGTAAAATGCTCTGTTTGTGTGCTTGGGCGACGTGGTCGCCGGTTTTATATACAGTCTTCGAAACACCCTGTTTTTGAACTAGATCGCCGGTTTTGGCGTTGTTTGTGAACTCTCTGTTTTTGGGTGTTGTTTTGAAACTACTTGAGATTTAAATGAAATATTCGAAGGTCTGAACCTTGAAATGATTCGTTGCTGTGATTTGAATCAATTACTCGAGTGGTATGATGTTTTTGAATGCTGTGAATGTGGGATCGAGGCATAGTATTTTCAGGAAAGAAAATACCGTGTAAGATCTTGTAGTAGGTGCATTGATCGGTGATTCCTAAGGGGATATCCTGACTCTGCTGAGGTAATGGAATCACGTAGAGGAAGTTACTCAGTTGTTGAGAGTCGAAGGAGGTCTATATGATGGACGTCTCGTGTGAAAAAGAACGAGCTCCGCCTGTCCTATGGATTAACCCTGTCATACCAGGAGAACTATTGACATTGAGATGATATATGCACATGCTGTGTGGATTCACAGCGACCCTGTGTGGATTTCACAGTGGTGTGGTATGACAGGTGCAGATCTCTGAGTCTAATCAACGCACGAGTCAATCCGGAAGTAGTGTCAAGTGTCTTGTGTGGTGAGTCAGTGGAAAGTCTGACGTGAGAAATGAGAAACATTGATAGTTTATAGACACTTGATGCAGTATTGTGAAATGGAATGACTATGGGTGAATGTTGTGAAATGTGTGATTTTGGGCGATCAGGTGAATGATATGAGCAACTCTACGTTTTACATGGATATTTTGAAACTTGTTTTACTTTGATTTTCATGTTCATGATTTAAACTTCCTTTAAATTATATAGCTTACCCTGCGTGTTATGGTTCTGTGGCTGTTCTCTTAAAACTGTGATGATCGTGTATAACTTACACGGGAGCAGATGATCTTCCAGGAAGTAGAGCTCCTTAGTGAAGTGGTCGCCGGAAGGAGATCGGCTGTTTTTGGGTCCCCCGATGGGCGATCGGCCTCGTCCGATAGGAGATCGGTCTCTTCCGATAGGAGATCGCCTGCTTCGTTTTTTTACTGTATTTTGTTTATGTTTCTGGAAAAATTTGACCGAATTTGTATTAAACTCCCTGTGAGGAGAAACTACATTTCATATATATATATAATATTTTGTTCATAGAATCTATTTGTTACCTTTATTTTCATTATATACATTTGTATAGTATTTTTGGCGGGATGTTACAGCCATTCTGTTAGATTTTGCACTCCAGTTAAGGGAAGCCTTACACACAAGATTACCCTAAGTCTGGGTGATAGCAGCGCGAAGGTATTCTTGTAAACCCTAAATATAGGTAGCGGCACAGAGGAAACCCTAGACTATATAAAGGGTAGTAAAACACTTCATAAAGGTACGCAGTTTCTTAACCTAAACTGAGATACGCAATACACTTAGTGTGCTTGCCCAGTATTGACTTGAGCGTCAGAGTGTAAACGGCCTCTAGGGCGCCCCTTTCTATCTTGCAGGTGCAGGTTGTTACAATACAGCAAAGCATAACCTAAGGAGAGGGAAGGAGGCGTGTGATCGTCGTAGGGTCGACCGACAGGAGAGTCAACCGGCAAGAACACATACAATGGTAGCATAAAACTGTAATGGATATTAGGCTAAAAAAGAGGCCAGTCGTGGTCTCTTAGAGTGATTTAAAGTTATGCATGCACGCACGATTTGTTCCTCCTCCTAGGAAGGAACACTTGTTGAAGCTCCAACGGCTTCATCAAGGACCTAGGATGGTAAAGGAATATTTTGAGGATTTAGAAACAATTTTGACTAAAATTAATATGCATGATAGTTGATGGAAGAGGCCCAAGCTCAGGCCCAACCACTAGGTCCATGGCAAAGAGGATTCAAGAAGAGTGGGACTCTACTACTAATGGTAGAGAGACTTTTCTCTACATGTTCAAAGACCCTTCAAAAGACCACAAGGAGTAGAGCTCAAGCCATGGGAGTTGAGCATCAATTAATTTTAGTTTATTTATAATTTAAGTAGAGTAGGGTTCATTTAGCACAATAGGGGGTGTATTTAACAATTTAGCTTGTACCTAGGCCTTTCAGGGTAGGAATATAGCCTTACCTTCTATAAGCATGCTAGGGGGCTGCATTGACCTTAGTCAATGCCCTAGCCACCCCTCTCTTTAGGGTTTTCTACCATCCTCTCTCACTTGTCCTCTAAGGCACTTGCACCTATAAATAAGGGTTCTTGTCATGGAGATCAAGTAGAAGAGGATTTCACTAATGGAGGAAGAGGCCATCCACCCAAGCATTTAAAATTCTTCTTACTAGTCTTCTTAAAAAGTAGAACATTTTGGGTTCTCTTGAAAATTCAAAAGATAGTAGTATAAATAAATCTTTGTAAATACTCTTGTATAAATTTGTAAATAATATAGAAATAGCCTTAGGAGTATGCCAAAGAGGAAAACCAAAAGAAACCTCTAAATGTAAGGCATTTTAGGCACTTTCTTTAGGAAAAAGTGGAAAAAGTGACTTTTCTACTCCTTTCTCTCTTAGGCACTAGAAGGACCTAGTAGAGTGACTCTTCCCACTCCTTCCCCTTTGTAACATGTCCAACCCTCCTTATAAATAGGAGTGCTTGGTTCTTAATAATAAAAAGTTAAAAGTTAGAAGAAAAGAAACTATCTTGAAATTGAGAGAGAGTGAGTTTGTGAGACTTGTCTCTTCTTCTCCTCCATGTCTTATCTTGTGAGCTTTGGAGACTCTCAAGTGGCGGCACCACCCACTCATCTTGGAAGAACCACCCTCCAAGTGGCGTGAATCACATCTCCAAAAGGCTACAACCACATAAGTCATTTCTATTCATCTTCTAAAAATACCCATTTGTGTTTTCTTGTAGTTTTTCCATTTTTAATCAGTTCAATCTTTTCCATGAGTTGTTTCCTTTCATTTGCTGCCATTGTTCTGCACTTTGTTTGGTTTATTTCCTTGTTTTCTTGCTGTTTTAATTTCGTCCAAACCATGGGTTTCCATATACATGTGTTGTTCTTGTTTTCCATCCATGGGTTTTTGTTCTTTGATGAGTTTCTTTGTGATTTTCTAATTCCTATTGAATTTCAATCAGTATTTTCACTTGTTCTTGGTGCTCTTATGTTGTTCTTGTGTTTCCTTTGAAGTTTGGTACTTTTCTTGAATTATGTAACATCCCGCCAATTTCTTTTCATAATTATAAAACGAATTAAAGGTAAAACAAATATATCGAAGTGAACATAATTATATATACGTAATGAAGTTTCTCCTCACAGGGAGTTTAATACATAATCGGTCAGTTTTCCAAAACTTAAACAAAATACAGCAAAATAAAAAAACAGGCGATCTCCTAACAGGAAAAGGCGATCTCCTATCAGAAAAGGGCGATCTTCTATCAGAAAACAGAAAAAGGGTGATTGCCTAACAGAAACAGAAACAGGCGATCTCCTTCCGGCGACCACTCACTGAGGAGCTCTCCTTCCGGCAACATCATCTGCTCCCGTGTAAATTATACACGATCATCACAGTTTTAAGAAAACAGCCACAGAACCAAACACGCAGGGTAAGCTAGATATTTTAAAGAGAATTTGGATATGAAACTTTAAAATCAAGATAAAACAATTTTAACACACTCACCTAAAATCCATCAATTTTCCCATTCATTTCACACACTTCACAATTTCATCAAGAGTCGTTCAATTCACATAATTCCATCAAGTGTCTATCAATTCAATGTTTCTCATTTCTCACGTCAGACTTCCACTGACTCATCACACAAGACACTTGACACTACTTCCGGAAGACTCATGCATTGACTAGACTCAGAGATCTGCACCTGTCATACTGCCCCACTGTGAAATCACACACATTCACAGGGTTGCTGTGAAATCACACACATTCACAAGCGTATAAATGAATCTCAATATCATCACTATCCTAGCATGACAGGGTTAATCCATACCACGGGTCAAGCTCGTTCTCTTTCAAACAACTCACCCATACGTATGAACCTCCTTCGACTCTCAACGCCTGAATAACTTCATCTATATGATTCCATTATCTCAGGAGAGTCAGGATATCTCATAATAAACGAATCACCGGTCAATGCACACCCTACACGATCTTACACGGTATTTTCTTTCCTGAAAATACTATGCCTTGATCCCACATTCACAACATTCAACACATCATACAACACTTAATGAATGATTCCAATCACAACAACAATCATCCCCTGGTTCAGATTTTCGAATATCACATTTAAATCTCAAACAGTTTTCAAACAACACAAAAACAGGGGAGTTCGAAAAACAACGCCAAAATCGGCGATCTCGTCCAAAACAGGGGATTATGCAATAACAGTTGAAAACCGGCGACCACGTCGCCCCATCATCAAAATCATCTAATATAAGGTTTTTTGTTGGAAATAAGGCTAGCTTCCCTTACCTGGACTTGCGCAAAACACCAAGAGCTCCAAAACCCACCGAAGCTTAAAGATGCCTTAGCTCTGTTTTAGCATCTGGTTTGGAGAACTTGCAGAGAACCTCCCAGGTGCTCTAAGGGTAGTCGTCGCTCGTCGTACTGGTGCTTGAGGATGCCTGAGTCGCAGCGCGAAGGAGAGAAAAGAGAAAGATGAAGGTGAACCCACTCTGTCACTCTTGAACCACTGCAACCTTCTTTGCCTCTCAGAAGTGGGTTTTTGAATCTTAAACCAACTTGTCCACAAAAGCCGCTGCCACCACCCACTCTGCAGGGAAGTTTGCGTGTACGCTTCCCTGAACAGTACGACTATGCGTGCCTCTGCGCAGGCCAACACTCTGATGTCACTATTCTGAACCACCCTTTTTGTCTACGTGTCGCGCGTGCAAGACGTCTCATGCTGAGAGCCTGGGTCCCACCTTATCTGTGTGAAACTCGATATCGCGCGATAACCTTCCACCGATGACCGCTCGCGCGATGACTATCCACCGATGTCTCATCCTGGCGGACGACCGATGTCTCTCCCTGGAAAATGATCGATGTGCCCCTCATCCTGGCGATGACCGTCTGTCTCACATACCGGCGATGACTGATGTGCCTCATCCCGGTGATGACTGATTCCTCTTCCTGACGGACGACTAATTCCTCATCCTGGCAGACAATCGATGTCTCACCCTGGAGGACCACCGATGTCTCACCCTGGCAGACCACCGATGTCTCTCCCTGGGAGACGACCGATGTCTCGCCCTGGCGATGACCGCATGCCTCGCGCCCTGCGATGCTCGCATGCCTCGCGCCCTGGCGATGACCGACGACAGCCACGCCTTGCTGAAGGTTCTTCATCCCACTATGTTACGTCCAAGGTATCATCTCCACATGACTTGGTGACGTCGGTAGCTTCACATTTCCAAGAGTAGGTCAGCACTACTCCTCGTGCGCCCATGCATGCAACACCAAGGATGATTTCTTATGCTCCAGCATAGAGCTTCGCATGCACAGTGTATCTAAAGCTTAACCCACACCTTGATATGCGTGGTTTTTGGAACCCACTATGGTTGATCCAGCATCTTGACCACATACTACGTGCACTCCCGTCGATCACGTACACCATAGGCGATTGGCGGTCATGTCTCCTCTAGGCTACAGGCGATTATGTGCCAGAGAACTCGGAGATCGCCTCTGTCTTCAACAACGGCGATCTCGTAGACTTCTAAGCTACACTTTTCTTCCTTTACTCTTCTTGATCCACATGACTTTCTCGAGCACACCCACGTGATTACCTCACGATACAGTCGTCGCACCTGACTACTTGGTTAATACAATGGTCAGCCGACCGACCTCTACCAGCTGACCCCAGACCTTGGGCGACGTCCGAGGTCCGACTACTACGAAACTTCATTTACCAGCTCTTTGTATTTTAAAGAATAACATCTTCTGAAATTATTTAAATATAACACTTTCATTCCAATTAAAGTTTCTAGGTCCTTACATTCTCCCCAACAAGAAAAATTTTCGTCCTCGAAAATTGGATTACAAGGAAAAGAGGTATGGATAGGCTTCTCTCATGGGTTCTTCTAACTCCCAAGTTGTATCACCCGATCTGCCATCCCACACCACCTTCACCATGTTGATGGTCTTGTGTAAGGACCCAGAAAATTGTATTGGAATAAAAAGGGGTGATATTTTAAAGGAATTCTGTGTATGTTTTACTTAAAATAAAAAGGAAGAAAAGTTAAGTTTAGAAGGGTATGAGATCGCCAGGGCGCGAGGACGTCGCCAGGGCGCGAGGACGTCGCCAGGGCGCGAGGACGTCGCCAGAGCGCGAAGACGTCGCCAGGGCGCGATGTATGCAGGCATCGCGCGGGCGCGAGGCATGCGGGCATCGCGCGGGCACGAGAGGCATGCGGGCATTGCCAGGGCGCGAGGCATGTGGACGTGGCCAAGGCGCGAGAGTTATGAGGGCGTCGCCAGGGAAGACATCGGTCGTCTTCCAGAGGAAGACATCGGTCGTCTCCCAGAGGAAGACATCGGTCGTCTCCCAGAGGAAGACATCGGTCGTCTCCCAGAGGAAGGACATCGGTCGTCTCCCAGAGGAAGACATCGGTCGTCTTCCAGGGCGAAGGAGACATCGCTCGTTTGCCAGGATGAGTCAGCGTTGGAAAGTTGTCGCGATGGCGAGCCTCACACAGATAAAGTGGGACCCAGACTCTCAGCATGAGACGTCCTGCACGCGCGCCACGTAGGCAAAAAGGATGATTCAGAGTGGTGACATCAGAATGTTGGCATGCGCAGGAGACACTCGCGGTCGTACTGTTCAGAGCAGTGGCTGGCATGCACAAGCGACAACAGTGGCAGTACTGTTCAGAGCAGTGGTTGGCATGCATCAGAGACAACGGTGGTCGTACTGTTCAGGGCAGTGGTTCTCAGACTTCTCTGCAGAGTGGGTGTGGCAGCTGCTTTTGATGGGTGAGTTGGTTTAAGATGCAGAGACCCACTGCTGAGAGAAACAAGAAACGTCGCAGCCTTCAAAGAGAGAAAGAGTGAGTTACCTCCCTTCTCCTCCAGTTGCCTCCTTCGCGCTGCGATCCTAGCACCTTCACACGAGAGTACGACGAGCGACAGCCACCATTAGAGCACCTGGGCAGTTCTCTGCAAGTCCTTCAACCAGGCGCAAAAAACAGAGCCAAGGCGTTCTTCAAGTTTTGTTGGGTTTCGGAACTCTAGGTGTTTGCGCAAGTCCAGGTAAGGGAAGCTAGACTTCATCTTAAATACAAGCCATAGATTAGCTGTTTCTGAAGTAAGGGCGACGTGGTCGCCGGTTTTCGTTTTCATCTTCGTGAATGCTCTGTTTCTATGTGGTTGGGCGACGTGGTCGCCGGTTTTATATACAGACTTTGAAATACCCCGTTTTGAAACAGATCGCCGGTTTTGGCGCTGTTTGCGAAACTCTCTGTTTTTGGTGTTGCTTTGAAACTGTTTGAGGATTAAATGTGATATTCGAAAACCTGAACCTTTAAAATGATTGTTGCTGTGATTGAATCATTTATTTGAGTGGAATGAATGTCTTGAATGCTGTGAATGTGAGATCAAAGCATAGTATTTTCAGGAAAGAAAATACCGTGTAAGATCGTATGTAATGTGTATTGACCTGGGGCTTGTCTAGAAGGAGATATCCTGACTCTGCTGATATAATGGAATCACGTAGATGAAGTTATTCAGTTGTGGAGAGTCGAAGGAGGTTCATACGTATGGGTGAGTTGTTCAAAAGGGAACGAGCTCAACCTGTTGTGTGGATTAACCCTGTCATGCTTGGATGGTGATGGTATTGAGATTATTTTATGCGCATAGCTGTGTGGATTCACAGCGACCCTGTGTGGATTTCACAGGGGTATGGTATGACAGGTGCAAATCTCTGGGCCTGAGTCAACGCACAAGTAAATCCGGAAGTAGTGTCAAGTGTCTTGTGTGATGAGTCAGTAGAAGTCTGACGTGTGAATGAGGAACATTGAAATTTGTTAGACACTTGATGCTTTACGTGAAAATGAATGACTCTGGAAAATATTGTGAACTGTATGATTTCTTGGTGGTCATATGAAGGGAACGAGGAACTGATAGTTGTTACGTGGGTGATTTTGATTTGTTTCATCTTTATGATTTTAAGTTTCCTATCTAACTCTTTTTAAATGTCTAGCTTACCCTGTGTTTTTCTGTTGTATTGTGGCCTTTTCTTAAACCTGTAATGATCGTGTATAATTTACACGGGAGCAGATGATGTTGCAGGAAGTAGAGCTCTTTAGAAAATTGTCGCTGGAAGGAGATCGCCTGTTTTCTTTTCTGTTGGGTGATCGCCCCTCTTGCTGCTTTATAATAGGAGATCGCCTTTGGGAAAGGAGATCGCCCTTCTTATAGGAGATCGCCCTTCTTATAGGAGATCGCCCTTTTTGCCAGGAGATCGCCTATCGGTCTTTTGTATTGTATTTCGTTTACGTTTTTAATGAAGAAGTGATCGTTTGTATTAAACTCCCTGCGAGGAGAAACTTATTTATTTTATATAAAGAATTTGCTCACTTCAATCTATTTGTCACCTTTATTTTCGTTTTATATTTATTTTCAAAGTAATTTGGCGGGATGTTACATTAATGGTATCAGAGCAGTTCGTCCTTAGGATGACCTGAGGGCTGTGGATCCATTGTGTTTCTTCTGCTCATGAAAGTTATTTGAGTTTAAAATAACAACTATAGTGAAAGGTTTTCAAACGTTTTTGTATTGAAATTTTGTGTGTGCTTTGGTGAATATATGTTCTAACTGAAAATCTTAGTATTAAGAATGAGAAGGTCTTGATAAAGTAGTGAGGGTGCACACTCATAACTGGATCGAGATGAGTCTCAATCTTAATTCCAAAGGTTTGATGCTTAGCATATATTGAATTCTGGTGTGAGCTATCTCATTCTCTTGAGTGTCTTTGTAATTGATTGAAAATGGTTGATTGGAATGATGACTGCATACCAGTAGTTGTACTGGTGTTATGCTTGATGTTATAAGCATTATGATTCTGTTGATGAGCTCAATTTCTTAATGATTTTGAGATGCTGACCTTTGTAAGGTCTAGCTGTTACCCCTTGAATGAATTGATTTCTTATCGATCTCATTCTTGTAGTTGTAGGGAATATAGGAATCTTATAGTTTCAAATCTGAAACGAAGAGAGATGGCACGTAGACCTTCTACCCCTCCCCAATCTTCTTCGGAGATGAGCCAGATTGCTAAGGCCATCGAGATGATGGCAACTGCCATCCAGCAACAGAATGCAGCGATGGCTCAGAACCATCAAGCTACAATGCACCACTGGGAAACTGCTCGGTCGGCTGAGACAAACTCCCACGGCGGTCAGCCTCAAGAGCAGATGGGACTGACTGAGTTCATGAGGCACAACCCACCCAAGTTTAGTGGGAATGCTACCCCTGATCAGGCAGATCAGTGGGTCAGAGAGCTGGAGAAAATCTTCAGGGCGACCTCCTGCCCTGAAGAGAAGAAATTGGTGTTCGCAACCTTTTTGCTATCTGGGGAAGCTGAGTTCTGGTGGATGGGAGCTCAGCAGATGATGGAGGCCCGAGAGGATGTGTTGGACTGGGAGAGCTTCAGGGTGAAGTTCCTGGAGAAATACTTCCCAGACAGCGCAAGGTTTGCGAGGGAAGCTGAATTCCTAAAGTTGGAGCAGGGGGATATGTCTGTGAACGCCTATGCTGCTCGGTTTGAGTATCTCGCCCGATTCTACACCCAGGCGACCTCTGAGGCTTGGAGGTGTAGGAAGTTTGAAGAGGGACTGAAGCATGGGCTGAAGAGGACCATAGCCCCGATGTGCATCAGGGAATTTCACGCCTTGGTAGAGAAGGCGAAGATGGTTGAGACCCTGGAAAAGGGTGATTCTCGGGTGATCAGGTCACACCCAGGGAATCCTTCAAGTGGGAAGGCTAAGGTGCAGTACCCACAAGGCAAGCCTTATACGAGACCTCCACCACGTCGGGCGGAAGCAACGTCATCCCAGTTTCAGCAGCCACAACCTTGGAAACCCAAGTGTTTCCATTGTGGTGGACCTCATGTAAGAACCTAGAAGTTTATATTGGAATAAAAGTGTTATATTATAAATAAATTCGAAGCACGTGTTTATTTAAATATAAAGGAAGGAATGTATAGCTGAGAAGCCTACGAGATCGCCGTTATTAAGCGGGTAGGCGATCTCCAACTTCTCTGGCACTTGAACGCCTATCGCCTAGCTTATGCTTGAACGCCTATCGCCTGTGTGTACCTAGTAGCCTGTCGCCTAGAGTACACCTAATCGCCGAAACTACACTTAGTGTGTAGCCAAAATGTTGGATCAACCCTGGTACGTCCCAAAAGCCACGCGTATCAAGGTGTGGGTTAAACCTTGGATACGCTGGGCAGGCGAAGCTCTATACTTGAGCATAAGAGAATCATCCTTAACGTTACACGCTTGGGCGCATGAGGACTTGTGCTAATTAACTCTTGGAAGTGTGAAGCTACCGACGTCACCAAGCCTTGTGGAGAGAATACCTTGGATGTAACATAGTGGAATGAAGAACCTCCAGGAAGGCGTGGCGATGTGTCATCGAGCATCGCCAGGGCGCAAGGCATGCAGGATCGCCTGGGCGCGAGGGGCATGCGGGCATCATCAGGGGGAGAGGTCATCGGTTGTTAGCCTTCGCGCGAGAGGTCATCGGTTGTTAGCCTTCGCGCGAGAGGTCATCGGTTGTTAGCCTTCGCGCGAGAGGTCATCGGTTGCTAGCCTTCGCGCAAGAGGTCATCGGTTGTTAGCCTTCGCGCGAGAGGTCATCGGTTGTTAGCCTTCGCGCGAGAGGTCATCGGTTGTTAGTCTTCGCGCCTGTGGTCATCGGTGAAAAGGTCATCGCGCTACGTTAAGTTATACGCAGAGAACGTGGGACCCAGACATCCAGCATGAGACGTTCTGCACGCGCGCCACGTAGACGAAAAGGGTGGTTCAGAATAGTGACATCAGAATGTTGGCATGCGCGGGAGACACTTACGGTCGTACTGTTCAGAGCAGTGGCTGGCATGCACAAGCGACAAACAGTGGCAGTACTGTTCAGAGCAGTGGTTGGCATGCACCAGAGACAACAGTGGTAGTACTGTTCAGGGCAGTGGTTCTCAGACTTCTCTGCAGAGTGGGTAGTGGCAGCTGCTTTTGGAGGGATAAGTTGGTTTAAGTTACAGAAATCCACTGCTGAGAAAAAAGGAAGACATTGTTGTAGTCGAAGAGAGAAAGAGTGAGTTCCCTCCTCTCCATTTCTCTCCTTCACACTGCGATTCTAGTACACCTTCACGCGGGAATACGACAAGCGACAGCCACCATTGGAGCACTTGGGTGGTTCTCTGCAAGCCCTTCAAAACCAGACACAAGAACAGAGTCAAGGCGTTCTTCAAGCTTCGTTGGATTTCGGAACTCCTGGTGTTTGCGCAAGTCCAGGTAAGGGAAGCTAGCCTTCATCTTTACTACGAGCCATAGTTGAACCATTTCTGAAGTGAGGGCGACGTGGTCGCCATTCTCGTTTTCAACTACGTGAAATGTTTGGTTTGTGTGCTTGGGCGACGTAGTCGCCGGTTTTAAATACAGTCTTCGAAACACCTCGTTTTTGAACTAGATCGCCGGTTTTGGCGTGGTTTTGCGAACTCCTTGTGTTTGATGTTGTTTTGAGAACTGCTTGAGATTTACATGAAATATTCGAAGACCTGAAGCTTTGAAATGGTTGTTGATATGATTTGAATGATTATTTAAATGGTATGATGTGTTGGATGTGGTGAGTGTGAGGTCGAGGCATAGTATTTTCAGGAAAGAAAATACCGTGTAAGATCTTGTAGTAGGTGCATTGATCGGTGATTAAGAACGAGATATCCTGACTCTGCTGAGGTAATGGACTCACGTAGAGGAAGTTACTCAGTTGTTGAGAGTCGAAGGAGGTTCACCTGTATGGGTGGGTTGTTTGAAAGAGAACAAACCGACCTGTTTTGCGTGGATTAACCCTGTCATGCTGTATGGTGATGTGTGAGATTCATTATACGCTGATGAATGTGAGAGATTTCACGGCGACCCTGTGGATGTGTGAGATTCCACAGTGGGCAATATGACAGGTGCAGATCTCTGAGTCTAATCAATGCACGAGTATTCCGGAATTAGTGTCTTGTGTCTATGTATTGTGAGTCAGTGGAAAACCTGACATGTGAAATGAGAAACTGGAATATTGATAGACACTTGATGCTGTGTTGTGAAAATGGAATGACTATGGGAAATGTAGTGAATTTGTGATTTTGGGCGATCAGCTGAATGCTAATTGTAGTTCTACGTTTTACATGGATAATTTGGAACTTGGTTTACTTGGATTTTCATGTTCATGAGTTAAACTTCTTTTAAATTATCTAGCTTACCCTTTTATCTGTTGTTGTGGTGGTTTTCTCAAAACTGTGATGATCGTGTAATTGTACACGGCAGATGATCTTCCAGGGAGTAGAGCTCCTCAGTGAGTGGTCGCCGGAAGGAGACCGCCTATCTCCGTCTCTATCGGGTGATCGCCGGTTTATGCCTCCATCGGGTGATCGCCGGTTTTCGTGTCCTGATAGAAGATCGCCCGTTTTGAGGTCTTCTGTTGGAGATCGCCGTTTTAAAGTTGGAGATCGCCGTTTTCTTTTGAGACCGCCTGTCTTACTGCATTTCTTTTATTTTCGTAAAATCTTGCAAACATTTGATTTGGTTATGTATTAAACTCCCTAAGAGGAGTAACTTCATTTCTGATATATATATCAATACATTTTATTTTGCACTCTTCAATATTATTTGGTTACACTTAATTTCAATTATACATGTATGTATGTATTATTTTGGTGGGATGTTACATTAATGGTATCAGAGCAGTTCGTCCTTAGGATGACCTGAGGGCTGTGGATCCATTGTGTTTCTTCTGCTCATGAAAGTTATTTGAGTTTAAAATAATAACTATAGTGAAAGGTTTTCAAACGTTTTTGTATTGAAATTTTGTGTGTGCTTGGGTGAATATATGTTCTAATTGAAAATCTTAGTATTAAGAATGAGAAGGTCTTGATAAAGTAGTGAGGGTGCACACTCATAACTGGATCGAGATGAGTCTCAATCTTAATTCCAAAGGTTTGATGTTTAGCATATATTGAATTCTGGTGTGAGCTATCTCATTCTCTTGAGTGTCTTTGTAATTGATTGGAAATGGCTGATTGGACTGGTGACTGCATACCAGTAGTTGTGCTGGTGTTATGCTTGATGTTATAAGCATTATGATTCTGTTGATGAGCTCAAATTCTTAATGATTTTGAGATGCTGACCTTTGTAAGGTCTAGCTGTTACCCCCCCTTGAATGAATTGATTTCTTATCGATCTCATTCTTGTAGTTGTAGGGAATATAGGAATATTATAGTTTCAAAATCTGAAAACGAAGGAGATGGCACGTAGACCTTCTACCCCTCCCCAACCTTCTTCGGAGATGAGCCAGATTGCCAAGGCTATCGAGATGATGGCGACTGCCATCCAACAGCAGAATACAGTAATGGCCCAGATTCATCAGGCTGTAATGAATCATTTGGAAACTGCTGGATCGGCTGCAACAGCTTCCCAAGTCAATCAGCCTCGGGAGCAGGTAGGGATGACCGAGTTCATGAGGCACAACCCACCCATGCTCAGTGGGAGTGCTACCCCTGATCAAGCAGATCCGTGGACCAGGGAGTTACATGCCCTAGTGAGGAAGGCAAGGGTAGTGGAGACCCTGGAGAGGAGTGGTTCCAGAGTAATCAGATCACAACCAGGGGGTCCCTCCAGTGGGAAGGCCAAGGTACAGCACCCACGAAGCAAACCTTATGTGATACCTCCACCACCTCGGACAGGAGCAATTCCGCCCCAGTTTCAGCAGCAACAACCAGGGAAACCAAGATGTTTCCGTTGTGGTGGGTTACATAACGTCAAGGTGTGCCCCAAGAGGAACTCAGAGAAAGGGTGTTTCACATGTCAAGAGATGGGGCACATTTCTAGAGATTGTCCTAACAGAAAAAGGATGACTCAACCCGTTAGTTCCCAGCAGTTGAGGAATGGAGGCAGTCGACCTCAGGTAGCAGGGAGAGTGCTTGCCATGGCTGGAGCGGAGGCATCTCAGTCAGGTAACTTAGTACAGAATGTTGCTCTATAGCTGGTAGATACGTTATAGTTTTGTTTGATTCTGGAGAGACACACTCTTTTGTGTCAAATCGGTGTGCAACCGAGCTTGGGCCATATAGTGGAGGAGCTGTCGTTTGAACGATTGGCCTCTGCACCTGCTTCAAAAACAGGTTTTGACCTCCCTAGGTTGCTCTGAATGCCCAGTGGTAGTAGATGGAATGAAAGGAACAAGTGTGAGTTAGATTTGGTAGTACCAAGGTTTAGTCCCAGTTACGTATAAGTCATGGAGAGTAAATAAGCAAGAGGCTGGGGGTTTAAAGCTTAAGCATGTGTAACCATGGGAAGTACCAGAGTTAAATTCCAAGGAAGGAATTTTCTTTTGAAGCGTAGAAGATGCTCATGTCAATGAAACAGCATGAGATGGTTCTAGCTTAGGCTTCACGCAGAATGGATGCTGTTTGGCTGACCGGGATTTGAAAGAGGATTATGGAAATGGTGGGTTGAGATAAAAGGCTTCCGAAAATGTAAGCCTCCGAAGTTTTTGGCAAATGAGATGTAGATCGACCTGTGAATGTAGAAGGGAAGGAGGATATGGCTGTGGATAAGAATGAGGGTAGGCCGTGTTATGATGATGTTGAGTCTTTCTAGAGATGTAGTAAATTTCAGAATGATGGGTGTGGAAGGGATTGTGAGTGGAAATAGCCTGTGGTGTCTGGGACAGAAGGAGAATAGAGTTATCCTTGGGCAAGAGATTCTGGAGGCAGAGGTGCGTTCGTTCTCGTATGCCTTCTGGATAGGCACCTGAAACCGACGTCAATGCATCCAACGTATACATTGAAGAAGAAGGTCGTAATGGGAACAGGAAGTCGAGTTGGCAAAAGGGGTCATAATAATAATTTGGAATGTAACAGCAACAGAAACCTTGTCTTTGTAAGGTACAGAATTATGCAGCGGAGTAATGAATAAAAAGTGTCCCTTTTGGGAGCGTGGGAATTTGATCAGCAGTTGAGAAGTCGGTGAATGATTTGATCAAGATGCAGGAGTTGATTCCTAGAAGGACACTTCGGACCCTAGTTTGAGTTCGCTAGGGGGTGGCATGAGTTGTGGACAGCTGTCCCCTTTCCTCCCAATGAAGGGATCTTGCCCGCTTTCTCTAAAGGGGCTAGTCCTGGTTACGTTAAGGACCTAGTTCTAGACTTGTTCAACAAAGTCTTCAAGGTTGGAAGTAGAGTGTGAATGCTGGAGTTGGCACTCTATGGGGCAGCATATCCCATGTACAGGGATGTAAAATGGATTTTGATGAAGTATTGAGGTAGGAAGAGTTGGTTCAATAGATCACCGAGAGGGTGAATCTGATACAGGACAGAATAAAAGTTTCTTAAGGTCAGCAAATGTCCTAGGCAGAGCAGAGGAGAAGACCTTTGGAGGTTGCTGCTGGGGTCATGTCTTTAGGAAGGGGGACACCAGCCAAGGGTGTAGGGTAGGCGATCAGATCAAAGAAGCTGTCCCCTAAGTTTGTTGGGCCATATCGGATCTTAAGGAGGATAAGTCTAGTGGCTTATGAGATCGCCCCACCTCCCCAATTAGCAAGTCTACATAATGTATTCCACGTATCATAGCTAAGGAAGTCCCTTGCAGACCCTACTCACGTGTTGGGAGTGGACAACGTGAAGATCGGGTGATTCACCATGGGAATTTGAAGAAACCATGAGAGAAGCATATCCTTACCTCCTTCCTTGTAACCCAATTTTCGAGGACGAAAATTTTTCTTGATGGGGAGAATGTAAGAACCTAGAAGTTTATATTGGAATAAAAGTGTTATATTATAAATAAATTCGAAGCACGTGTTTATTTAAATATAAAGGAAGGAATGTATAGCTGAGAAGCCTACGAGATCGCCGTTATTAAGCGGGTAGGCGATCTCCAACTTCTCTGGCACTTGAACGCCTATCGCCTAGCTTATGCTTGAACGCCTATCGCCTGTGTGTACCTAGTAGCCTGTCGCCTAGAGTACACCTAATCGCCGAAACTACACTTAGTGTGTAGCCAAAATGTTGGATCAACCCTGGTACGTCCCAAAAGCCACGCGTATCAAGGTGTGGGTTAAACCTTGGATACGCTGGGCAGGCGAAGCTCTATACTTGAGCATAAGAGAATCATCCTTAACGTTACACGCTTGGGCGCACGAGGACTTGTGCTAATCAACTCTTGGAAGTGTGAAGCTACCGACGTCACCAAGCCTTGTGGAGAGAATACCTTGGATGTAACATAGTGGAATGAAGAACCTCCAGGAAGGCGTGGCGATGTGTCATCGAGCATCGCCAGGGCGCAAGGCATGCAGGATCGCCTGGGCGCGAGGGGCATGCGGGCATCATCAGGGGGAGAGGTCATCGGTTGTTAGCCTTCGTGCGAGAGGTCATCGGTTGTTAGCCTTCGCGCGAGAGGTCATCGGTTGTTAGCCTTCGCGCGAGAGGTCATCGGTTGCTAGCCTTCGCGCGAGAGGTCATCGGTTGTTAGCCTTCGCGCGAGAGGTCATCGGTTGTTAGCCTTCGCGCGAGAGGTCATCGGTTGTTAGTCTTCGCGCCTGTGGTCATCGGTGAAAAGGTCATCGCGCTACGTTAAGTTATACGCAGAGAACGTGGGACCCAGACATCCAGCATGAGACGTTCTGCACGCGCGCCACGTAGACGAAAAGGGTGGTTCAGAATAGTGACATCAGAATGTTGGCATGCGCGGGAGACACTTACGGTCGTACTGTTCAGAGCAGTGGCTGGCATGCACAAGCGACAAACAGTGGCAGTACTGTTCAGAGCAGTGGTTGGCATGCACCAGAGACAACAGTGGTAGTACTGTTCAGGGCAGTGGTTCTCAGACTTCTCTGCAGAGTGGGTAGTGGCAGCTGCTTTTGGAGGGATAAGTT
Organism: Phaseolus lunatus; assembly: GCA_013389735.1. Lineage (NCBI taxonomy): Eukaryota > Viridiplantae > Streptophyta > Magnoliopsida > Fabales > Fabaceae > Phaseolus > Phaseolus lunatus. The sequence continues at coordinate 28,960,755 of CM023864.1, read as the reverse complement.
GGTTTAAGTTACAGAAATCCACTGCTGAGAAAAAAGGAAGACATTGTTGTAGTCGAAGAGAGAAAGAGTGAGTTCCCTCCTCTCCATTTCTCTCCTTCACACTGCGATTCTAGTACACCTTCACGCGGGAATACGACAAGCGACAGCCACCATTGGAGCACTTGGGTGGTTCTCTGCAAGCCCTTCAAAACCAGACACAAGAACAGAGTCAAGGCGTTCTTCAAGCTTCGTTGGATTTCGGAACTCCTGGTGTTTGCGCAAGTCCAGGTAAGGGAAGCTAGCCTTCATCTTTACTACGAGCCATAGTTGAACCATTTCTGAAGTGAGGGCGACGTGGTCGCCATTCTCGTTTTCAACTACGTGAAATGTTTGGTTTGTGTGCTTGGGCGACGTAGTCGCCGGTTTTAAATACAGTCTTCGAAACACCTCGTTTTTGAACTAGATCGCCGGTTTTGGCGTGGTTTTGCGAACTCCTTGTGTTTGATGTTGTTTTGAGAACTGCTTGAGATTTACATGAAATATTCGAAGACCTGAAGCTTTGAAATGGTTGTTGATATGATTTGAATGATTATTTAAATGGTATGATGTGTTGGATGTGGTGAGTGTGAGGTCGAGGCATAGTATTTTCAGGAAAGAAAATACCGTGTAAGATCTTGTAGTAGGTGCATTGATCGGTGATTAAGAACGAGATATCCTGACTCTGCTGAGGTAATGGACTCACGTAGAGGAAGTTACTCAGTTGTTGAGAGTCGAAGGAGGTTCACCTGTATGGGTGGGTTGTTTGAAAGAGAACAAACCGACCTGTTTTGCGTGGATTAACCCTGTCATGCTGTATGGTGATGTGTGAGATTCATTATACGCTGATGAATGTGAGAGATTTCACGGCGACCCTGTGGATGTGTGAGATTCCACAGTGGGCAATATGACAGGTGCAGATCTCTGAGTCTAATCAATGCACGAGTATTCCGGAATTAGTGTCTTGTGTCTATGTATTGTGAGTCAGTGGAAAACCTGACATGTGAAATGAGAAACTGGAATATTGATAGACACTTGATGCTGTGTTGTGAAAATGGAATGACTATGGGAAATGTAGTGAATTTGTGATTTTGGGCGATCAGCTGAATGCTAATTGTAGTTCTACGTTTTACATGGATAATTTGGAACTTGGTTTACTTGGATTTTCATGTTCATGAGTTAAACTTCTTTTAAATTATCTAGCTTACCCTTTTATCTGTTGTTGTGGTGGTTTTCTCAAAACTGTGATGATCGTGTAATTGTACACGGCAGATGATCTTCCAGGGAGTAGAGCTCCTCAGTGAGTGGTCGCCGGAAGGAGACCGCCTATCTCCGTCTCTATCGGGTGATCGCCGGTTTATGCCTCCATCGGGTGATCGCCGGTTTTCGTGTCCTGATAGAAGATCGCCCGTTTTGAGGTCTTCTGTTGGAGATCGCCGTTTTAAAGTTGGAGATCGCCGTTTTCTTTTGAGACCGCCTGTCTTACTGCATTTCTTTTATTTTCGTAAAATCTTGCAAACATTTGATTTGGTTATGTATTAAACTCCCTAAGAGGAGTAACTTCATTTCTGATATATATATCAATACATTTTATTTTGCACTCTTCAATATTATTTGGTTACACTTAATTTCAATTATACATGTATGTATGTATTATTTTGGTGGGATGTTACACCTCACACGTCCAAGGTGTGCCCCAAGAAGGCTTTTGAGAGAAGGTGTTTTGTCTGCCAAAGGACGGGGCACGTTGCTAGAGATTGCCCAAGCAGGAATGGGGCGACTCAACCCAGTGGCTCTCAGCAGATGAGGAACGAAGGGGGCAGACCTCAGGCAACGGGGAGAGTGTTTGCCATGTCAGGAGCAGAGGCATCTCAGTCAGGTAACTTAGTACAGAGTGTTGCTCTATAGCTGGTAGATGCGTTAGAATTTTGGTTGATTCTGGAGCGACACACTCCTTTGTGTCAAGCTTGTGTGTAGCCGAGTTGGGCCTTCTAGTGAAGGAGTTACCTTTCGAACTGTTGGTCTCTACACCTGCGTCAGGACAGGTGTTGACCTCTACAGTTTGCCCTGAATGTCCAGTGATAGTAGAGGGACGCAGATTCAAAGTGAACTTGATCTGTCTACATCTTCAGGATCTGGATGTTATCTTAGGAATGGATTGGCTAGCTGCCAATCACATTCTCATAGGTCGCGGTAGGCAGGAAATTAGCGTTTCCAGATCTCCAAGAGTCAGATGTGATATCTGCTCAGCATGGGTAGTCGGAGTTGGGAGAAAGGAGCGAGGTGCTTCATGATCCTAGCTCGGTTGGGAGTGAAGAATGAAGAGGACGTAAGCAAGATACCTTGGTGAAAGAATTCATGGGAGTATTTCCAGAAGAAATACCTGGATTACCTCCTAAGAGAGAGGCGGAACTTTCTATTGTTTTGGTGCCTGGAGCTGGACCGGTGGCAATGGCTCCAGCTGAGTTGATGGAATTAAAGAAGGAAGTGTACGTTAGATTTAGTGTACCAATGTTAGTTTCAGCTACATATAAGTTACGGAGAGTATATAAGCTGAATGTTGAGGGTTTAAGGACTTAAGCATGTGTATCCATGGGAAGTACCGGGGTTAAGTTCCAAAAATGAAAGAATGAGCTTTCTTTTATTTGAAGCTTGGGAGATGTTTATGTCGATGAAACAGCATGAGATGACTCTAGCTTAACCACAAGCTTAAAAGGAAAGAGGAGATATTGCATTTATGTCTAAAGTTCAATTAGACAGAGAAGTTTGCTGAAAAATACCAAGTAGAGAAGTTACTGGGAGAAGAGATGAAGCTTCACGCAGAATGGATGCTGTTATGTGGATCGTGATTTGGAAGATGAGTATGGAAATGGTGGATGAGGAGTGATGAGAAAGGGGAAATGGAAAGATATTCTTGTATGACTCGGAACTTGGGAGAAGCCGAGCTCATTCGAAATATCAATCGTGGTGGTGGAGAGATGTACGTAAGGTGTGCGAGGAGGGTGAAGATGATGGGTTATTCCAAAAAGTCATTGTTTGGAAAGTTGGAGGCAGAAGGGATGTGAGATTCCAGGAGGATGCGTGAGCCACTAACTTTAGCTTTAAAGCAACGTGGCTGGTCTATGTGCTTCAAGTGGATAAGTGTTCTATTTGTTCGACATAAGGGTTTGAGGTCCCACCTTGAGAACTTTTATCTTATACGTATGTCATCCAAGTAGAATCAGGTGTGGAAGGGAATGTGGGTGGCAATAGTCTGTTGTATCTTGGAGAAGAGGAATAGAGTTGTCCTTAAGCAAGAAATTCTGGATGAAGAGGAAATTTTCCAATCGGCTCCACTACTTACATGGTTGTGATTGAGAGATATGGTGCGTTCGTTCTTGTATACCTTTTCAGATAGGCACCTGAACCCAAATCAATGCATCCAATGTATACATTGAACAAGGAGGAAATGATGGGGACAGGAAGCCGAGTTGGCAAAAGAAGTCATAGTGAAGATTTGGAAAGTAACAGCAACAAGAATTTTGTCTTCATAAGGTGCAGAGTTATGTAGCATAGTGGTGAACCAAAGGTATTCCTTTAGGGAGCGTGAGAATTAGATCAGCAGTGGGAAGTCGATGGATGGTTTTGATCAAGAGGCGGAAGTTGATTCCTAGAAGGATATTTCGGATCCTAGTTTGAATTGGCTAGGGGGCATGAGCAGTAGTCAGCTGCCTTTTTTTTTTCCTTCCGATGAAGGGACCTTGCTCACTTTTCTCTACAGGGGGCTAGTCCTGCTTCTGTTAAGGGCTTAGTTCTGGACTTGCTCGACCAAGTCTTCAGGGTTGGAAGTAGAGTGTGAGTACTGGAGTTGGCGCTCAATGGAACAGCATACTCCATATGCAGGGAAGGAGAATGGAATTTGATGAAGTATTGGGGTAATAAGCGTTGGTTCAACAGACAACCGAGAAGGTAAAACTGATGCAAGGCAGAATGAAAGCTTCTCAAAGTCGACAGATGTCCTATGCAGATCAGAGGAGAAGACCTTTGGAGTTGCTGCTGGGGACCATGTCTTTATGAGGGCGACACCAGCCAAGGGTGTAGGACGAGCTATCAGATCAAAGAAGCTGTCCCCTAAGTTTGTTGGGCCATATCAGATCCTCAGGAGGATCGGTCCGGTGGCTTGAGATCGCCCCACCTCCCCATTTAGCAAACCTGCATAATGTATTTCACGTATTACAGCCAAGGAAGTACCTTGCAGACCCTAGTCACGTATTAAAAGTGGACAACGTGCAGATCGGATGATCTAACATGGGAAATAAAAGGAACCACGAGAGAAGCCCATCCATACCTTCTTTCCTTATAATTCAATTTTCGGGGACGAAAATTTTTCTTGTTGGGGAGATTGTAAGGACCCAGAAAATTGTATTGGAATAAAAAGGGGTGATATTTTAAAGGAATTCTGTGTATGTTTTACTTAAAATAAAAAGGAAGAAAAGTTAAGTTTAGAAGGGTATGAGATCGCCAGGACGCGAGGACGTCGCCAGGGCGCGAGGACGTCGCCAGGGCGCGAGGACGTCGCCAGTGTAAGGACCTGAAAAATTTATTGGAATAAAAGAGTTATATTTTAAATAAATTCTAAGTATGTTTTTATTTAGAATAGAAAGGGAGGAAAAAGTTAAGTTTAGAAGGCTACGAGGTCGCCGGTCGCCTGCTACACATGAGCGCCAGGTGGACATCGCGCGGGCGCGAGAGGCATGCAGGCATCGCGCGGGCGCGAGAGGCATGCAGGCATCGCGCGGGGCGCGAGAGGCATGCAGGCATCGCGCGGGCGTGAGAGGCATGCAGGCATCGCGCGGGCGTGAGAGGCATGCAGGCATCGCGCGGGCGCGAGGGGCATGCGGGCATCGCGCGGACGCGAGGCACGCGGGCATTGCCAGGGCGCGATGCATGTGGACGTGGCCAAGGCGCGAGAGTTATGAGGGCGTCGCCAGGGAAGACATCGGTTGTCTCCCAGAGGAAGACATCGGTCGTTCGCAGGAAGAGGTCATCGGTGGTAGTCTTCGCGCGAGGTCATCGGTGGTAGTCTTCGCGCGAGAGGTCATCAGTGGTTTCTCTTCGAGCTGGTAGTCATCGGCGAAAGGTCATCGCGCGACGTTGAGTTACACCCAGAGAACGTGGGCCCCAGACTCCCAGCAAGAGACGTTCTGCACGCGCGCCACGTAGACGAAAAAGTGGTTCAGAATAGTGACCTCATAGCGTAGCCTGCGCAGAGGCACGCTTAGGTGTACTGTTCAGCGAAGCGTACACGCAAACTCCCTGCAGAGTGGGTGGTGGCAGCGGTTTTTGTGGAGAAGTCAGCTTAAGATGCAAAAACCCATTTCTGAGGGAGAAGGAAAGAAACGTTGCTGTGGTTCCAGAGCTAAAGGGTGCGTTTATCTCCCTTCTCCTCCATTCTCTCCTTCGCGCTGCGGTTCTAGCACCTTCACACGAGAGTACGACGAGCGACGGCCACCATTAGAGCACCTGGGAGGTTCTCTGCAAGTCCTTCAACCAGACGCGAAAAACAGAGCCAAGGTATTCTGCAAGCTTCGTTGGATTTCGAAGCTCCTGGTGGTTGCGCAAGTCCAGGTAAGGGAAGCTAGCCTTCATCTTTACTACGAGCCATAGTTGAACCATTTCTGAAGTGTGGGCGACGTGGTCGCCGTTTTCGCTTTCGTCTTCGTGAAATGCTCTGTGTTGTGTGCTTGGGCGACGTGGTCGCCTGTTTTAATATACAGCCTTCGAAATACCATATTTTGAACTAGATCGCCGGTTTTGGCGCTGTTTTGCGAACTCCTTGTGTTTGATGTTGTTTTGAGAACTGCTTGAGATTTACATGAGATATTCGAAAATATGAATCCTTTGAAATGGCTATTGCTGTGATTGCATCGTTTACTTGAGTGGTATGATGTCTTTGAATGCTGTGAATGTGGGATCGAGGCATAGTATTTTCAGGAAAGAAAATACCGTGTAAGATCTTGTGGTAGGTGCATTGATCGGTGATTCCTAAGGGGATATCCTGACTCTGCTGAGGTAATGGAATCACGTAGAGGAAGTTACTCAGTTGTTGAGAGTCGAAGGAGGTCTATATGATGGGCGTCTCGTGTGAAAAAGAACGAGCTCCGTCTGTCATATGGATTAACCCTGTCATACCAGGAGAACTATGGTAACATTGAGATGATATATGCGCATGCTGTGTGGATTCACAGCGACCCTGTGTGGATTTCACAGTGGTGTGGTATGACAGGTGCAGATCTCTGAGTCTAATCAACGCACGAGTCAATCCGGAAGTAGTGTCAAGTGTCTTGTGTGGTGAGTCAGTGGAAAGTCTGACATGTGAAATGAGAAACTTGAATATTGATAGACACTTGATGCTGTATTGTGAAATGGAATGACTATGGGTGAATGTTGTGAAGTTTGTGATTTTGGGCGATCAGCTGAATGCTATGAGCAGTTCTACGTTTTACATGGATATTTTGGAACTTGGTTTACTTGGATTTTCATGTTCTTGATTTAAACTTCTTTTAAATTATCTAGCTTACCCTTTTATCTGTTATTGTGGTTGTTTTTCTCAAAACTGTGATGATCGTGTAATTGATACACGGGAGCAGATGATCTTCCAGGAAGAAGAGCCCTCTAGTGAGTGATCGCCGAGGAGGAGATCGCCGGTTTTCTGTCTCTATCGGGTGATCGCCTGTGTCTGCCTCCATCGGGTGATCGCCTGTTTTTTTTTCTGTCTTGATAGGTGATCGGTCTCGTCCGATAGGAGATCGGTTTCTTCCGATAGGAGATCGCCTGCTTTGTTTTTTTTACTGTATTTTGTTTATGTTTCTGGAAAATTTGACCGAATTTGTATTAAACTCCCTAAGAGGAGCAACTTCATTTCATATATATATTATTTTGTTCATAGAATCTATTTGTTACCTTTATTTTCATTATATACATTTGTATAGTATTTTGGCGGGATGTTACATTAATGGTATCAGAGCAGTTCGCCTTAGGATGACCTGAGGGCTGTGGATCCATTGTGTTTCTTCTGCTCATAAAATTTATTTGAGTTTTAAATAACCACTATAGTGGGAGGTTTTCAAACGTTTTTGTATTGAACTCTTGCGTGTGCTTTGGTGAATGTATGCCTAACTGAAAATCTTAGTATTAAGAATAAGAAGGTCTTGATAAAGTGGTGAGGGTGCACACTCATAACTGGATCAAGATGATTCTTAATCTTAATTCCAAAGGTTTGATGTTTAGCCTACATTGAATTCTGGTGTGATTTTTGAGTGTTCTTGAATTTGACTGAGGTGGTAGTTTGGACTGATGTTTGCACACCAGTAACTGTTCTGGTGTTTTGTGTGAAATTATAAGTGTTATGATTCTGTTGATGAACTCAAATTCTAGATGACTTTGAGATGCTGACCTTTGTAAGGTCTAGCTGTTACCCCTTGAATGAATTGATTCTTATCGATTTCATTCTTATAGTTGTAGGGAATATAGAAGTCAATAGATTCAGAAGATGGCACGTAGACCTGCTACCCCACCTCAACCTTCCTCAGAGATGAGTCAGATCGCCAAGGCCATCGAGATGATGGCGACTGCCATTCAGCAGCAGAATGCGGCGATGGCTCAGAACCATCAAGCCACAATGCAACACTGGGAAACTGCCCGATCTGCTGAGACAAACTCCCACGTCGGTCAGTCCCAAGAACAGATGGGACTGGCCGAGTTCATGAGGCACAACCCACCTAAGTTCAGTGGGAATGCTACCCCTGACCAGGCAGATCAGTGGGTCAGGGAGGTGGAGAAAATCTTTAGGGCGACCTCCTGCCCTGAAGAGAAGAAGCTGTTGTTTGCCACGTATCTGCTATCAGGAGAAGCTGAGTTCTGGTGGATGGGAGCTCAGCAGATGATGGAGGCCCGAGAGGATGTTCTGGATTGGGAGAGCTTCAGAGTGAAGTTCTTGGAAAAATACTTCCCAGACAGCGCCAAGTTTGCAAGGGAAGCTGAGTTCTTAAAGTTGGAGCAGGGGGACATGTCAGTGAACGCCTATGCTGCCCGTTTTGAGTACCTCGCCCGGTTCTATACCCAGGCGACCTCCGAGGCCTGGAGGTGTAGGAAGTTCGAGGAAGGGCTGAAGCATGGGCTGAAGAAGACCATAGCCCCGATGTGCATCAGGGAGTTCCACGCCTTAGTGGAGAAGGCGAAGATGGTGGAGACCCTGGAAAAGGGTGAGTCTCGGGTGATCAGGTCACACCCAGGAGGTCCTTCCAGTGGGAGAGCTAAGGCACAGCACCCACAAAGCAAGCCCTATGCGAGACCTCCATCACATCGGGCAGGAGCAGCACCTCCCCAGTTCCAACAGCAACAACCTTGGAAGCCTAAGTGTCTTCACTGTGGTGGACCACACGCCTCCAATGCTTGTTTCAAGAAGACTTCAGAGAGGAAATGTTTCGTCTGCCAAAGGACAGGGCACGTTGCTAGAGAGTGCCCTAGCAGGAATGGGGCGACCCAACCCAGTGGCTCCCAACAGTTGAGAAACGAGGGCGGCAGACCTCAGGCAACAGGGAGGGTGTTCGCCATGTCTGGAGCAGAGGCAGCTCAGTCAGGTAACCTCATCCAAGGTGTTTGTTTTATTGCTGGTAGAGGTGTAAGGGCCTTGTTTGATTCTGGAGCGACACACTCCTTTGTGTCAAGCCTGTGTGTAGCCGAGTTGGGCCTCCTAGTGAAGGAGTTACCTTTCGAGCTGTTGGTCTCTACACCTGCGTCAGGACAGGTGTCGACCTCTACAGTGTGCCCTGAATGTCCAGTGATTGTAGAAGGACGCAGATTCAAGGTGAACTTGATCTGCCTACCTCTTCAGGACCTGGATGTCATCCTGGGAATGGATTGGTTAGCTGCCAATCACGTTCTCATAGACTGTGGTAGGCAGAAAGTAGCGTTTTCAGACCCCAAGAATCGGATGTGTTATCAGTTCAACGAGGGCGATCAGAGCTGGAAGGAGAGGCGAGGTGCTTCGTCGTGCTCGCCCGGTTGGAAGTGGAGAATAAAGGGGACGTAAACAGGATACAAGTGGTGAAAGATTTCACAGATGTATTCCCAGAAGAGGTGCCTGGGTTACCCCCTAAGAGAGAAGTGGAATTCTCTATTGACTTGGTACCTGGAGCTGGACCAGTGTCAATGGCACCTTATAGGATGGCACCAGCCGAGTTAGTGGAGTTAAAGAAGCAAGTGGAAGAGGGTGGCTGGACTGGAGAAGCAGTTCATCAGACCCAGCGTATCTCCATGGGGAGCTCCAGTGCTCCTAGTCAAGAAGAAGGATGGAGGGTCTCGGCTGTGTATAGACTACAGGCAATTGAACAAATTGACCATCAAGAACAAGTACCCCCTACCTCGGATTGATGATTTGATGGACCAGATTCATGGGGCCTCGGTGTTCTCCAAGATTGACCTGAGATCGGGGTATCACCAAATCTTGGTAAAAGCTGAAGATGTTCAGAAGACAGCTTTTAGGTCTCGATATGGGCACTACGAGTATGTAGTGATGCCATTTGGAGTCACCAATGCTCCAGCTCTATTCATGGACTACATGAATAGGATCTTTCGCCCTTTCTTGGATAAGTTTGTGGTGGTCTTCATAGATGACATCCTCATTTATTCAAGGACCGAGGAAGAGCATGAGGAACACCTGAGGACAGTATTGGAAATACTGAGGGAGAAGCAGCTCTATGCCAAGTTCTCTAAGTGTGAGTTCTGGCTAAGGGAAGTCAACTTCTTAGGACACGTGATATCTGCCCAGGGGATCTCGGTAGATCCAGCCAAGGTAGAGGCAGTGCTGCAATGGGAACGTCCTAAGACAGTGACTGAGATAAGGAGCTTTGTGGGGTTGGCGGGCTACTATCGGAGGTTTATTGAGGATTTTTCCAAAGTAGTGGCTCCTTTAACACAACTGACCCGCAAGGACCAACCCTTTGCTTGGACCGACCGATGTGAGCAGAGCTTCAGGGAACTAAAGGAGAGGTTGACCAGTGCTCCAGTGCTGGTGATTCCAGAAGTAGGAAGACCTTTTGATGTCTTCTGTGATGCCTCACATCAAGGCTTGGGATGCGTCTTGATGCAAGAGAAGAGAGTGGTTGCATATGCTTCAAGGCAACTCAAGGTGCATGAGAGGAACTACCCTACTCATGATTTGGAGTTGGCAGCGGTAGTGTTTGCCTTGAAGATCTGGAGGCATTATCTTTATGGAGCTCGGTTCCAGGTATTCAGCGATCACAAGAGCTTGAAGTACCTGTTCGATCAGAAGGAACTAAACATGAGACAAAGAAGGTGGATGGAATTCCTAAAGGACTACGACTTTCAACTCATGTATCACCCAGGGAAGGCCAATGTAGTGGCAGATGCCTTGAGTAGGAAGTCTATACAAGTCGCCACCATGATGATGGAAGAGCAGAAACTGATCGAGCAGTTCAGAGACTTAAACTTTGGAGTGGAATTTCACGTGAATCACATTAGTTGTAGTAAGCTGACTATAACTAATGACTTCCTTGGGATGTTGAAGGATAAACAATTGGAGGACCCTAGCCTAAAGCGCACTGTGGAGTCACTAGGGACAGATCAGGCGAGAGGCTTTGAGATGGGCGATGATGGGATCTTGAGGTTTGATGGCAGAATTTGCATACCTGCAAATGATGAGTTGAAGAAGATGATCCTAGAGGAAGGTCATAAGAGTCGCCTTAACCTTCATCCAGGCATGAACAAGATGTACCATGACTTGAAGGAGTCATTTTGGTGGTCGGGCATGAAGAGGGACATCGCCCAGTACGTGACAACCTGCTTAACGTGTCAAAAGGCGAAGGTAGAGCATCAAAGACCTGGCGGGCTGTTGCAGCAACTGGATATCCCCGAGTGGAAGTGGGACAGCATTGCCATGGATTTTGTCACCCATTTACCCAGATCGGTAAAGAGTCATGATGCAATCTGGGTCATCATTGATAGGCTGACGAAGAGTGCCCACTTCCTCCCAGTAAATATGAAGATGCCTATGGTCAAGCTGGCACAGCTATACATCCAAGAAATAGTGAGGCTGCATGGAGTGCCTTCCAGCATCGTTTCAGATAGAGATCCCAGGTTTACTTCACGGTTTTGGCAGACCCTGCAAGAGTGTTTGGGAACTAAGTTGAGGATGAGCTCTGCATATCATCCCCAAACAGATGGTCAGTCAGAGAGGACGATCCAATCTTTGGAAGATCTGCTGAGGGCATGCGTTTTGGATCAATTGGGAGGTTGGGAGGAGGTGTTGCCACTAGTGGAGTTTACCTATAACAATAGCTACCACGCCAGCATTGGGATGGCACCATATGAAGCCCTGTATGGGAGGAAATGCAGAACTCCCTTATGTTGGTACCAGGAGGGCGAGGCAGTCTTGGTTGGGCCAGAGTTGATTCAGCAGACGACCGAGAAGGTGAAGCAGATACAAAGCAGAATGAAAGCCTCTCAGAGTAGGCAGAAGTCCTATGCAGATCAGAGGAGAAAGCCTTTGGAGTTTGCTGCTGGAGATCACGTATTCATGAAAGTGACACCAACCAAGGGTGTAGGGCGGGCGATCAGGTCAAAGAAGTTGTCCCCTAAGTTCGTGGGACCATATCAGATCTTAAGAAGGATTGGCCCAGTGGCGTATGAGATCGCCCTACCTCCCCATCTGGCGAATCTGCACAATGTGTTTCACGTGTCACAGCTGAGGAAGTACATGGCAGACCCTAGTCATGTGCTGGATGTAGACGACGTGCAGATTAGGGATGACTTGTCCTTTGAAGCAAAACCAGTCAGGATTGACGATCGGCAATGTAAACAGCTCAGAGGCAAGACCATCGACATGGTGAAAGTGGTGTGGGATGAGAAATCGGGGGATTCTACTTGGGAGTTAGAAGAACCCATGAGGGAGGCTTATCCATACCTCTTTTCCTTGTAATCCAATTTTCGAGGACGAAAATTTTTCTTGTTGGGGAGAATGTAAGGACCTGAAAAATTTATTGGAATAAAAGAGTATATTTTAAATAAATTCTAAGTATGTTTTTATTTAGAATAGAAAGGGAGGAAAAAGTTAAGTTTAGAAGGCTACGAGGTCGCCGGTCGCCTGCTACACATGAGCGCCAGGTGGACATCGCGCGGGCGCGAGAGGCATGCAGGCATCGCGCGGGCGCGAGAGGCATGCAGGCATCGCGCGGGCGTGAGAGGCATGCAGGCATCGCGCGGGCGCGAGGGGCAGCGGGCATCGCGCGGACGCGAGGCACGCGGGCATTGCCAGGGCGCGATGCATGTGGACGTGGCCAAGGCGCGAGAGTTATGAGGGCGTCGCCAGGGAAGACATCGGTTGTCTCCAGAGGAAGACATCGGTCGTTCGCCAGGAAGAGGTCATCGGTGGTAGTCTTCGCGCGAGGTCATCGGTGGTAGTCTTCGCGCGAGAGGTCATCAGTGGTTTCTCTTCGAGCTGGTAGTCATCGGCGAAAGGTCATCGCGCGACGTTGAGTACACCAGAACCAGAGAACGTGGGCCCCAGACTCCAGCAAGAGACGTTCTGCACGCGCGCCACGTAGACGAAAAAGTGGTTCAGAATAGTGACCTCATAGCGTAGCCTGCGCAGAGGCACGCTTAGGTGTACTGTTCAGCGAAGCGTACACGCAAACTCCCTGCAGAGTGGGTGGTGGCAGCGGTTTTTGTGGAGAAGTCAGCTTAAGATGCAAAAACCCATTTCTGAGGGAGAAGGAAAGAAACGTTGCTGTGGGTCCAGAGCTAAAGGGTGCGTTTATCTCCCTTCTCCTCCATTCTCTCCTTCGCGCTGCGGTTCTAGCACCTTCACACGAGAGTACGACGAGCGACGGCCACCATTAGAGCACCTGGGAGGTTCTCTGCAAGTCCTTCAACCAGACGCGAAAAACAGAGCCAAGGTATTCTGCAAGCTTCGTTGGATTTCGAAGCTCCTGGTGGTTGCGCAAGTCCAGGTAAGGGAAGCTAGCCTTCATCTTTACTACGAGCCATAGTTGAACCATTTTGAAGTGTGGGCGACGTGGTCGCCGTTTTCGCTTTCGTCTTCGTGAAATGCTCTGTGTTGTGTGCTTGGGCGACGTGGTCGCCTGTTTTAATATACAGCCTTCGAAATACCATATTTTGAACTAGATCGCCGGTTTGGCGGTTTTGCGAACTCTTGTGTTTGATGTTGTTTTGAGAACTGCTTGAGATTTACATGAGATATTCGAAAATATGAATCCTTTGAAATGGCTATTGCTGTGATTGCATCTTACTTGAGTGGTATGATGTCTTGAATGCTGTGAATGTGGGATCGAGGCATAGTATTTCAGGAAAGAAAAACCGTGTAAGATCTTGTGGTAGGTGCATTGATCGGTGATTCCTAAGGGGATATCCTGACTCTGCTGAGGTAATGGAATCACGTAGAGGAAGTTACTCAGTTGTTGAGAGTCGAAGGAGGTCTATATGATGGGCGTCTCGTGTGAAAAAGAACGAGCTCCGTCTGTCATATGGATTAACCCTGTCATACCAGGAGAACTATGGTAACATTGAGATGATATATGCGCATGCTGTGGGATTCACAGCGACCCTGTGTGGATTTCACAGTGGTGTGGTATGACAGGTGCAGATCTCTGAGTCTAATCAACGCACGAGTCAATCCGGAAGTAGTGTCAAGTGTCTTGTGTGGTGAGTCAGTGGAAAGTCTGACATGTGAAATGAGAAACTTGAATATTGATAGACACTTGATGCTGTATTGTGAAATGGAATGACTATGGGTGAATGTTGTGAAGTTTGTGATTTTGGGCGATCAGCTGAATGCTATGAGCAGCTCTACGTTTACATGGATATTTTGGAACTTGGTTTACTTGGATTTTCATGTTCTGATTTAAACTTCTTTTAAATTATCTAGCTTACCCTTTTATCTGTTATGTGGTTGTTTTTCTCAAAACTGTGATGATCGTGTAATTGATACACGGGAGCAGATGATCTTCCAGGAAGAAGAGCCCTCTAGTGAGTGATCGCCGAGGAGGAGATCGCCGGTTTTCTGTCTCTATCGGGTGATCGCCTGTGTCTGCCTCCATCGGGTGATCGCCTGTTTTTTTTCTGTCTTGATAGGTGATCGGTCTCGTCCGATAGGAGATCGGTTTCTTCCGATAGGAGATCGCCGCTTTGTTTTTTTTACTGTATTTTGTTTATGTTTCTGGAAAATTTGACCGAATTTGTATTAAACTCCCTAAGAGGAGCAACTTCATTTCATATATATATTATTTTGTTCATAGATCTATTTGTACCTTTATTTTCATTATATACATTTGTATAGTATTTTGGCGGGATGTTAAATTAATGGTATCAGAGCAGTTCGCCTTAGGTTTTT